>JBBMOL010000108.1:1207500-1708422 GCA_037954665.1 Laguncularia racemosa
CAAGTGTACTAAAAAATAGATTTATTAGTGTTACCGCAGGTAATATAACCCAATAAATATAGAGTTAGAAAGAGAGAGAAGACACAAGGGATTTCTAAAAGCTACGCTGCTCGGTTGTAATTAAGTGCTTTTGTGGAAAATTACATAAAAAAATGGGAAATAAGCTTGGTAGAACTTTTAAAAGATGTTTAATATTAAAATATTCCTTATCATGTGTTTCTGGAATTGGAGGTGCATGTGATGCTAATAGGGTCATTATCCTCCTCAAGTTTATGAATGTACCTATTTTAGATTAATCGGGTTATATATATCATTCGTATTAAAAATGAGACAATATAAATATAATAATTCTATAAGATTAGTTCTCAATTGGCTTTTCAATCAAATTCCTAATTGTTAAAAAATAAAAAATAGAATTAAATTAATTCTATTATCATAAGGTTTTGATGGATGGTTATATAACTCAAAAGTTAATAACAGCAATGACTTTTGCAGATCTAAACCAATCATTGATTTACATAATTAGCCCTTATAAATATTGAGTTTAGGCTAGTAAAATCATGGTTTTGTTAATTGTGATTGCAACTCTTGAAGCAAATGGGGATTTATGCTATGCAAAATTACAAATAGTGAAGTTGAACTGTTCAAGAAAATATTTAAGACTTCGAACGTAATGGGACTGTGGGAGAGAGATCAAAATGTGGAGCTTCAAGAGGAGTTGAGGAAAAAACACATGGGAAATTGCAAAGGTGGAAAAGCTTGTTACCATCATTAGGAGAGGCGGAAAATTTTAATAAAATCAGTTCCTTTTGCAATCCTAAACATGCTATAAGTGTCTTCAAATTCCCTAAGAAATGGTATAAAGAAGTAACCACAATGATTGATAGGTTTAAGTGGAAAGGAGATCAAGGGAATAAAAAGATATATTGGAAAAACTGAAAAAATCCGGCATTAACTAAAAACCATGATGCTGTAAGTGTTTTTAAATTCCTTAAACACTGTGATGGCATTGTATACTCGAATAGTAAAAGAGAAGGCTTTGGCTTCGTGCCAAGAGACGACCAGGTACATTTGCTGGCTGCTAAATCAAGCTCCACCCAAAGTAATGACATTGAAATGGTAGAAGTTGTTTTTGTCTGTTATGCACTCTCCTTTGCCGCAACAGAAAATTGGATACACGTTTAAGTTGAAAACTAATATTCTTTACTGTTTCAATTCTATTGGGTCCCTCCTAAACTTCTTATAAACTGCAAAATCTGCCACATGAGCTAGAAAGAACAAAACGCTTCCTGCTTCCTGAACGACATTTCTGTCCGGCCAATGACGACGTTCAAAATTTCGTACACAGATTGTCAACAAACTCACCTAGTGAAAACACCAACCAAATACCGCGGGATATTGTGGTTCTCTCTGAGTCAGGCTCATAATACCACAATTAACAAAACTCAAGAATATGCCTGAAAACACAACCACTTTTTTTACATACATTAATCAATGGCAATCACCAATTAATCATCTTTATCCACGTGCACAAAGCCCAGCCCCACTTCACAATTATTTAAATCCCCTTGAACAGCTCAGTAGTCAACGGTCCAACTGCAAGAATAATCGAATTCGTTCCAAAAACTCAACAACCTAAAATCAAACCCTTGTTCATTTCAGTTGAAAGTTTCAATCTTTGTGGTCTCAGGCTTGTTTTTATTGCTTTTGAAGTGAAACCCAGAATCTGTTTTTTACTTTTCTATGTTGTTTTCGCTCTATCGATTCCCAAACTCAACTCGACTCAAGTCTTTCTTCATTTCATCTTGAAAACCGATCTTTTGGGGCTTGGAGTCTTTTTACTGCTTTTTACATCGACCCAGAATTTGTTTCTGCTCGTTTGTGTTGTTTTGTAGCTCAAACCCTTCTTAATTCCCAAAGTTCAAACTCAGACTGAAACCCTGCTCTCGGTCATTTATCTGCGAAATTCAATCTTTTGGGTCTTAGGGTAGTTCTTGTCGCTTTTCAAATGAAACCCAGCATTTGTTTTTGCTTTTATGTTTTGTTTTCACTTTGTTTCATTAAAGTTGAACCAAAATGTAGTCAACGGTGTAATAAGGCCTTAGCTTCTTACTATGTTTGGTCAGGAGCAACCTTGTCAGTCATAAGTACTTATATGAATGCTTCCATTTCAGAGATCCAAAGTTACAATAAAGATGTTATACAAAATCCGAACAGTCTTCCGGCTAATATTAGAATTAATATCCCTTTTCCTTGTGATTGCATTGAGGATTCATTCTTAGGTCATATATTTAATTATAGTGTTCAATCAGGGGATACTTATAATAGTGTTGCAACGCAAGATTATTCAAATTTGACCACCGCAGCGTGGTTGCAGCGTTTCAATTCTTATAACTCGACTAATATTCCGGATACGGCGTCGCTTAATGTTACAGTTAATTGTTCATGTGGAAATAGTTCCGTTCCCGGGAATTATGGGTTATTTATTACGTATCCACTTCGGCCTGGGGATACCCTTCAATCAGTTGCAACGGAAGTGAATTTGTCTACTAATTTAATACAGAGTTACAATCCAGGGGTCAATTTTAACTCAGGGAGTGGTCTGGTGTATATTCCTGGAAAAGGTAATATATCTTGTTGAGTTAATAATTGGTCTTTTTGTTTATAGATGATTGTTTACCTGCTACAGCCGTAGAGTATATTGCAAACCTTAATGACGGTTATTAAGGCTGCTGCTTGTAATTAAAAATGGATCCAGAGGATTACTGCTGTTCCTTATTGGGATAGATTTGTATAGTTCAAGAGTTGATCAGATGGTTTGCTAAAGGAATTTTGTAGCATAATTTCATAGTAGTATGTACATTCTGAAGTTGAAATTTAATTTAAAGGGAAATTTTAGGCTTTTGTGGTCTTAAGTTCAAACTTAGAAGTAGATTCTTCCATCGAAGTTCATCTGTACAGGGGCATATCAGTGGAGGTAGTACTAGTGAAATGTCAGTGCAGGCATCTAGGAGTGACTAGTTTTATGTGGAAACTGCTCTTCCTATTAAATTAACATGCGATCTAACTGTTTTGAAATACAATAGTGTCCATATCAGATATTTGCTCTAGATTACAGTAGGTAATGTGTTCAATGATTCTAACTTGATAAATAAATGCTCAAAAAGGTGCTATATCACATGACCTGATCACTGGAGAGTAGACAGCATTATGACCTGATGTGTTCAATGATTCTAGCTAATATAGCTGGACAGTAAGATTCAGCACATCCTGATAGCATTTACAATGACATAGCCTACTAATAATCTCCTTTTATTTGCAGATGCTAATGGAAACTATCCACCTCTATCTCCAAGGTAGTCTGCCGTAGTAAACCATCAAATTTCTTGCAACTTTTTGCTTCTTTGTTCATTGTAGTCCCATTTCTCTAAATTACGTTTTTTACTTCTCCTTTGCAGCACAGGTGGTCTGACACTCTCTACATCCTGTCTCTATGATCATTATCCTTATTTTCATTGGAATGCCTGGTTAAGTATCAAGACGCAAAATGCTACATTGAACTTACTTTTGCTTCTGCATAGCAGGACTGTCTGGTGGTGTTATTGTGGGTATCTCCATCGGAGCAGTCGTGATGCTGTTGCTTGTATTTTTCATATGGATTAGAATCTACCGAAAGAATAAGGTGAAGGGAGCTATATTTCTCTCGGGATCCCAAGAATTATCTGCTCTAGATGGGCCTGGTAATATATTGCTCAATCCATTCTCTGTCTCTTTTTGTTTGCTTTCTGTTGTTACCCAAAAAGAAAAAGTTCTTGATGGTTTACTTGTGCGTAATTTTTATGAAAGTTCCACATAGCATAGCACACATACTAGTTTCTTTCATGAACTCCATAGCCTTTTCATTCAGCAAGCTGATTGCTGACAGTCATCTTAGTAGTTTGATCAAGCACCCGTGCAAATGCTGTTTTTTGAGGACTGAAAGGCCAAACTAATCAGAAGCTAAAAGATATAAGTCATAGATTGCATTTTGCTTAATTTTCAGTTATGACAATTTTTTTTTTTTAAATTAGAAAAAAAAAAATTCAAACTGCTGCGTCAATTTGTTTGAGTTTCTGTTGATGGTATCTGTGCAGTCCCATCATCCCTAACCTGTTTGAAGGATTCAGCATACAGAGTTTAATCTAATAAACACTATGCAAGGAATAAAATCCATGACTAGCACACATTCCTCAAGAAACACATGCCCAAGTCAATGCAATTTGTGTAAAATCTCTTGCTATCGTATTTTTATAAAAGTGATGAAGGAAAACACTGGTATTATGATGCTTACACAGAAAAAAAAAAAAAAACACATTATGATAAGTTTTAGCTGTTTCTTCATCTTTTTAGTTGTGCAATATGTCAGCCATAGATTTTGTGTTCCTAACGGGTCTTTAGTGTAACCTAAATGAAGCTTTATTATGTTAAATCTCCAGCAAGTGGCTCAACAAAACTTGAATCTATCAGTCTAGTTGGAGGTCCTTCTCCAGGTGTTACGGGCATCACTGTGGTCAAATCTGTGGAATTTTCATATGAAGAGCTAGCAAAGGCCACTGATAGCTTTAGTTTGGCAAATAAGATTGGTGAAGGAGGCTTTGGCGCTGTATACTATGCTGAACTGAGAGGCGAGGTTTGTGTTGGCATTCTTCTTCTCCATTGTATCCATGGTTAGCTATACCTGGGAATTTAGATGTGAGAATTAAGATCTAGATAGCTACTGTGGATATGGCATCATTTTACCCTTTAGGTAGGATTTTTTCTTTTCTACTACCTTACATAGCACTTAGGTTGGGCTTAAGAGAATTACAGTTCATGTCAGCAGCATGCTACATGTCTTGTTCATAGAGTACAAATATAATAGTGTATTTATTCTTTGAAAGCAGGATATATCAGGTGTAATGTTGTATCCAATTAAAGTCAAATTTCTCTAATAGTGTCTCATGGCTAGCATTGGGTGAATGAGTATTAATCTGGTCAACAAAAGGGTACTGTTTAACGTATCATCCTTTGGCTGCATAAGTTTATTTTGAGGTGGTGGCCTATCAACATGCGCTAGCACGCAAAGGGTTTTATGCAGTGGAGAAGGCCCAAGAACTCTCATGACGGTTTGCATGAGGTCTTGGTCTAACCCTCACTGACAACACTCCTTGTGGCTACCTTCATAGTGCAAGCTATAGCTAACTGATATATGATCTTGTAGGGTGATATATGTTATACCTGTTTAATTGTTGATGTCTGTTCACCCCCACCTCCTCGTGCTGTGGTTCCTTACTACACTTGCCATTTTTACTTTTCATAACCATGCAGAAAGCTGCAATAAAGAAGATGGACATGCAAGCATCAAGAGAATTTCTGGCTGAATTGAAAGTTTTAACTCATGTTCATCACCTCAATCTGGTAATAATTCTTATTTATAAATGCTGTATTGTTGTTTGCTTTAGATTTTCTGCTCAAGAAAGTCAGTGTTTAGAGCCAGATGCAACTTCTTTTTAATTATTAAAATGAAGAAGAAGAAGAAGTAAAATCGGTAAATGACACTAACTAGCGTCTAAACAGCATAAGCATCTGAGCTACGGATAGAAAGGGTTCACTTATCCCCAACAAGGAGGATTTAGACTCTTAACCATATAGAAAAGGGTCCAACAAATCTAATGTTTGGATGCTTTGACAGTCCGGGAAAAGTTAAACAACCAACAAACAAGACATGTCCTTGTCTGCATATAATTAATAGATAATACCATTTTGGAAATGAGCAAAGGTGCTTGTTGTCTGTTGATGCCAAAGCTTTAGATGGATGAGTTCTTGCAACGCATGCAAACTAACAGTATAAGAAAAGAATGAGAAAAGAACAACAAACAACACAACAATTTACGTGGAAAAAACCCAAATAAATTTGGAGTTAAAGGCATGGGATTGGATGTATATACCTTAATACAAGTCTATAAACTGGTATCATATAAACCCAGAGCTACAGTAAGTGATAAAAAGAAACAAAGCTGACTGTTTCAGATGGCCTGGTTGACTGCCATAGTTAGTCTCGGCCATTCTCATTCAACCATTAGGGCCAGCAGTCAACTACTGGTCATCCCTCATTCGACCAACCTCCTTTCACACTGTGGTCAACCATCCCTCGCCCCAATCAACTACCACAAGCTTTCAAATTGCCTGAAAAACTGAATTTTGACTTAATTTCGGGTTTTACAACCTTGATTACCTGCCAATAATACCTGTATATGGCATGGCTTCATTGGAAAAGGTAAGAAACTATGTGATTCTTCTCCATCTGCTCTGATTTTTTTGTGTATATCACACACAGCAGGATTACCATGAAACTATTTGCAATCAATCGACTGTGCATTATCTACAATAAAAGTCCTGGGAAACTCTTTGCAGCATATATTCACACACAACATGACTATTCTCATGTGCAATAGCAAGACAAGAAAGTTGATAGATGCCTGTTTTGTTTTATCAATCTCTAGTGTAGCCTTACAATTTATCAATGAATGGAGACAAGGTGACAAACCATTCAGATAAGGGTTGCTGCAGATATCTTGAACTAGAGATGAGAATGTGCCCTGCTTTAATCATGTCAGGTGTTCTGTGGTATTTTCTGTATGTGATAGTCCATATACCCAAAAGAAGAAAGTCAGAAGGCTGAATATCCTATTAGAAGCCTTGTAAAGGGTAGTCATCCACCTTAAACTAAATGAGGTCCTCTTTGAATCAGTCTATAGGTAGAACTGATATTCATGATGCTGGACTTGTATGTTTATTTGCCACAGTTGATGAGTGATCAATTTGTTGAAAAGGAGAAGAGTGATTGTGAATTGCCTTGGATACTAGATGTAGGATGGGGATATGAGTCCTCAACAACTATGACAGACGAAAATGTGAAATGTAAAATACTTTGTGGATAATGAACTTGAATGGAACGATAGCCTGTAATGTTCATTGGTCTAGCTGCTTATTCTTAGTCTGGATGCCTTGCAACTGATGTTTAATCTCCAGTTCCCCCCATTTTTCCATGATGGGTGGGTCTGAATTCCATTCCCAGTCCATTGTCGCATGACACCACTTCTGTTATTTTTGCATCTGAGTTAAGATGTTGCTTATTGAATTACCAATGGCCAGCCTAGTGGTACTAACTTATAAAGCTAGGCAGGTGAGAGGTTTTCGAACCTCTCTCTCTCTCTCTCTCTCTTCTACCCATAAAAAAAGACAATGAAACATTTGTTGTTGCCACAGTATGATCTTATAATTCTTGTTTGATGTGGTGCAATCCTCTCACAGTTATTCTTGCTTTGAGTAGAGAGGGAAAAAAGTTACTTTTACATCCAGAAAGTTGTATGAAAGCATGTGAAAGCTTATTATTTGATCTGAACTGTAAAATAACATTTGGTTAGTGATTTTTCCTAATATTTTCAGGTGCGATTGATTGGATATTGTGTAGAAGGATCTCTTTTCCTTGTTTATGAATACATTGAGAATGGAAATTTAAGCCAACATTTGCGTGGAACAGGTGCGTATCTTGAGAGTATTCTTTAGGCACCACCCGGTTACATAAATTCAATGGAATTCTATTGCCAATTGTTTTTAACAAAAACTTTGTGGGGATGCGAGGATGAGGAAGAAAAAATGCAATTACATGGTGCTCAATTCCATAGAATCCCATTCACCAGTGAGAGAGAAGGATCAAATTTTAGGGAATTTGGGAGCCTTCATGATCTTCATCCCAGTACTTTAACTTTCACTAAATAGAGAGTAAATTGGATTTAAAAAAAAAATCTCATTCCCTAAAATGAACCAAATGAGACCTCTGTGTAACATTGCGTTATGTAAGTGCACTAACAATTTGGCTTCTATGATTTTCAGGGAGGGAACCACTGCCATGGTCCACCAGGGTTCAAATTGCCCTTGATTCTGCCAGAGGTCTTGAGTACATTCATGAGCATACCGTCCCAGTTTATATTCATCGTGACATTAAATCGGCAAATATTTTGATAGACAAGAACTTCCATGGAAAGGTTATTCTATTTTCAACTTTTTTCTCTCTCATCTAAATCCTATGTTCAAAGTTGAAAGATGCTGCACTGTTGCTAAATGGAAATATATGGGCCCAGGTGGCAGATTTTGGATTAACAAAATTGACTGAGGTTGGGAGTACTTCCCTTCCCACAAGACTCGTAGGCACATTTGGATACATGCCACCAGAGTAAGATTCAATCTCAACCTTCCTATCTCTGCATACATGCATGCAAGTTTGGTTGTGCTGTGCCTATTTAGGATGGCACTGTAACCAAAATGACAACATCAGTATTTGCTGTAAAACACACTGGAACATGAAGACTTAGTGGTAAAATTTGAGATCCTTGGGCCTTTCTAGCTTCTTGAACATGGTTTTGCAGGGCAAGTATGGATTTTGTACATCAAGCTTGTAAATAACTATGACATGCTAGTTAGTAATACGATGTAACATATTGCCGTTGTTCCTTCTTAGATGCTTTCAAATTTGATCAGATAAATTCTGAGTTTTATTAAGAACTTACCATTTCTGGCCTTGGGTGATGTGGATGTGGAAAACTATGATTCGGTGTATGATATTGAGTTTAGTTTCACAATCAGCTCATTTAAAAGCTTCTGAATCGGTGTAGGAATTACTTAACATTCCCCTCACTAATGGACTGAGAAATTTGATTAAAGTTCTCTCAGTGAACTATTTAATTTATTAGGAGTTGAATGGCGATGCAGGAACTTGAATTCAAGGCAATCTACTCTAATACCACAGCGAATTCAGCCCCACAACCTGCTAATCTAAAACTTTAAGCTTCTATCAATATGGGTATAACTTAACAATTGAGACCAATCGGAGAAGTTGGGCTGCCAAGTTCTGTTGTGGCTTGGAGCACTTTTTTAGATACAAAGTTAACTATGAAATTATTGAATTACATAAAAGGATTGGGTCAGTAGCTCCACAATGGAGGGGAGAAGGAAAGTTCCCTATCCCTTCTCCTTACGGGCTCTAATCTCTGACAATAATGCACTTCTTCAGGATGTCTAGCAAAGAGACCATTCTTAAGAGAAAATGTGCACCTTCTTCTCTATCTTGGGATGATTAAAGTTTCATTTGTGGACAAATGGAAATGGCATTTTGCAATTTTTTCTTTATTCTCTTTCAGTTGGTAAATAAAGTAAAAGAACACCTGGTATGCTGTTTCTAGTGTAATATAAGCCGCAGAGTTGTTTCCCTGTAGGCTCTTTGACAGAGAAGTAAATACAAAAAGTATCGATGTGTGGAAGTTTTCTAATGTCTTGTCTTTTATTTTAATCTGCAGATATGCCCGGTATGGAGACGTATCTGCAAAAGTTGATGTATATGCTTTTGGTGTAGTTCTTTATGAACTTATTTCTGCCAAGGAAGCCATTGTCAAGACTGGTTCTGCTTCTGATTCAAAAGGTCTTGTTGCACTGGTAATTTTTCTAGCCATATCTTTGTTGTAATTAAAAATTACCAAGTTGCACAGAATAAACTTTTGTTCTACAAAAAATGTCTTCCAGAATTTTTTCAATACTTATTATTACTGAAGTTGTAGAATTGTTTAATATTATGACAATGTACTTAACAGTTGCAATTACTAGTGACTTTTAGTGATAAGTGATGATGAAAGGTAAGGATAGCAATTAATGACCAGTAATGGTGTTTTACCATAATAAGAAATAAGAGGAAAATGATCTCCACTTATAAAAAAAAAGTAATCGTTTTTGTCATTGTCCCTTGTTATTTTTCCATGCTTTTGACCAGCACCATCAGAGGGCGGCTGCTATTGTTGTTCTTTGCCACCATCTATTGCTAGAGTCATTAGTAAATAAAACCTGTTGAGATTATTACAATAATATTTGACAAATGATAAACTTTGATTAGGACATGAAACAAATACACCTCTAACCTAAGTTTCCAATATGTTTGCTGCAATTCATTTTATATTGGTCTTTTATTAGCGAGAAGATGTTTAGACCTTTTCTCAGCTGCAACTTTATCTAATGAATTCTGTGCCCTCTCAGCATCTGGAAGGATACCATGTGAAATTGCTATTTTCTGGTGTTTTGCAGTTTGAGGAGGTTCTTAATCAACCCGATCCCACAGACGACCTTCGCAAGCTAGCTGACCCTCGTCTTGGAGATGACTATCCCCTTGATTCAATCCGAAAGGTGAGGAAAATTCTTATAGTACATGCCCCAATTTGAGCATCTAAACGATATTATGTACTAACATGCTGCGTTTGCAAAAACTGCAGATGGCTCAACTCGCGAAAGCATGCACACAGGAGAATCCTCAACTCCGTCCCAGCATGAGGTCTATTGTGGTTGCTCTAATGACACTTTCATCCGCAACGGAGGATTGGGACATCGGTTCTTTCTATGAAAACCATGCTCTTGTTAATTTAATGTCAGGAAGGTAGAAATGTCACAAAACTGTGGTTCTTGTTGTGCAGCCTTTCCTTTTGTGAATGATAGATACACGATGTTGGCTATTGTACTTGAAAGCTATGTTGTAGATGTATGTAGTAGTGGATATTGGACCTGGTGTAAAAGTTCATCAATTTTCTAACAGGGTAGAATGCTGTTCCAAGTTGAGTTACATCAATAGTTCAAATCAAATTCAATTGCATTTATAGCTGAAATTTTGGGAAAATTTCGGACATGTAGACCTTATAAAATATAGTACACACATTATAGAGATAATAACGGTATTATTATCTATACGGTGTGTATACTATACTCTAATAAAATCAATGTACATTGGGCATACCAAAGAAAACACCTTCTCTGGGGTATTAGATTTGTGTTTTCTGTGTTAACTATGGAATGATTCTTTTTTTAGGAAGTAGTAGTATGATTGCTTTTTTCACTTTATTTGCATCCATGTCTGTAAATATTCTCATTTGCTTGTCTCGTTATAAATAATAAATATTTAATAGATGTTACGTTTTTGTATTTGTATTAATTAACGAATAATGTATTTGCATTGTCGATGTCAAAATAATCATAAGCAAAATTGTTAATAAAAATAATAAGAATATAGGCATTCGTGATATAAGTACTTTTTTTTCTCTCCAAAATATAAGAATCCTTAGCAAACTAGATAGGTTTTAATGGTTTAGGAATTTAAACCGAGCCACTTCAAATATGCTTTAGTATGATTCAATATAGTTGAACCATTTTGAAAATACCAAGTTATTCTAATAAATATAATTGTACATGATACGTATTATAAGAATAATATACAAGAGGTAAAGTTAAATATCCTATTTTTTTTTATAATATTTTTAATTAATAAAAAAATTTTCGAGCTAGCATCTCTTCACACATAGGTTTGCTAACAATTAATAAAGTAAGCATTTAAAACTAATAAGTTGTTTTAAACCTCTATGTTCAAGTCATCTTGCTTTAAAACTAATAAGTTGTTTAAGGATTGGGCCCATAGGCTCAGGTTGGCTTAATTAGTCACCCAACCCAGTCCACAATTCAAATAACTACAGGTGAAAAGGGATTAGACATATAAGGCAAGTTAAGAACTTCATAACGCTCTTGATTTTTCTCCACAAATCTCAAAGTAAAAAAAGAGATCATAAATATTAACTGCCCTGAATTGATCTTTCTTGTCTTATGTAGGCCACACACACCACCACGAGGATTTAGTAACAATAATTACAATTAACTAAATAAATTATCCTGTGATGTTATTATTATATTACTCATTATATCATATGAATTATAATTAATTTATCAACACTATAAAATGCTTTTGTTTTGTTAATAACAATTACATGACTTTATCTTTTACAATTAATATTGTAAGAGATCAATTGCAAACAAATAAGGGATCATAACTAGCCAATTATCTTTATGAAGAAAAAAAAAAGAAAACAATTGTCTAATCAATTACATTTTAAAAGATATTTATAGAATACTTATATTTAAGGAAAAAATACACTTTTAATTTACAACATCTACTTACTTTTCTATTTAAGTCATCAACTTTTTTTCAAATCTTACTAAAATAGGATTTTCATTAAATATGTTAAATTCTTTATTCATCTTGAGCATGTATTAGATTTCTAATTAGCTTTGAGCTAATTAGCTAAGGTGGTTAGGGTATACATAAAATTTTTTAAACTTTTTTTAAATTTTATTATTGTATATATTTAATATTATTATTTTATTAATTTAATTACAATGTGAGATTGGTATATATTATGAATAAATAAAAAACTTAATAGATTTGATAGAATTTTTTTTATAAGGTTTTTAAGAAATTGAGAACTCAAATAAAAGAAAACTAAAATTGAGGATTTAAATAAAAAATAGATAAATAATGAAGACAAAAAGTATAACTCTCTTTGTTTTAGTTGTACTTTTTAACCTACATGTTTTCCAACTCCTTGTACACATTTTCTAAAGGAAGTTTCTTCCTACCTCATGTCTCCATTTCTATTTGCCTATTACATGAGCTTGTTTTCCCTGCCATAAATGCACTTAGCACTTGCATCCCTTTGCTCAAATTTTTATCGTGTGAAATGTGGGTCACTTTCAAGTTCCAACTCACGGTTAGTTCGAGTATGCCGAGTGTGCCAAAAAATAAATGTAAAAAACATGGAAGAAGAGGAAATTGGATAACATTTCTAGCTATTTATTTACAGTAAGTTCATTAAATTAGTTTAAAGAAGAAAAAAAAAAAGAAAACAAAATGAAAGGTGACAACTATTTATAAGGATTAACAAGATTTATAATGTAAATTGCCATTTTCTTATTAACATTAGTATATGTTAATAGTTAAATAACCAATGTAAATTTTTGAATTTATTTTAAGAAGATTGGATTTCATAAATGATGAAAATCATACAAGAAAATTATTTTATATCAATTAGGCCTAACAATTCATAAGTCATGTACAAAGCTAAAATTGGTTCATCTCTAGGAATTTATATTTGTACAATGATTTGTTCAATAAAAAAGGTTTAAATTTCAAACTTTAGTACAATTTATTTGATAAACTGGCTACATGTGTTGCATATGTCCATTAATCATATGGGAAGTCGTGTTTTAACCTGTTTATAGGCTATGATTTAACTTATATCATGATATGCTTCAAAAATAATTCAAACTAATCCAAAAAAATAATCTTAACATAATATTGATAGTAAAAATGTTACTTAAAAAAGAAGAACAAGATGACATGCTAGTATAAGCCATTTTCTATATTTAGCTCTTCTATTGACGTTCTTTTATAACTCATTATTGATCTATTTAATAATTTACATAATCTTTGAAATAAATCTAATAAAAAAATTTATAAAATAATATAATGTTCAACATCATCAAATAAACTTATAACAAAAAGAAAATCTATAGAAAGTTACAAAAAAAAAAAAAAAACGTAAAATGACTCTTTTTTTTTTTTGTATGTAAATGTCACTTGGAACTATTAGAGAATCTACAATCATATAGATTTTTTTTTTCTAATACTATACAAAGGGAATAGTTAAAATCATTATCTAATTTTTATCATTTTTTAAAATTTTATAACTAAAATTGAAATTACTAAACATAATATACCCAATTAATTTTTTTTATCAATTGTTACATGTGAAGTTTGAATCTATTTGATATTATAAATAATTGAACATTTATTTATTAATTTTACTGTAAAAATGATGTAACAAATACTACTCCGTAAAAAAGTAAGTTAAAGTAAGCAAAAAATAAGGTAATAAATTTGAGACCTAAAAATTAATTAAGCATATATTTAACATTTTCAAACTAGAAGTCTAAAATAAAATACATAAAATTCTTTGAACAGGTATAATTTAATTAACATTATATCCGATTATAATATTGTCTTATTAGTGATTGGTTATATCATGTTGAACATGTTACGATGAAATTAGATATAAAATATATTAATGTAATGTGGACATAAAAATAATAATAATAATAATCCAAAAATTCCAAAAAATAAATGATAAAAGAAGAGACGGCACATTCTCCTTCCAGTACATAAGCGCGGAACGGGAGCATTCATCCACAATGGCCTTTACCTTTCTCTTTCTCACTTAGCAAGCGAGGATAGCTGGTTTCCTCAAGGCCACTCCCTCTACTTAGGGAAGAGAGAAAAAAGACAGAAGAAGAAGCAGAAAGAAGTTGAAACCTTCTTCGGCGAACTTATCCTAAGGCTGCCAATGGGGATCCCATGTCCAGAGATCCCTCACTACCACTGGTTCCTTAGGGTTTTCGGCCTCCGATACCTTTGGTATTTAGAAAAAACTGCTTTCTAGTTTTACCGAATGAAATTAGTCACCTTCCTATTCTGTTTCCGCTTTCAGCCAAGTAGCTAAGTCGTCTAAATCCAGCCTGCGCTAGGAGAAGCGCCCAATCCCCGTCGCTTCGTCGCTCGGTTCGTTGCTTCTTCTCTCCTCTTCTTCCTTTCCGGCCGTTATACCATCTTTTTTGGGGAGAGGAACCCGACAGCCCCCCCCCCCCCCCCCCACTGACTGGGGCCCGGCCTAAGTGAAAGTGAAGTGGTAGGCCTACCCATCCCAACCAGGGGTATGCTGGGATTCGCGAAGAACAGCACCTTACGATGTTCATGACCAATCGGATCCTTCCAGTTCCGGGGAGATCTTGAAGAAGAGGGAACACTTGAATTAGATAGGAAATGCCTGTGAAGAGCTCCTACTCCTACTCCAACATCAACACCCATTTTAAATCCTTTTTCTCAATTCCCTTGCTCCTGCTCTCACTCATTCTCTTAACTATTGTCATTACTGTCTTCTTCTTTCTTCACTCTCCTTCTCCTCGTCTTTCCCCTTTTTCTCTTTCTTCTTCTATATCAACCACCACTAATTCCATCAAAGTCTACGCAACGCCGCTTCCTAGATCTCTCAACTACGGTCTTCTCGAAACCTATTGGGCATTATCCTATGTTGATTCACGTATCGCAACCGACCCGGACCATGATTCCACACGAACCCATTCTTTTAAGTCTTCCAAATTCCCTCCATATCCTGAGAACCCTTTAATCAAACAGTACAGTGCTGAGTACTGGATCTTGGGTGATCTAATGACGCCTTTGAGAACTGGGTCTTTTGCTAAAAGGGTCGACAGTGCTGAAGAGGCTGATGTTGTTTTTGTACCATTTTTTGCTACATTGAGTGCTGAGATGCAGTTGGGAAAGGATAAAGGAATGTTTAGGAAAAAGGATGAGGGGAATGAGGATTATATGAGGCAGAGACAGGTTGTGGATTTTGTCAGGGATTCCGAGGCATGGAGGCGATCCGGTGGACGTGATCATGTTTTTGTCCTTACAGGTATGCATTTGGATTTAAAGATAGTATCTTTTGTGATATATATAAAATTCATGAGAAATTATGCGTAGTTGTGATATCTTTTTTTATGCAATTATTTTTCTAATGCTTGTAAAATGTGGTGGCAGTGTAAGGTAATGAGTTGTGTGAAGTAGAGCCTTTGTAGTCTGGGGCTCATAAGGTGTACAATCAATATGCACTAGGACTCTCGACAAGGACCGCAATTCATTATTTTTCTGGAATCAAGTAGTTAGTGTCTACCCATTACCAAACGTGTATTGTATATATCCAGAGCATAGATAAGGGGAAACTAAGTAGAGACAGGCTCTATGTGATCAAACTTTTCTAGGTTGATAACTATATGGTTCATTTGCCCAGCAGAGTGTCAGCTTCCTTATGCAAACTGCATATCTTCCTTTTGTTCCTGTTTGATTCTGCAAAAGTAAATCTCCTATTCAGGCTTCTCTGGAACTTTGCTGTATAGATAAGAGTGCATCCTTCTAGATGGTGAAATTTTTGGCGCAGTCAAGAGTTGGTACCACAATACTCCATACCTCCTTGGCATATTACATTCAGAATATGGATGCTTGTAACTCTCCCTCTGTGGAAATAATAGGAGCATGGAACCAAGTTAACAGCTCCTTGAGCCCACAATCTATTTGTGGTAGACAGCCCCTTGTGCATGATTGCCTGCAGAATAAATGTATGCAGGCTGCTCCTGCATAACATACCACCTGTGTAAACCTACCTTAGCCTTGGAGGTTTAGAGCTTTCAACACTGAAATTACGATGGAAACTTACCATTTAAAGCTGGTTTTCTCACCTTCTTCACATGGTGTTATGAGTGTTTCCCAACTTAATTGACCTGTTGAATGCCAGTACATGTCTCCTACAAGGATGAGATAGCATGCTAATTTGGACACCTTTAAATGTCATATCTTGTTTTGTCTTACCTTCCTGTCTTATTTAGTTAAAATGGATTAACTTTTCAGTGGTTATTTCATTGTAAAAGCTTGTTCTACTCTTGCTTAATATATGTGGAAAATTTTCAATATTTTTTACGTAAAGTTGTCCTGCTTCTACAATTAATTTGTTCTTTCTATTGCATATTATTGGTTTCATTTTGTCAAGATGATCTTTTCAAGCTACTTTTGTTCTGAGTGCACTGAGGTACTATGTTTAACCTAAGGACTACTTAAATTCAAGAGTATTGCATACTAAAAGTTTGAGCAAGGTGAAGTATATGCTGATAAGTTTTGCTATATGGAATTCCAGTCTTAGGTTTTCCTCCTAATGTCAAAAATGGAATTGTCTTTATGCATCTGTTAATAGTAGGCATTAACTGCCAATATCAACTATTTTTGTGTAGGTAAGGATTTTCAATTACCTGAAACAAAAAATATAAAGCATAAAGCAGAGTTTTGTTTTCCTGCATCAAATTCTTAAGCATTTCTAATATTGCTGGAAGTGTTGAAACCCGCTTATAACATAACTCTTATACCTACCAATGCTGCTGCATCGAGGTGGACTTATATTGCATGCCATTGCAACTTATTATGTAATGTGTGCATTTTCAGGTTATATTAATTCTTTAATCATTCTTTTGCAGACCCGGTTGCAATGTGGCATGTCCGAGCCGAGATAGCCCCGGCAATTCTCCTGGTTGTAGATTTTGGTGGATGGTACAAGCTTGACTCAAAGTCTGGGAATGGTAACTCATCAGACATGATACCCCATACTCAGGTTTCACTGCTCAAAGATGTCATCGTTCCTTACACCCATCTGCTGCCAAGGTTGCATCTTTCAGAAAATCAAAGACGGCATACCCTTCTTTATTTCAAGGGAGCTAAGCATAGACATCGGGTGAGTTTAAACTTAATTTAACACTCTTGTTTAGTTTAAATCATTGGCAGTATTATTTGCTTGTGCACGCTTTTGATGAGCAATAATGATTGAGATTCTTGGTATAGGTTGTATTAGGTCAACTCAATAGTTTCTTTTGCTTCTATATAAGATGTTGCATTGTATAGGATGGCTTTGTGACATGTCCTTGTCTGTCTTGTCATATGGCTGCTTTTTCCTAACATCCTTCATTGATTCTCATGAAGTTGGATGTCTTGAGGTAAATTATTAAGAATATTTCTATCTTTTATTTCCTTTTTCTCATTTTGTTAATATTGGTTGTGCATGGACCTTTTCCCAGTTCACGTGTAGTATGCATTCTAGCCACTTCAGAGTTTATAGCACTCTTCATGCACATATGCTTCCATGTAGGATCTGTGAGAGCTATATCAGAAGATGGTTCTGCAGTTTGGCTACTCTTTCCCCTTTTTTACTCAAATCTTCCCGATTTTAATGGTTGCTTTGACTGTAGATACTGCATAAGTGAAGTCATCGATGTGTTACTCTCAAGAGTTTTCTTAGTAGATATTCTTATTAGTTTATAACTTCATATACAATAATAGTCTATCCTACTTTGTCCGATGTTAATGCGCAGTATTGAGAGGAATGTCTCTGTTCCTTTTCAGCTATGAAGTGAATATTATTTCAAACATATCAATGGTTTTAAAGGAACTAGGTTGGGAATATGTCAATAGTAACATTAGAGATTTGGACTGCTTGGCTTTAAAGAAACTTTCCTGCTTCTTTGTCACCAATGTCTGCATTGAATTATAAGATAGCAATTATTGTCAATAAAATTCAGATGTAGTGGCTCATCTTCATCACCACAAATCACAAATATCTATGGAAAAATTTTAAGATAAAACCTCATTATTCTTTAAACTGCTTGTACTCATTGGGAAAGCTTCAGTCAGCTGAGTATGTGCTCAAGTAAATTGAATCTTCTTAATCAAGGCAATACTCTGATATGCCCTAGCTTGATTGGTAGTTCTTGTTTACAGGGAGGCATGGTTCGAGAAAAGTTGTGGGATCTGTTGGTGAATGAGCCTGGTGTCATCATGGAGGAAGGCTTCCCCAATGCAACTGGTAGGGAGCAGTCAATTAGGGGAATGAGGACATCGGAGTTCTGCTTGCATCCAGCAGGGGACACACCAACTTCGTGCCGACTTTTTGATGCTATTCAAAGTCTCTGTATACCTGTCATTGTTAGTGATGACATTGAGCTACCATTTGAAGGGATGTTGGATTACATGGAATTTTCAGTTTTTGTGCCGTTCAATGATGCATTAAGACCAAATTGGCTTCTGGGTCATCTCAGAAGCTTTTCCGAAGAGCAAAAGCAGAAATTTCGGCAAGCAATGGCTCAAGTCCAGCAAGTTTTTGTATATGATAATGGCCAACCTGGAGGCATAGGCCCAATACCTCAAGATGGAGCAGTGAATCACATTTGGAGGAAGGTGCATCAAAAACTGCCTATGATCAAGGAAGCCATAATTCGAGAGAGGAGAAAACCCCCAGGCGTGTCAATTCCCAGGCGCTGCCATTGCACTTGATAGACAGCATACCGCATTGTTATGCTCATGCAGCGAGATGTTTTCTTCATATTTCTGGTTCCTGCGCTCCATTATCTAGGTCTGAATTTTGCAATTCAATCTCATAGCTATTCCTTTATTCTTTTTACACTTAAATAACCCTGCTCAGAACTGAATTATACTAGACTGTGAGTTCCTTTTTTCTTGGGAGCAACGACCTGACTTTAAGTTAGAAAGAGGCCTTGGCACATTAACGAAATTGCTTGTTCATATATGCTATTATGTAAAGTAGAAGATGTTTGCTATGTTTCTTTTGGGCATTATTGAAATGAAGGTGGGACAAGGAGGAACTCATGCTGATTCATGTAGTTGTCTCTTTTGGTCATCATAGTTTTACCCATGCAACTGATTCTTTAAATTAATCTTTTCTTTTTCCTCTTTGATTTTGTTCATCATTTGTAATTCGAGCACACTCAACAGAATATGATGATATTGAATTTGAAGTCCAAACATTCATTGGTATTTCTAGATATAAAACATAAAGAAGACCAAATGTTCTTCACATAGATGATAGAAGTATGAATTTAGCATGATATAAATATGATTATAGAAATAAAATATGATATCAATTCAATTATAGCATGAATAAAAATAATTTTAATGTGAATTAATTATTTGTGATCTTAATTTAATATATATATGTATATCTGGTATGATTAGAAATATGATTATAGAGATATAATGATACTGACATGTTACAGCACAAGAGAAAATAACTGTAAGGTAAACTAATTATTTGTAATATTAATTCAATTATATATATATATATGCTCGATATAAATCCAACCTAATGACAAGAATTGTGAACCTTAGCTTCATATTTTCAAGTACATAAAAGCAAGTTGTCTATATGATCGTGTGCGTCTTTCCTAAATGTCCTTTTCCAAATTAATTACTTTGTATAACAAAGGGACAATTACAAAATGGACTTGCACTTTTTTTTTTTATATTTATAAAGAGGTAATTTGTGTTTTATAATTATTTATTAATTTTAATTAGAGATGTATATCAATGTTTGATCAAACTACTAATATTCATTAAATATATTTAATTAAAAATAAATAAAAAAATATGAAAAATTATCAATGTGTGGCCATTATTAGCTACCTTAAGGTAAGAGATAGCTAGTAGTAGCCAATAGTTACATAGTTGTACATGGGATGAGTGGTTACTTATGATGCAATTCCTTGTGATAGAGGATGGCTAACCATCACCATGAAAAAAAAATGTTAAAAATCCGATAGGTTAATGTGGAGTTACATAACCTAACTTTGACCTATTGGGTTTTGAGTGATTTTTTCTTACTTTTTTTTATTCAATAATTTTTGTAATGGTAGGTGGGTAATCACTATCTTAAAGGGGTTGTAACTATCATGTGTAGGTCGCATGATTCACCTTTCATGATGGATCGTGATGTACAATTGACCACCTGTAGGTTTTGTACAGAAAGCCCTTTATAAGTGGAAGTTGGCTATCCCCTGACCTTAGCGAGGTTTGAAAATGGTCTTTTAAGTGGTAACCAATTTTCCTTCTTGTTTGCCTTTTTTTTTCCCCCTTTATTTTTTAAATGGTTTGTATTTGCATTCTACTTAAATCATTTAAAAATAGTATGTACCGATACGAAAAGGCCACATATTCTCTATTTACAATTGACACAAACATGGTTGATGTGTTTGCTAAAAATTAAAACATAAATTAACTCTTTGTAAAAGTCCAAAACATAAGTCACTCTTTTCTTTTTTCTTTTTAGTTTTCCTGTATAGCAAATAAGTAAAAAGAAAGATGATTGTAGGAAAAAAGTTATTGGTACAAAAATTGAGAATGGGAAATGTCGTGGTTTAATAGTGGGTAAAATGTAGTGAAATGAAGATAATCACATTTAATGCTTATCATAATAAATTAATGCTAAATTGTATCTCTTGATACTTTTTAAGGTTCCTTTATGATCCCAAAAAAAAATAATTTTTAATTTTTAAGGAGTTTTATTGTGTTGTGCAAGAAAATTGCTTAACAAATGTATGAGTCCAACATAGAAGATAGAACAAATAAACTTCTTCTAAAGCTACATACAAAACTTTCGCAACATCCCATGAAAATGGTAAAATGTTTTTCTTAGATGGATTATCAATTTTTGTTTTTTCCTTAAAATGTTGAGCATTTATTATTTTGTACCATATATTATTAAATTGTTAGCAAAAAAAATTATTTTATAATAAAAATTTGTCACGGTTAATTTTATAGTTTTCCTTAGTATTGATAATAGTAACACACTGAAAATGAAAAGCAAAGCATTTGAATTTCACATACCTCTTTACTCTATCATAAAACCGTACCAGTGGTTTTGTGCTTCTTTGAGTTTAGGTACCAAGGGATTTTCGAAGCAAATGAAAAACCTTGTGCCTTATAGTTCCCAATTTGAATTATTATTTCTAATTTGTCAGTATCTAAAATTTGCAATCTAATTTGTTACTTTTGTCCTCGGCAAGCCCATGGGCATTAATCCTTAAGTTGTGCTTATGGGCAATGAACCGATAGTGAAGCCATTTGAGATTTGACATCACCAAAACCATTGGTTTCCCATTTATAAAACCACTTAAACTCTCATATAGATAAGACATAGCCCCTTGTTTCCCTAACAAGTTAAGCCATCTCATTCTCATTCATGTACCTACAACATAACATCCACTATTTTATTTACTCACACCCTATATAAAAGCAAACCCATGATATCCCACAGAACTCAATGAATTAAAGCAAAATCACACACACACACACACACACACACACACATATATATATATATAATTTCACATATTTACACTTTCTATCGATTCAAAAAGAAGGTTAATAATGAGTTTATCAAGAAGAGCTACTATACTGGCAATGAGTATCGGTGCTGTGGAGGCATTGAAAGACCAAGGATTTTGTAGATGAAATTATACCATTAGATCCATTCACCAACACACAAAGAACCAAGTGAGATCCATTTCTCATACCAAGAAGCTCTCTAATCCATCTTTTGTTGTGGTTTCATAGCTCAAAGAAGATAAAACAAAGCAATCCAAGGATTCTTTCGGAAAAGTCATGTACTTGAGCCGTTGGGTCCTAATCAATATCAAAGTTTCACTATAGCAAGTGGAATGGGAATTTTTGTAAATGATTATAGAGAATGATGTTTGCTTGATATATATATCAATCAAACAAACAAATTATGACAAAATGAAGATAATCACATTGTCTTATAGTTTTTACAAGAAAAAATTTTAGATTTGGCTATTATCATACTTTCGAGTTATCCAAATTACATTTTCATTTTAGACAATGAAAAATGAGAGGATTTATTTCCTAGAAATAATGATGTAATCTAATCATTAGAGCCAACTTTTAAGGGTTACATAGTGAAAATTTTCTTGCTTTGTAAAAATAAAACACTTCTAACACCAGATTTGTTCATCCTTGAAGTTATATCTTCCTTTGGGTATTCCCTCATCACCATCATCATCCATCTATAAAAAATTTTGCACATAGGCATCTGGCATAGTATGGAGAATAGAATATCTATACGAAGGTTTTTTTGTTTAGTTGTTAACAGTAACAAAGAGCACCATTGGATGTAGTCTCTTGTGGATTTTGATCCAGTTAGCTAGACTTACAATGAACTATGGTCATGTTTCGGAGTGGGTGGACAATGTTACGAATGCTACTTGAATTTTAGACAGAAGTTCATTTTACTACCTAAAGTTTAGATTTACTAATTTTACTACCGAATCTGAAGTTTTCATGTCACTATGATAGATACATAATTAAATAGGTGTATTAAGAAAGCTTTAAAGTATTTCCCTAGAATCTTAGTATGTCTTTTTAAAGAGTTTCATACTTAATTGAGTAATATTTGATTTTACAACTTTGAAGAATTTTTTAGTTGAAAGGGAAGAAAATGAATAAAATTTTACTCAATTTGAAGTTGAATTGAAAAAGTTATAAGCTTTTGAAAACAAACACAAGTAGTAGACATGATCATGTCAAGATCAAGTTGAATTTGAAGTTTGAAGAAATTATTTACAAAAGTTACACGAAGTCAAGACACGACCATGTCTATTTGTCATGTATCTCTCAACAATAATTTATTTTCTAGACACCATCATGTTAATTTAGGTAGCGAGGCACGACTTGTTAGACACAATTGTATCTAGATTGCGTCAATCATAAATCTCAATTTTCAAATTTTGTTCGAAGATTTTGGCATGACTCAAAGCACGACCATGTTGTATAGTGTATTGACATTAAAATAGAGTTTTGATCGCTTGCTATACAAAGGAAAGAAGGGATTCAAGTTCACATCTTGAGAAGATGACTTTTAGAGACTTTAAGGTTCCCTAGGGCAGAGAAGAGCAATCTTTCTTTTTTACTTCAAGATTAAGGTTTCATTCTTAAATTCTTTGATAATCTATGATTTTACGTTATTAAAGAGTTCTATTTCATCATGTTTAGAGCTTAAACTTCCTAGCATCTACGATTGTCATGTGACTGCTTCTATAGCTATTTCAATTTCTTGATTTAATAATGTATCATTGATTTGTTTAGATTGATATTTCTAGGGTATTAATCTAAATATTTGATATTATGCATTATGATTGAGAAATCTGGTGTGTAATTAGATCTAATATGATTAAAGGGAATTTTATGTAATCGTAAAGATAAGTTGTATAATTGGTAGCAAGATATATGTTTGTCTTTGGGGATCCTTATGCAATTGAAAGTGACCTTGTAAATTAGTAAGAGGGAGAATAGAAAGAGCTAAGAGCACCATTTCATGAGGAAGAAGCATCAAATATATTTTCCATTTACCCTAAAAAAAAGAAAAAAGAACACTTTCGGAGTGGGTCGAGTCAACAGTTCATGGACCATAAACTAAATTGTGGGAGCTAGTTTGACTCGGCATAAAACCCGCTAGTTAGGCGGGTTGTGAATTGGTGATTTAGCTAATTCAACAACCTATCGACATAGCTTAGTTCAAACTAGCAAGTCGGTGGGTCCTCTCTCTCTCTCTCTCCCTCCCCCACCCACCCCACCCCCACCCCCCAAGAAAGAGGAAAATGGAAAAAGACCAAGGTAACCTGACATTTGAAAAGTGGAGGAAGAAAAAAAAAACAAAATGCAAGTTACTTCAAAAGAAAAATAAGATTGCATAGGCGTGCAAAATTGGGTTACTATTTTCAACATAGGCGTGAAGATGCAGAAAATAGGATTGTGGCCTTTAACAATTGCATGCATGAAAATTTTTGAAATTTAAGTTCTAAAGTAGGCTACGTAATGAAATGGATAGCGTGCAGAAATTTATAAGTGGTAGGCTTACAGGCTTTGGTAACGTTACATGTGAGGCGAGAGAAAATTTTAAACGTTCAGAAACATTTTACCATATGTGAGAAGGTTATATATATTTGTGCTTATGCATTAGTTCGATTCTCCACACAAACAAAAAATCTATTCATTCTCTTATACATTCACTTCGTTTCTATGCTCTCATCTACTTGACTCTTCACTCAGCTCATTTTTGTGTTGTCAAATTCTTTAATTTATTTAGCTTACGAGTACTTCTATTATCTAAATTATTTTTGTTGTTTATATTTAAGTGTCTTCCATTGAATATATATATATTTTTTCCAGTAACTAGATTATCAAGTTATAATTTTTCCATGCCGGTATTTTCTATTTATACTAATAAAAAAATGACAAGTTTCTTTTGTGATTCATCTTCTAGTAAGGAGTGTTTTAGGAAAGGTGATAAGGGAAAATCTGTTCAATGTGAACTTGAGCAATTTTTTAACTTAGAAGATTACAATCTCTACGACTTTACCAATGAACGTTTAGAGGATTTAATGATGCTACCCCCAAGCTTTAAGCACACAACTCCTGATGGACAAAGTGAACCATTGCCACGATAAGGGAGTGGGGAGGAGATGGGAAAAGAAGAGGAAGATGAT
Organism: Laguncularia racemosa; assembly: GCA_037954665.1. Lineage (NCBI taxonomy): Eukaryota > Viridiplantae > Streptophyta > Magnoliopsida > Myrtales > Combretaceae > Laguncularia > Laguncularia racemosa. Next base: position 1,232,383 of record JBBMOL010000108.1, read on the forward strand.
GTCTAAAAAGTGTCGAAGGAAGAAGTATCGGGCCACATACGTAGCAAAGTTGGCTCCACAAGTAAGCTACCAATACCCGTACGTATTGTAACTATTGTCAATCAACTTACGCATGGAAGAAGGGGGAAGGTTATGGGACTTTAGACAAGCACATGTGATCAAAGCACCCAACAGAGTTCGGCATAGATAAGTCACAACAATAAATATCCTAGTTTGGTAGTTCGCAATCATCAGGCCTATTTTGATATTCTATTGATAGGCAAAAAGTAACCTTAACAAAATACTTAGGCAAATGTCACCTATTATGGAGTCATGCATCTTCCACTCACTGCTTAAAATACTAACAAGAAGCTTTGAATCTAAGCTCGCAAAGGTACGAGTTGAAAACGATGCAACAAACCACTGTGAAACTATACCACAACAGTAAGCGTGTATTAGTTGCTATACACAAGTTTCTATTTATGCAAATATATGGACCGATCTATGATAAGGTGATTCTTACATGAGAATTACATTGCATTGGATACATTATGCATGATAAGTATGGAAGAGACTAATAACGTTTAGGATTTTTAACGAATGCCATACGATGTAAAATATTTTTTGTATAATAAGTATTATTTTAGGTTAATACTATTTTTATAATCGGTTTTGACAATGGGGCCACAAACATCGCACCCATTCATGAACTTGAAGCGTTATGTTAAGCCATACTAGGTGGGACTTTTTTCCACATACGATGTGCCTGCCATATTTTAAATCTTTGTATTAGAGGCCATCTGAATTATTTAGATTTTAAGATGTCTCCTATAAGACAAATAGTTGACTTTTCCTAATAAATGCCGTAAACATACTATCAGTGTTGCTTAAAGCCTAAAGCAACTTATTTCTTCAAGTAGTTGTTAACAAAATAGTTGGAAAGTGATTGCTATATTATAGACAAATTCTTACAATTTATCTTATTGCTTATATTTTAGATCTTCATTATAAGAAAGACATGCTTTTAGAAAATCTCAATTTGTATTATCAAATTGTTGACATATTTTCTAAAACACAAGACACTTATGTTGTTACTACAATACAAGAATTACGACGGGCAATTCAGGTAACAGAAGACATATTTTCTAACTTTTTTACTACATATAGTGGTTAAGTCTTCGCAACTCCCTTACTATCCCTCGGCTCACATGGTGTCACATATGGTCATACCCTTCCCATGTAATGAATGATGGCACAAAAGTTGAAGCAGCACTGTGCTAGTTGAGTGAGTACACAGAATTTGACCACTATTTCAACACGAACTTTGAATTTGGTGACAATAGTATCACAGACTTCAACATCTTGGACTAGTAGATGCATAGAAAGACTTTTCTGATTCTTTTTTCAAATAGCTTGCCAAATTCTTACCACTCTTGCATCAACAATAACTATTGAACAAGCTTTCAACATAGTGAGCCCTATCCTAGCACAACAGCAGTCAAGATAGTCGCTCGTTAACATTGAAGAGCTGGTTTATGTGGAGGATTGGTTGAAGGTAAGGTCAAATGTTCCCCTCTCTTTCTATAGTATTTTTAATTAATAAATAAAATTTGGGGTTGGCATGCCCCCACTCCTGTGTACGGGGTTTGCAACCAATTAATGAAGAAAACATCATTTATTGTCACAAAAATGGTGGATTAATTTTTTATGTGAATAAAATTTAGAGTGGAAAAAAGAAAAAAAAAACTTACCTAAAAAAATATAGACTAATAAAAAAAGAAAAGAAAAAAAAATGACGAAAAATTACCTATGGATAAGAAAAAGAAAGGAAAAAAAAAAAAGGCCGATGCTAATTTACCTTTCCCCGACCTATGACCTGGTGGGTTAAGGCCAGGCCTAGTCCGATGTCTAAGTTGTATCATGTTGAAGATGCTACGATGAAATTAGATATAAAATGCATTAATGTAATGTGGACACAAAAATTCCAAAAAATGAAAGAAGAGAGAGAAGACAATACAAACTAAATCTTCTCCCCCTCGATCGTCTTCCAATTTCGAGAGATCTTCATGATTCAAGCACCTTCCACTTAGTACGCCAAGCATTTGATGTTTTTGTTAACATCATTCTCACCATTTTGGCCCAATCTTTTTCTATAGTGGTAAGCACGCCTCATTTCTCTCTTTACTTTACTTTACTTGGAACTTTAATTTGGTATAATATCAATTGAGATGTTAAGGTTTTTTCTTTTCATTATTCTCTAAGCATATGATTCTAATTACTTGATTAAAAATCTATAAAGTTTTGATTCTCAAAAGAAACTAAATTGTGGTTACCTTATCTATATACTATTTAGCGTTAAGAAGATGATTTTAGTATGGAAAGATATGTTACATGTAAAATTCTAGTTATTTAATAAGTAAAGCAGAGTGTGGTCCTTCGAGGAAATGGCAACTATTAAGAGGCCAATTGAAGAAACTTATCACCTTTACTTGCACCTCATATCATTTGTACACAACGTTAAGTGTGTTGGGGATAATCATCAATGAAACCTAATTTGAATTGCTAAATCTGTTGGGTAGATATATAGAACTTTTAATCTTTTCCTTGTTGATTAATTCAATTTAATCCAAAGTTGTTTACATGGAAATGATAAATCATAAATGATAGTATAATTGGTAGCAGGATATATATTTGTCTTTGAGGATCCTCATGTAATTGAAGGTACCCTTGTAAATTAGTAAAAGGGAAGAAAGAGTAGAGAGCACCATTTCATGAAGCACAAGCATCAAATATATCTTCTATTTACCATATATATATATATATATATATATGTATGTATGTATGTATGTATGTATATCTTTTGTTAAGAAGAGGGAACCCTTGAGTCATGATTACATAGATAGTAGTTAAATAAAAGGAAATGCCTTTGAACAAATCCCACTCCCACTCTAACACTAACAACCATTTTAAATCCTTTGTCTTAATTCCCTCACTCCCCCTATCACTCATTCTCCTAACTATTCTCATTACTGCCGTCTTCTTTCTTCACTCTCCTTCTCCTCCTAATCTTTCCTCTTCTTCTCTTTCTTCTTCTATATCAACCACCATCGATTCCATCAAATTCTACATAACGCCGCTTCTTAGATCTCTCAACTACGATCTTCTCGAAACCTATTGGTCATCATCCTATGTTGATTCATGTATCGCAATCGCCTGAACCATGATTCCACACGAACCCACTCTTTTAAGTCCTCTAAATTCCCTCCATATCTTGAAAACCCTTTAATTAAACAATACAGTGCTAAGTACTGGATTTTAGGTGATCTAATGATGCCTCTAGGTTTCAAAACTAGGTCTTTTACTAAAAGGGTCAACAGTGCCAAGGCGGCTGCTGCTGTTTTTGTACCATTTTTTTTGCTACATTAAGTGTTGAGATGCAGTTAGGGAAGGATAATTGGAAGCATGATATATGTCTTTCTTTAGGGATCTTTATGCAATTGAAGGTGCCTTTGTAAATTAGTAAGAGGAAGAACAAGAAAGCGCAGAGAGCACTATTTCATGAAGCAAAAGCATCAAATATATCTTCCATTAACCAAAAGAAAAAATATATCTTGTAGAATGGGTCAAGTTGAACTGCTGACATGGTCCGAACCTGCCTGATCAGTTCAAAAATCGTGAACCGACCTATGAAAGCTAGTTTGACCTGGCATAAAACTCGCTCATTAGGCAGGTTGTGAATTGGCAGTTCAATTAGTTCAATGACCTGTCGACTCAGCTAGGTTTAAAGTAGAAGTTTAATGGGTCTCTCACCAAAAAAAAAAAAAAAAGTGGAAAAAGGAAAAAGTCAATGGTAGCCTGACATTTGAAAAGTGGAGGGAAAAAAAAATGAAACACAAGTTACTATTTTCAAAAGCAAATTAGGATTGCAAAGGCCTGTAAAATAAGGTTATTGTTTTCAATGCAGACGTGATGAAGTGGAAAATAGGATTATAGCCTTTAACAAATGCATGTATGAAAATTTTTAAAATTTAAGTTTTTAAGTTGATTGTAAAACAAAATGGACAACGTGCAAAAATTTATAGGTAGTAGGCTTGCAAGCTTTAGTAATGTTACATGAAAATTTTTGAATTTGAATGTTGTGAGGTAAGAGAAAGTTTTAAACGTTTAACAATATTTTACCATATGTGAAAAGTTTGTATATATTTGTGCCTATGCATTCATTTAGTTCTCCACACAAACAAAAAATCTACTCATTCTCTTATACATTTTTTTTGTTTCTGTGCTCTTATATTCTCAACTCTTCACTCAGCACCTTTTTATGCTTTCAGACTCTTCAATTTATTTAGCTTATGATTACTTCTATTATCTAAATTATTTTTGCTGCTTATATTTTAGTGTTTTCCATCAGATATAATTTTTTTTAGTAACCAGATTATCAATTTATAATTTTTCCATATCAATATTTTCTATTTATATTAATAAAAAAATGACAAGTTTTTTTTGTGATTCATCTTCAAATAAGAAGGAGGGTTTTGGAAAAAGTTGATAAGGGAAAATCAGTTCAACATGAACCAGAGTCATTTTTTAACGTGGAGGATTATGATCTCCATGACTTCACTAATGAACATTTGGAGGATTTAATGATGCCACCCCTAGGCTTTAAGTACATGACTCTAGGTAGACAAAGTGAGCCATTGCCATGAGAGGGTAGCGAGGAGGAGGCAGATGAAGAAGAGGAAGATGATGTCTAAAAAGTACCAGAAGAAGCAGCATCGAGCCACAAATGTGGTAAAGCCGGCTCCATAGGTAAGTCACCTATACTACTTAAATCTGACATTTTTACTAAATATTTTCATAAAATTACAAGAGAAGAATAGGCATATACGATCGAAGCACCTAATGGAGTTTGGCATAGATAAGTCACAACAACAAATATCCCAATTCGGTACTTTGTAGTCATTAAGCCTATTTCAGCATTCTACTAAAAGGCAAAAAATTGCTTTGGCAGAATGCTTAGCCAGATGTCACCTATCATAAAGTCAAGCATCTTCCACTCACCAATTAGAATATGAACGAGAAGCTTTAAATCTAAGCTTATAAAGGTACGAGCTAAAAACGATGCAAAAAACTACTATGAAACTATATTGCAATAATAAGCATAAATTAGCTACTATATTTAATTCTCTTGATACTCAAGTTTCTATTTGTGCAGGTATATGGACCGATTCATGGCAAGATGATTCTTACATAAGAATTACATGTCATTGGATAGATGATGCATGGCAAATACAGAAGAAATTAATAGCGCTTAGGATTTATAATGAGAGCAATATGGTGCAAAATATTTTTCATATAATAAGTATTATTTAAAGTGAATACTTACTGATGAAAAATATTTTTTCAATGGGTTTTGAAAATATGGATGCAAACACCGCATCTATTAATGAACTTAAAGCGTTATGTTAACCTACACTAGGTAGGATTTTTTTTCCACATATGATGTGCCTATTATACTTTAAATCTTTATGTTTGAGACGTTCTAAATTATTTAGATTTTAAGATGTCCCCTATAAGACAAGTAGTTGCCTTTTTAATTGGCCATTTATGTGTAAATAAAGCATGAAGGAAATTTTGTATTGATAATGAACTGCAACCTAAAAAATTTAGAAAATACTTTAAGTATAGGTAAAATTCCACTTATTGACTTTTAGAAAGTATAGTTCCCTATAAAGATGCATTGTGTTCTTTTGCTAAGATGAACGTCTTAGACATTCCATTGCACCCCGACGATTGGGATGTATGTAGTAAAATACTAAATATACTTAACGTTTGCCATGAGTATAATATTTTCTTAAGTGTACCAAGTTAGTATTCACTTTTCCTAACGAATGTTGTAAACATATTATCAATGCTGCTTGAAGCTTAAAGCAACCCATTTCTTCAAGTAACTGTTAATGAAATGACTGCAAAGTGGTTGTTATATTATAAACAAATTCCTACTAGTTATCTTGCTGCTTCTATTTTAGATCTATATTATAACAAAAACATGCTTTTAGAATGTCTCAATCTGTATTATCAAATTATTAACACATTTTCTGAGACATAAGTCACCTATGCCATTACTATGATACAAGAATTACGACGAGCAATTCAGGTAATAGAAGACTTAATTTCTAACTTTTTTACTACATATGGTGGTCAAGTACCTACAACTCCCTCATTGTCCCCCAGCTTACATGGTGCCATGCATGGTAATACCCTCATCGCACAATGAATGATAGCATAAAGGTTGAAGTGGCACTGTACCGGTTCAAGTAGGTACACAAAATTTGACTACTATTTCAACATGAACTTTGAATTTGGTGACAGTAGTATCACAGATTTCAACATCTTGGATTGGTAGAGGAGGCATGGGAAGACTTATCCGATTCTCTCTTGATTGAATGGTTCTCTAAGTTTTTGTTGCTCCTACATCAACAATAGCTGTTAAATAAGCTTTCAGTATAGTAGGTCTTATCCTAGTATAATGTTGATTAAGATCGTTGCCTATTAATGTTGAAGCACTAGCTTGCATGGAAGGTTGGTCGAAGGTAAGAAGTATAACATAAGAGTCGTACGGGATGTCTAGTGAAGAAAATTAATGCTTCAATGACTTTTTCTCGTCAAGAGGAAGTTTTGCTAGCTTAACTCCTAATCTCAAGCAAGATGCAATAGGTTGAATAATATCTATTTTCGTTATGTAACTATATTGTAAGTAAAATTAATTTGTAAAGATAGTAGTTATACCTTATTTATTTTTTGCATTTGGTTCGATATAATTTGTAAGGGAAGTAGTACTCCCTTATTTATTATTGTTATTTACTTGTAGAGTCTAGTGTTTTTTTTTCCGTATACAATTTAATACAAGATCTAAAGTAAAAAAAAAATAATAATAAGTAGATATAACCTCATATATGTAGAAGAAATAAAAGAATTATTGATAATAGTTCTCCTCAAACTAGTTTGACTTACTTCTCAAACTTATCATAATTCCTTACTAAATCATCCACATTATATAATAAATAATGTTTCTTTCAAATATATATAAAGAAGTTAAAAAGAAGAATGAATTAAGAAACAATAAAATACTAAAAACTTGCAAAGTTGCTCCTTGCTGCTTGATGTGATGTCCAATTCATAGTACATAACATGTTCAAAAACACAAAATCAAAAGGCTTTAGTTATCATAAAAGTATTATAAAATAGAGTTTTAAGTTCACAAACAAAGTAGCCTGGTTCAAATAATTGATGAAAGATAGTCTCATATCTCATCCAATTTATAAGTCTCTCATTCAACTTCAAGTGTTTAACTATAATCATATTGTTACTCTATTTTAAATACTTAAGCACTTTAGGCAACCAAAAATAGAAAGGAAAAATAAACAATTCAATATATATAGTTTGCTTACTTCATCGAACGAAATAAAGTGAGAGTTGAATTATAATTCAATGGCATATAATAAAGCTATAATAACTATTACATGCCTATTATGAAAAAAAAAAGGAAATTATAAAAATAAAGTAAAACATTTTTTATATCCCTGGCAATAGTAGAATATATATTTCATTCTTTACGACAGATAGATTATACCTAGTGATTATAGTGTCTCTAATATAGGAGGTATTTGTGAAAAGATGGTAAATGAATAATTGAATAGTAATTCAAGAGGGTGGGAGCATGAATTACTATGTACTATTTTACGTAATTACAATTCATAGAAAATTTGTATTATGGTGTTTAAAATGTAACTAAACATGGTAATAATAATATCATATGAAATGAGAGAGAAATGAACATATAGATATTATTATATTTTATAAATATGCAATACATTAAAAAAAATCATTTAAACATTACTCAATGATAAAAGAAGGGGTTTGATCTGACCCCTCGAAACAAACCACAAATTGTTTCAACTCTCTCTCTCTCTCTTTCTCTATATATATATTTCGGTTCGGTTTGGTTTAATTCTACAAACAACCTGCAATGTAAGTTCTGCTGGTTGGACCAAGACTTTTCTAAATTTGGATGGCTTCAAAACTGGGCTCGTGACAGCGATCTAATTTTTAAAGAAAGGCCTAGGCCCTAGATCCTTCTTACAATTTTCAAAAACTACCTAACAAAAGAATTTAAAAAATAATAATAATAATTAAAAAAAAAAGGAAGCATCCAAAATTGAACATCCCCATTGATTTCCATTTCTTCTTCCGCAAGAAGAGAGTGACAAAGGAAGAGAAGAGAAACCATTCTTTCCATCAAAAAGCAATACATACATACATATATATATAGTATACATGGTCATTATACACACATACAAAACTGTTTAAATTCGAAGAAATCGAAGCGAGTTCTGATTTCTAGGGTTTGAGGTAATAGTGAAATTTTAAGATGGATTTTGAGCTAAGAAGAGCTAGAGAGAGACTGGAGAAGGAACAGAGAGAGAGAAAATCCATTGCCAAAGCTAAGTTGCAGAAAGAAAGGAAAGCTAAGGAGGAAGCCAGAAAGCAAAGAGAAGCCATTGAAGCTGCCCACAGATCGCGCAGACTCGATGCCATTGAAGCACAAAAGAAGGTCAGATTTCGTATTCTTTATCTTCTTATTTCCGTGCTTCTCGTTCTTCTTCTTCTTCTTTTTTCATATTTTTCCAATTCATTAAGCGGATTCGGGCTTCCTCTGGTAATTTTAAGGAGTGTCTAAATGAGTGGATTTAGGTGGAGAGGAAAGAAGATGTAGTTTGCACTCCTTGTTTGGAGTCATAAGATGGAATGCAACAAAACGTTTACTTCTCATGATGTTTGTTTTGTTTCGCTCTCTTGTCTAAAGTTTATTTATTTGTTTTTTGCCATTTTCATTTTAACTATCCAAACATAGCATTTCCACCAATTTCTTTCGATTTCCATTGTTTTCCACTGGTATTATGGTTGCCAAACATAGTGCTAATATATTCTCTTGATTTTAATTAGATTCTTGGTGTGTTTGTTCCACAGAAAATGATTTTGGTATTTTTTTTTTTTAAGTTTACTAGTTGTGATTGTTGAATATTACATTGGTAATTGAGAATAGTTGTGCTAATTAGTAGTTTTGAGTGTTGGACGGTGATGTGAGGTCATTGGTTACACCCTGAAATGGTTAAGGATGTCCTGCAAGGGCAAGTTGTGGAGCGAGGAGGGCAAAGTGGAGTTGAATGATCATGGGTTGTTGAAGACCATGTTAAGTACTCCGCTGTGACAAAATTGCTGCTGAATCTAGGTTGGCTTGTGAGGTTAGGGTTGCTTGGGGTTTTGCAAAGTGGTGTAAGGGCCATACATTCTTCCGGTTGTTGAGGGAATCTGGTTCCAGGTTTTGTAAGTAAATCCGCTTCTTATTTCTAATAGAATTCATTCATGGTAATGGACTATCATGAGAACATATTTCATGGAATCGTACACCTTATGGCCTTGTTTGGTTGATTCCATGGAATAGGATTCCTTCGAATGCAATTATCTTTAACAATAGTTAAGTGGGCTTGTAAGGGCATTGATCACTAAATGTTCATCGGTCTCTCCCAATTCCTTGGAACACTATTCCTCTCCTACTAATCAATAGGATTCCACGGAATTGGATGTGAGGAATTATTCTTCTTTGATTCCCACATCAAATCCTCACTAAGATCCTACCAAAAATAAGATCAAATTGGATTCCACAGAATCCCATTTCATCAAATCGACCAAAGTAGACCTATTGGTTAATGTTTCTTGATCCTGTGTGGAGCTTGGAGTTTATGAATTTCTCTCTTAGAAATATAGGTTAAATTGGGTTTATCAGTTCTACGTTGTGGAAATCAATGATTTTCTTTCAATGAGTGATGTCAGTGATACTTTTATGGTGTCAGGGAGGTGAGAAGTTTAGGTGTTTCTTGAAGTGGTTATGTAGCTTGACTTTCACATGCATTTAGGGAACATATGAATACACTTGCATCATTAAGGACAATACATCGTATGGTATTTGTTGAAGTAGATTTACCCTAAGAGACAATTCTTATGTGATTTGTTTGACTTTGGGTAGAGTAACACATATTACTGTAGTAGGAATGTAATTGTGTAAGGAATAGGCAAAGTGTACATGCACACCAAAGGTTTCTTGGGATAGTAAATGGTTGGAATCAAAAGGTCCTTGTGGACTGACATAACTCAACATCAGCATTGTGGAACTTTTACAATTTGTGGCCTTTCCGTGTACTTATATTTCCCTTACCTTCTACCTAGTGTTCTTGGTAGCAAATGGCGATATTAGGTACTACCTACAAGGTGATCTGATAAACTTGTTTTGATGGTATTTGGGTAATTAACTTAGTTTGACATTGTTACCAATATAATGGCTGTAATAGCACAGAAGGTTAATTATATTCTAGTCTGAATCAATTAAGCCCTGAGAGCTTGCTAGCTTTGAAGAAAGTGGATAATAGAGGGAAGACATTGAGGGAGGATCTTTTAATCCTAAAGCTGGTCATGATGACAAGTTTGTTTGGAAAGAGAAGCCAGCAAGACATTTTCCTATCAAACTGGTTTATGCTTCTCCCCAACAACAAAGAAACTCAATTCCTTGGCGCCACTTTTGTTTGGAATAAAAGGTTGGCACCTAGATCTTCCTTCTTCCTATGCCTAGTAGGCCAATAAAAACTTATAACTCTTGACAAGCTGGTGCTATGGGGCCTAACGGCCTAAGGCAGCTGCTTCTTATGTGATAGGGAAGAAGAGTCACACTGTCATTTGTTTCTCAAATGCTCTTTTGTCTGTTAGATTTGGAGGAAGTTGGAAGAAGTACTACCAAAATCATCCTTGCTGCCTTCTCAAGCGATGGATATCTAGAATCCTTTTAACTCTTTGGGTCCAAGGCTCATACCCCCATGGAAGTTGGTCACTGGTTTTGTAATATATTATGTATGAAAAGAAAGATATGAAAAGATACTAGATTTGAGTGTCCGAACAGCTGCGGATGTAATCTGTACAGTTCTTTATAGCTCCCCCTGATTGGTTAGCCAAGTTCTTGATTTTAGTACCTTTTGTTTTTTTCAGTTTAGGTCCTTTTGGGAGTTCTCCTTTTGCATAGTGGCCTTTTGGCTGTTTTTGGATATCTTTTAATGAAAATTGACAAAACTGACGTTTCGTCCAAAAAAGAGGGAAGGCATCTATTGGATGAATGCAGCATCCAGGAATTGATGATGCCCTATGGTTCCAAACTACCCTCCCTACATACTATTGGATGCATCATAATTTATTATTTGGTACTGCCTTGTGTAAGAGTGATATTGTGCTTGCCCCCAGTTAGAACAAAAAGATGATGTAATTAAAGTGGCTCCTTTTTCTTCTTCTCAGTCCCTTAGTGAATAGTTCCACTATTCCAGTAGCAATTCTTACTGATTTTTCAAATAGCTTGCCAATCAAAAGTTTTGGCTTTATGTTAATATTTCACATCTGATTATTCCATGCTCTATCCCATGATCGAAAATTTGTTTTATCTTTTCTTCAGGCTGAACAGCATATGGAAGAAAGTTTACTTGTTGGAAAAGGAGTTTCTTTTTACCGCATATTGGAAGCTGAACTATTTCAGGGAAGTGGGGATAAAATCAAACTGCCTCCTTCATGCTTTACTGAATTGTCTGATCAAGGCGCTTTAGACAAGGGACCAATGTACTTTCATCTATCGGAAGTAGAAGGAGCACATTCAGATGTGAAATGTACTGATGGTGACAATGCCAGGGGCACTCATTCTGGTGTATTAGAATTTACTGCAAATGAAGGTTCAGTTGGGCTCCCTCCACATGTCTGGAATAACTTATTCCGGGGAGATTCTCTGGCAACCTCATTGGTTGAAGTTCGGTATGTTGGGCTTCCAAAAGGAACATATGCAAAACTTCAACCTCATGGGATTGGCTTTTCAGACTTACCTAATCACAAGGCCATCCTTGAGACAACACTCAGACAGCATGCTACTGTGTCTCAGAATGATATTCTGACAGTGAATTACGGAGAGCTCATATACAAGCTAACGGTCCTTGAGTTAAGACCTTCATCTAGTGTATCTGTCCTGGAAACTGATATTGAGGTGGATATAATGACCCCTGATTCAACTTTGGAGAGCACAGAACAACAAATACTCATCCCTCTCAAGCTGGGGACATCTGAATCTGGTGTGGTAGAGGAAGGAAACTATGTGTACTACAAGTTCTCAATCAACGATGATGTTGGGGAGAAAATTACATTACAAGGTGCCAAAGTGGAGGTGAAGTTAGAAACTGAGAGCAGCGATGGAGATACAGATCTCTATGTCTCAAGGCATCCCCTTCTATTCCCCAACAGACACCAGCATAAGTGGTCTTCACATGATGTGGGTTCAAAGTCTTTGATTCTTAGCTATAAGGATGAAGGCCTTGGAGCTGGCTCTTATAGTATTGCTGTCTATGGTTTCAAGGGGACAACAAAATTTCATCTTTTGGTGGTTGTCCAAGAGAACCCTAAGCAAACAGTTGGTGGACTGGCTTTGACCTCTTCATCATCTATGGAGATGGATACAACTGAGTGTAGAAACTGCAAACGGCAGATTCCTAGTAGAACTATAGCTTTGCATGAGGCCTATTGCAGTAGACACAATGTTGTTTGTCAATATACTGGTTGTGGGGTTGTTCTTAGGGTTGAGGACTCTAAAAACCATGTGCATTGTCATAAATGCGGGCAGGCTTTCCAGCAGGCTGAGATAGAAAAACATATGAAGGTGTTCCATGAGCCACTCAATTGCCCCTGCGGCGTTGTCCTTGAGAAGGACCAGATGGTATCTTACTACACTCCTTCATTCTTCTTTTGTATAAGTTAATTCCCTTGTGAAATCAGGTTTCATGTTAAGATAGTTGACTAGATTTGACACTCAAATAGATTTTGCTAATGGTTTCTTGGAAGTGCTTTTAAATGTGCATGCTAAATCAAATCCATAAGCTGCATGCACTAATTCTTTCTCTTTCTTCTTATAATTCATCATGAAGGTGGAGCATCAAGCTTCAGTATGCCCCTTCCGTCTTATCACATGTCGTTTCTGTGGGGACATGGTTCAAGCTGGAAATATGGCTATGGATGTGAGGGACAGATTAAGAGGACTCTGTGAACATGAGAGCGTTTGTGGGTCAAGGACTGCCCCATGTGATTCATGTGGGCGGTCGGTGATGTTGAAGGATATGGACATACACCAAATAGCCGTTCACCAGAAGAACTAGAGTGATGTGCTCATTCACACCTTATTTTGTTGCTACTCCATGCGGCTCTTTAGTGAGAAATGAGAGCTCTGCTGGAGAAAGGGAAAGCCCCTTCAAGTAAATTCGTAGTAAATCTTTTAAGCATGTAATCTCTGGTCAGCTTTAATGTAATGATTGTATTTCATATGTGAATAGCAGTAAAATTATGTCCTGCTCTGCGTGGGAAAATCGTCTCAAAAGCGAGTATGTGGTGTTGCATGGAATGCCTTATAGTGAGATAAGCGAATTATTTAATCCATTTTTATTCCTAGGATAGAATAAGTTTTAAAAGCAATTCTTCTGATGTATTTTTTGTTTTATGATCATGGATATATTTGGAATTGTATTTAGTGAGGATAGTAGACATTGTTTTTGGTATAGATTTTGCAAACCAAATAGGAAAATGATTATTCTGCAGATTTTGCAAACCAAATGTCCGCCTCCACAAGAGATGAAAGTATGTTAAACGATATTATTCCAGTGGAGCAGACTTAACGTTCTTGACTGGAGGATAAAGAATCAAATTGCCGCGTTTGAAATTCCAGTCTCTGAAAAGGCATTAATGAAAATGAGGTTGTGTTTCTTGGCTTTGGTTGCAATGATGTGCACGACCAGTCCTAATTTGGAATTCTTTCTGGTGTATTTGATGGTTAAATTTGAAATGTCGAGGCCCCCCAATCAACCTCGTGTTCGCGTTTGTGGCAATGGGATGGACCAATGTCTTCCGGAGGTAGGCAACGGCAGGGGATTATGATGGCAAGTGGTATGGATTGTTATGGGAGTTTGGATAAGTCAAACGGAAAAGTTGTTATATCAAAATGAACTAGGGGGTGAATATTAAACCACGTACTCAGCCCTTTAAAATGCTCGTTGACATTGTTAGGAATGGATATGTTAGAGAATGTAATTCATTGGTCGAACTGACTTTTTTAATGATAGGTGGTCTTTCTATCCTTCCACAAGCCACTCACTATTATATAAATAGCTCCTTTTTTAAAAGTGAAATCAATATACACCAATTGAACAGATTTACATTTAATAAAAATTTGTGGAATCAACGAAAATAAAGATAAGCATACCAATCAAATAGTATAATAAGGCGAGAAACCAAAATCATATTTTTCATGAGTAAGGAAAGTAATAAAGACTACACTAAGTGCTAGATTATGTTGGTAATAACCTAATCTAAGTAGACTGAAAATAGATTTGGCAAGCATGCAATTAAAACTAAATTAAGGGAAAATTAACAATTCAACTAAATACATATCCTAACAATTTCTAAGCCACAAGATTCGTTTTCCTCAACATACAATTAAAAGGGGGTTTTGCTTTAGTTATATGAAATTGTTATTGTTATGCTTTAAAGATATTTGTATTATTATAAACATGGATTTTAGCCTCACTCACAAGACCCATAATTGGCTTTCTCACGGTGGGTCTTATCATATAGCACAAGTATTATATTACCAATCCCCTATTTGCACTTTGTAGGTAAAAAACTAAGTCCCATTACTACTTAGCTAATCTAGCCAAAATTGAGGTCCAATCCTAATCACATAAGGTTCAATGTAAGTTCTTGAACTATGGTACCTTAATCTGCAAATTTTAGCTTGTAATAATTAGGAATCTTAGATTATATTCAAGGTTTTTATATCCTATTACAATAGGTAAACCCCATAAGTCAACCAGGGTTAATACCACATGTAGAGAGCCATGGTATCCTTCATGATAACGAATCTCTCTATACTCAAGTTGTACCTACCATTCCCTAAAACTAGCTAAAATTCCATTTTCACACAAAACACCATACTAATAAATCAATAACAACATCAACTTCATCAAATATTCACACAATCCTAATAATTCATTCAAGCTCTTAATGTTATATTCATGGAAAATATAACATTGGATACAAACACACAAGAATATGAAGCAACATTGCATTAAGCATGAAGCAATGAGAAAGAGTTACAAAAACGGACTCCAAAAGTTACAATCGAAGAAACTTACTAGCAAATACCCAAAACCTCTATGGAAAT
Source organism: Laguncularia racemosa (assembly GCA_037954665.1). Lineage (NCBI taxonomy): Eukaryota > Viridiplantae > Streptophyta > Magnoliopsida > Myrtales > Combretaceae > Laguncularia > Laguncularia racemosa. The sequence goes on from JBBMOL010000108.1 coordinate 1,247,702, forward strand.
GCAATGAAATCCCTAACTTGAGTCCCAAAATATAGAATCTACTAAAAACTTATGCTATCATAATCTAAAGCTAAAGAAATTACAAAGAAAATAGAAATCTATGCCAAAAACAAGCTAGATACAATATAGAATCTACTAAAAACTTATGCTATCATAATCTAAAGCTAAAGAAATTAGAAATCTATGCCAAAAACAAGCTAGATACAATATAGAATCTACTAAAAACTTATGTTATCATAATCTAAAGCTAAAGAAATTACAAAGAAAATAGAAATCTATACCAAAAACAAGCTAGATACAATAGAAATAAAGAGAACTATGTTATTCTAAAATCATGACTTCTAAAATCTCTCTCTCTCTTTTTTTTTTTTTTTTTTTTGCGAAGAATAAACGTGGGTATGTATAATTAGGTGCTACTGGCCGAACAACAAGAAGTCTATCATCCGATTGGTAGATGCGTGTCGGTACTTTAATGCTCCTTGACTAAATAAAATGGTGTGTTTTTGCTAAAACCATAGTTAGGATTTTGGATCTATTAGCCGGTCAATAAATACTACCATCCAATTAGTGAGAGAGGGATTTGATTATGTGAATCTTTGCACATCCACTGCCTTCCGTTAGTGTCCATTTGTGAACAATTCTGGTTGATAGACAAGCTACCATTCGGCTAGTATGCCCTCTTCCATTTTCTTCATCGACAGTCGAATGCTAGGGGCTACCATTCAATCAATAGCCTTTGGACCATAATTGTGTTTAAAACTCCTAAAAGCATGTATTCAATTATGTTGATCAATTATACGTGATTATAGTATATCGGTGTATTTCATCATATTTTCCTTCAAATTGCACACAATTTAATGGAGAATTAAATAGGACAAGTGCGTAGTTTTACATATTTGTTAATAAAAAAAAGCCATTCATTCCTTTTTCAAGAAATAATTTATATTTTATAAGAATTAATGGAAGAGCATATTAAAATACAAAAAAATTAATCCTTATATAACTTCACATAAACGTATTTTCTTTTATAACGTTAATATCAAAATTTTATTTATTTATCGTATACTTTATAATATAAATTAATTTGGAAGACTTGTAATCATATCTTAATAGATTTTACTTCGTGGAGTAATTTGATGGTTATTTATTTTGACTTAGAGTTGCTCACTTTATTCATGCATAAAGACTTAAACATATATAACGAATAAATCTTTCTCACCTCCTCCCCCTTATGGCGTTAAAAGTAGGATCTTGTCAATATTATACAATGAACATTGTTTTTCTTTAATTATTTCACATCTTATAATAAAATTTGGTATATAATTACAGCTCCAACTATGAACCAAATTGCACATCTTTTATGGTTTAAAAAAAATTCTAAACCAAAGTAATAATAATAAATTAAAAAAAAAAAACAAACACAAACATTCTTCATGGTTTTTGATTGGTTACCAAGGGTAGATGTAAAAACATGAGAGTGAGGGGTTATACTTACCATATTTAAATCAAAACTACAATATGCATATTATATATAGAAAGAAAAATTTTGCAAATAACACAACACTTTCTAATATTTAATAAAAAATGTTATCAATAGAAATATAGCATAAAAATATTTAAATAAAAAATTATAAGTAGAGCTAAAAGATCAACATGATATAAATATAAGTATTCTTTATTATTTATTTATTTTTGTGGAACAATGACTTTACATAATTATATCATTAGTAATGTTATAAAAATTATCAATTTCATATGATTAATTATGTAATCAGTCATTTAAAAATCCACATTTGTTTTCATGATATTAATTGTACGAAAAATATATCAAGTGATATTATTGTTATTATTTACTAATATTTTATGGAATAAGGTAGCAATAATTGTAGTATTAATGTAATTATTATTTATGATATACTATTAATAAATAAATAGTAACTTAAGATAATTTAATTAGTTTATTATAATTTAATAATAAATGAAATTTAATGTTATTAGTTATTGTGAAGAAAAAAAATAAAAATAAAGAAGTAAAAAGAGAATGACATTAAAGTAATAAATACAACTTGGGAAAAATTAAAATAACGTCATGGAAATTGAACCCATGACCTCTAAAACATAATTATATTGTTTCCTACCAATTATGGCTCGCATTAATTTCCTATCAAGTGATGTAATGAAGTTAATAATCTAATTGCAAAATTCTAGTGGAATGGAGAAGGTAAAGCTCATTAGATGAGTTCGTCTAGAGCTAAGGAGGATGGTGGAGTGGGGATCAAAGACCTAACGATGTTAACAATGCTAGCTTAGAGGTCAAAATGTGTAGGAGCATAATGTTAAAAGGTATTTACAATCAAATCAAAAGGTTCGTATGTAATTTTGATGAGAGCAAAACTATATGTATTAAGAGATTGAATTAACCATAGTTTTAAACTTAACATAGCAAATCACTAAATCATAGTTAATTCACTAAATTACAAATCAACGTAATGACCATTTTGATTTTATATTTCCATCAATGAATGTTGCTTCAACTTGCTCTTAATCTAGTTAAAACGGAAAGTGTGAAATGTGCATGAGTTGTCTTATCTAAAAAGTGGATTTGATGTTCTATTACTCACTAACCAACTGGTTATGTGTTTAACCATCCATCTAATGGCAATAAACAAGTGGACTTATAGTAACGAAGCTACTAACCCATTGGTTCTTTAGGAACCATCCAGCTAGTTAGCCTTTTCAAATGAACCATTTAGCTGGTTCCTTGTGAACTATCTGTTTGGTTCAAACAAAAACTATCCCTATTGGAAATGTAGAATGAAGATTTTTATTAAAGTACAAAATTGATCTCTTTGGAATGTTATAGAAATAAGGCTCAATCAAGATTGAAAATAAGGAATAAAATGATTATGATGATAATGATTGGAAAAACCTCAAATTGAATGATATTACTATGAATTTCTTGCATTTTGCCATGAATGGAAATGATTTCAATAGAACTTGCACATGTAAGAATGTCAAAGAAATATAAGATGAATTACAATGTGCATATGAAGGGACTTTTCATGTTAGAGATACAAAAGGAAGCTGGCTTTGTGGATAATTTGAAAATTTCAAGATGGAACCTAATGAAAAAATTGATGAAATGCATAATAACTTCATCTATATCATCAATTTTTCGAGTGTGCCTAGTAAGACCTTTGTTAATATTGAAATCAATTCTAAAATTCTTAAGTCTTTATCAAATGATTAAACCCTAAAAGAGCTGCCATTGAGGAAGCTCATGATCTCTCTACACTACCCAAAGAGCAACTTTGTAGAACCCTCAAGACTTATGAGATGATTAATAAGTAAATAGAAGAATCTAAAAAGAAGACAATTGCTCTCAAGGCATTAACTCCAAGTTCAAGTGATGATGATGAGGAAATGGTCATGATGGTAAGAAAGTTCAAAATTTTTACAAAATTCAACAAGAAGTTGAAGAAGGAAGATACTAGAAATAACTTAAGGATAAGGAAGGAAAAAAAGGAAGTACTTAAGTATTTTAAGTGCCAAAAAATTAGGTCATATCCAACAATATTGCCTAATGCTTAAAAAGGCAGGGAAACAATTAGAGAAGGAAACCATGGTTGCCGGTTGAAGCAATGGCAATTCAAGTGACTCCAATAAGGAAGCGTGCTTCATGGCTCTTGATGATGAGGTATGCTTAACTTCATCTAACACTTTCTATGATGAGCTTGTTGATATGTATGATAAGTTATGCATTGAAATGGTTAGAGTTTAAAAGAAAAATAGTGCTTTGAATGAAATGGTGTAAGAAGTGGACAATAAACTTGATATATTCAAAAATGAATTTAATGGATTAACGGATGAGAATGAGAAATTGAAAGAAGAAAATGAGTTCTTGAACTTGCATAATGCTAGAGACAAAAGAGCAGGGAATTGCTCCCAATAAATGAGGAATCTGTGCAATCTCTCCAAGGTTACCCTCTTTGGTTGATTGCAAAAGCCCCTTTATCTCTATTGCCCATATGATTCTTTAGCTTTCTTTTAGCTAAATTACATAGATACTCTTTATGTATTAAGGCTTTAGTGTTTTTTATTTTACCATATGTATTTGTTACTTTGTCCACATGCGGTTGAAATCCTAACCCTAAACTTACAAGAAATGAAAATGGAAAACATTATTGAAGTATATGAAACCAAAAGTAATATTCATTGGCAAAAAAAAAAAAAAAAAAGAGAACTTTCAAAATGATAAATTGAGACAAAAGAATGAAAAATTGATTAAGAAACATAAAGAATTAAGTATAAGTAATGATTCATTAAAGAAGGAATGCAAATTAATGAAAAGTGAATGTGTAAAAGATAAGGACATTGATACATTGGTTGATAATTGAAGAAATTGAAATGGAGAATGTTATCTTGAAATCTAGCTTAAATGATGTGAAGCAAACTATAGCCAAATTCATTAAAAAAAAATTAAATATGCTTCTAGGTAAAAAAAAAATAAAAATCATTTTAGATAAAGTTGGAATTGGTTATAATTGAAATAATAAGAACTTGTCCTATAAGAGTTATTTTGTTAGGTGACACATAAGACTTGCAGCTGTTATAGTAGATATGGTCATATTGCTCATAATTGTGCAATAAGGAACAAGAGGACTTTGCATCATGAAGGTAAGATGGTTTGGTCCCTAAGGGACAAATTTATATGGTTGTAGCTAACCACAAAGGACCTAAACTCAAATGGATACCAAAGAAGTAATTTCTTACTTTTATAAGAACCCTCAAAGCAAAGTAATAAGTGGTATATAGATAATAGATGTTCAAGACACATGATGAGAGATACATCTAAGTTCTCTACATTGACCTTAAAGGAAAAAAAGGAGTGTTACCTTTGGAGATAATAAGAAAGCTACAATTATTAGTAAAGGTAACATTCTTGTTAATAATGATTTAATAATTAAGAATGTATTACTAATAGATAATTTGAAGCATTATTTGCTTAGTATAAGTCAATTATGTGACGTTGGACATAAGGTCACATTCTTAGCCTCTAAATGTACTATTGAAAGAAATAATAATGACCAAAGTTGTTATGACGGGTATAAACAAGGAAATATTTATTAAATCAACTTTGACAACTTTTCAAATTCAAATGAAACTTGTTGGTCCACTTAAAACATTGATAGTTGGTTGTGGTATAAAAAGTTAGGACATGCTAGTATAGAAATTATTTCAAAACTTGTTAAGAATGACCTTATCAAAGGTTTACCAAAAATCAATTTTCAAAATGGTAAGATTTGCCCAACATAACAATAAGGAAAAAAAAAACTTATTTTAAATCTAAGGATGATATCTCTACTTCTAAACCATTACAACTATTGCATATGGACTTTTTTAGACCAACACAAACTATGAGTTTAGGTGGCAAAAAGTACACTCTAGTCATTATTGATGATATCACTAGATACATAGACATTCTTTCTTGTAAATAAGGACAAAACTAATCATGTGTTATTTAGATATTAAGAAAGTGCAAAATGAAAAGAGTCTTATGATTTCCACCATTAGAAGTGGTTGTGGGAGAGCTTGAAAATTAAAAGAAAGAAATCTGTAAACAAAATGGTATAGAATATACCTTTTCAACGCCTAGAATTTCACAACAAAACAAAGTTGCTGAAAGGAAAAGTAAGACTTTAATAGAAATGGCTTAGACTATACTTTACAAAAATGATTTAGCAAAATATTTTTAGGCCAAAGCTGTCAATGTCACTTGTTATATATCGAATTGTGTTTTTATAAGACCAATCTTAAAGAAAACCCCCTATGAGCTTTCGAAAGGCAAAACACCTAACATATCATATTTTTACCCTTCTGGAACCAAGTGTTATATCTTGAAAAATGGTAAGAAGTTATTAATTAAGTTTGATTCTAAATTCAATGAAGCTATCTTCCTTTGTTATTCCTTGATTAGTAAAATCTATAAAGCATATAATAAGAGAACTTTAGTTGTAGAAGAATTTATACATGTTGTGTTTGATGATGCTTTGCCATGTAAAGATATTAATGATGATGTTGATAGTGTATGTGCTCATTTAGATAAGTTTAACCTTGATAATGATTAATCCATCACTTTTAACAAAGAAGCTTGTAGAGAAGATGATGATTTGAATCAATTTAAGAATCTAGACCTTCCTAAAAAATGGTGATTTGCTAAGAATCACCTTAAGGAACTAATAATTAGAGAACTATCTAATAGGCTACTAATTAAAACTTCTCTTAAAAACAAAATAATCTAGTATTTCTATCTTAAACCAAGCCTAAAAGTGTTAATGAAGCCTTAAAAGATGAATTTTGGATATAAGCTATGTAAGAAGAGTTTAATTGATTCACAAGAAATAGAGTTTAGCCTAGTGATAGACTAATAATTGGCATTAAATGGGTTTAGAGAAATAAGTTAGATAAAACTAGAACAATAACTACGAATAAGGCATGCTTGGTTACTAAAGGTCACAACCAAGAGGAAGGAATTAATTTTGATAAGACCTTTACCTCAATTGCTAGGTTAGAAGTCAAAGAATACTTTCGGTATTTGCCACTTTTAAGGATTTCAAACTTTTTCGAAATTCTTAAATGGCTTTATTGAAGAAGAAGTATATATTAAGAAATTGTCGGGTTTTAAACATAATGAGTTCCTCGATCATGTATTTAAGTTTAATAAAATACTCTATGGACTCAAACAAGCTTCAAGAGCTTAGTATTAAAGGCTAAGTAGTTTTCTTTATATATATATATAAACAATGATTTCTCTAAAGGAAAACTTGATACAACATTATTTATTAAGAGTAACAAATCAAGTATATTGATTGTTCAAATGTAGATGACATTTTATTTGATGCGACTAGGATGAGTTTAGTTGATGAGTTTATAGAGTATATGAAAAAGAAATTCGAAATGAGTATGATGGGGGGACTTAAGTATTTTCTTGGTCCATGACTTAAGTAAATTCTAGGTCTCCATTTCAACAAATCAAGAATGGAACCTTTATCAATCAAGCTAAGTATACTAGAGAGCACCTAAAAATGTTTAAAACGAACAATTACAAAATCCTGCCCCTATAAACATTGCAATTAAGCTAGATAAAGATGAATATAGCAAACCCATATGTGAAAAGTTGTATAGAGGCATCAACTTCTAGACCTGATATCATGTTTTTCATATGTTTGTGTGCATGATTTCAATTTTACCCTAAAGAATCTTACATGAGTATGGTAAAATGCACTTTCAAGTATCTTGCAGATGCTATTGAAATCAGCTTATGGTATCTTAAGCTCATCTCTTTCGATCTAGTAGGATACTTCGATGTCGACTTTGCTAGATGTAAAGTCGATTAGAAAAGCATAAGTGACACGTCACTTTCTTAGCAATTCATTAGTATCACAACATTTGAAGAAATAAAATTTGGTAACACTATCAACTACTAAGGTCGAATATGTAGCCACCGATAGTAGTTGTGCTTAAAGCTTTTGGATGAAAGAAATCTTAAATAATCATGGTATAAACTATGAAGAAGTCCCAATTTGATGTAATAACATAAGTGCTATCAATTTAACTAAAAATCCAATCCAACACTCAAGGACTAAGCATATTAAGATTAAGCATCACTTTATTTGTGATCATATCCTAAACAATAGCGTATCCTTAGAATTTATTGATACAAACAATCAAATTGCAAATATTTTTACTAAACCCTTAAGTGAAGATCGGTTTTGTAACTTAAAAAGAAAATTCGAAATGGATCATGCAAGATAAATTATAAAATTTAACGAACCAAGATAGTAATTTTTTTTGTAAAAATCTACTTTTTAAATATATAAATTGACTTACAACATGATACTAGGTCTAAGAAACATGGTTATATGGTTTTTTAGTATAATTTGATGCTTAGGCATGCTTTTTGATCATATATTTCTTTTTTAGCTCTTTTATACTAATTTTGGTTCTTAAATTGTTTAAGCTTTCTTAGAATCCATGCCATTATTATGTTCTCCCATGCCTAATTAAACTATTGATACTTGTTGGAGTGACCAATTTGATGCTCTTAATGCTCTTATATGTTTTTTACATATTCAATTTTCCTTATGCTAGCTTAGGTTCTCATGAGCACAATTTTGTTATTCATTGATTTTCTTGTCCAATATGTGTTCCTACATGTTCAAATATAGTATTAGATAATGTTTAAATAGTTAGTTTGACTTAATTTTGATTTGTTAGGACTTAATGATCCTATATAAATGCTTTAAAAGAACTAACATGATGTTTTTGCAAAATTTGAAATTCTATACTTTATCTTGCTTTCATATGACTTAAATAAGTTATTGAAACTTGTTTGAAGTATTGCATTGTGTTGATGCTAATTTGGTGTGCATTTTTAGTCTTGAGCTTACTATGATTGTCTATTCAATTAATTATGTTCAACTACCTAATTTGAGTTTTTGTATACTTCAAGTATTGCTCATGCTTCTAAGTTGCTAAATTATACTTTTGGAGCTTGTTTAGATTGTTGAATTGTTAGAATGTTAAGTTAGCATAAGTTTGTGATTTCATGATGCTTAACTTCAAGCTAAAACTTGCTTTAAAATGAACCAACATAACAATCTTAAGATTTTGTGGAAATCAATCTCAAATTTAGTCAACAAATAATGTTTTAGATTGATTAAAGTTTGCTCATGAAGTTGTTTTGCTCATATCTAGTCTTGAATATGCTTTTTAGTTTGCTATGCCATTTTTACCTCGAGGTTGTTGTAGAATCAAGCAACCGTTCAAATGATAGGATGTTTAGTACTTAACTGGTTGCTACTTGCATTTTATATGGAATATTGTACACAACCATTTGGTTGATAGAACTGCTACCGTCCAACTGGTTGCATTAATCATTTAGCTGTTAAGGTTCATATAGCTAGTTGGTTTAATACAGTATTTTATGTAGAATTCCATACACAACCAACTAGTTGGTCCTGTCTTTACTGTTTGATTGGTTTATGTGAATTCCACACTTTTTAATTTCTCTTCCTTCTTCTTCTCCTCATTTCCCTTTTCTTTCCTCCTCACCAGTCGAACCCTCCTCTCTTCCTCTCCGGCCATCTCTCATAAACACCCACTTTCCCACACCAAAATTCTCTTTTTTCACACCATTTTACTCCCCTTTCACTCAATTTCAAAACCCTTCTCTCATTTCACCCTTTAACTCCCCACATTACCCCTAGCCATTACCTTCTCCATACAAGACCTTAATTCAAAATTTTCATAATCATCTCTTTTCTCTAAAAATGGCGTCTTCCTAGAGCAAGGACCAACCATCTATATAAAGTAGAGGTTAGGTCAAGTGACCAAAGACTAGCATCACCTTCTACCAACATCTTTTCCCTACACAAAAATATGCTCGAAGGTATGACCAATTCAAGTCGTTGAAAATTGATTATGGTCGGTATTTTGATGAGGAAGTTATAAATCACTTTGAGATTGCTAGTTTACTCGAGGTTGTGACTAATAGAATTTTGCACACTATCTGTTACCTCAATGTTGTGAATGAGGATGCTATTAAATATTTTCACTATAACTTAACTGATGATGTTGATAGGAATGGAAACATGTGTGTTAGAATGGATTCGGGTGATCATTGATGTCTTTGCCTTTGTAGTTATGTTTATGGTAAATGAATTGAGATCACCCTTGAGGACATTTATAATATTATTGATGTTGATGTTGGTAATAATCTATATACGGAGAATTTTATATCTACGTTTTTTTTATGAGAAGCTTTTTAGAGTAAGAGGCATTGGGGATATAAATTAGGATAATAAACATGCTCTTAGAGTGCTTAAATTATCTCTTAAGTATCAGATTTTACGTTTGTTTGTCTATCACAATTATTGCCCTCAAATTATTAAACATGAAAATGTGACATGGGGTGACTTATGGATTTTAAGGAATATCTTTTACAATGAGAAAATCAATTATTTTGACTTGGTGCTCAATTGCTTTAAAAAGTTTACAAATAAACCTAAGCAAGCTTTTCTTAGATGTGGATGGTGATCACTCTTCTTCTATAACATAAGGGGATCTAGTTTGAGTATGCCTCCATCACCCCTCAAGTTGAACCTTTCACATTAAGTCACATTGCCAAATATGATTGGAAATCCATTAAAGGAGGGGGTTGTGATAGAAATGCACCTTTTTCTCCCTTTTGTGGTTTCGGTCAAGCTATTAAGTGTGACTCTAACTTGGATGATAGTAAGCATGACACTGAGTCAATTGGAGAGATTAGTGGGCATCATGAAGATAAGTTTGCAGCTAATGTTAGATGGGATAAGCTCCCTAGTCCTTAGATGTCTCTACCCTACCTACCCTTGGATCCTAGCCTCTATGTTACTTAGGAGCAGTTTCGCCAATATAAGCCTCTATGTTACTTTTAAGATTGTGTCTCTTTGCTCCCATCTTCAAATTTCCTATCTTTATCCTCCACCTCCCCTAGTTGGTTATGTGTTGAACCATCTAGTTGGTGGCAACAAGCATTCTGACCTCTAGTAGCAAAGGTATCGGCCAGTTGTTTCTTCAAGAACTATTTGATCGGTTAGCCTTTTCAAATGAGCCATCTAGCTAATTCAAATAGGAACTAGTCGTTAGAAGCTTTTAATACAAATACAAAGAGAAGCAATGACCTAATTTCTCTAAGGGCCGTTAAATAAAGGAGCAAATAGAAGATAATTTTAGAGCTACAAACTACCATTAATTCCTTTGTTCTCTTGTTCATTATTTAAATTGTCTCTTACATTTAATGTTCGCAAACATTTTGTGAACCCTAGTACATTGTAAAATGCTTTGTACTTATAAATTCTTTAGAGGGAGGTACTATATTTGTAATTGAGAGTGTGAAAACCTTATGTAGGCTTTTGGAGTCACTGTAGTTTGTGACTTAATAAAACTAGTGTAAAGTCAACGGTCAGGAGGCAATTGTGTGATCTAAAGAGTAGGGGGGCAATCTGATCTTGAATTATCTATCTCTGTCTCTTTTATCTTTATGTACATTTTTTATTATATGGCTTGCTTTATATTTATCATTGCTTATTGACTTGATTAATTTTTTTTTTTCTAAAAAAAAGGGGCTAAACCTACCACACCCCCTTAAGGGGCGCAAGTATTAACCTAGTATTTCATTTAACTCCTTAATAAAGATTTAATGAAAGCAAATTGGGGGGAGTGGTGTAAAGGATTTTGTTTGCAAGAGCTTCTAGAGGGTGAGTACTAGAGGTAAGACTGAGATATGGATGCTATGATTAAAGCATTTGAAAATATAGTTAAGCCCTATTGTTGGGTTTATTGTCATGAAAGTGGCTAAACTTATTGACCACGAAACCAATATATGGGACTAAAAAATATCAAGATATTGCGGTAATGAAAGCCATGAATTTAAGTAGATTAAGTGATAGAGATTCCATAATCTGACTTTGTATTTGATAAGTGCATGCATAGTGAAATCAGTGTATCAACACATTAATTAAGGAAAAGCAAAAGTAAAAATCTAAAAGCTATATACATCAACATAAGTGACAAATGATACAATTATGACAAGTACATACCTTATCCAAAGTTACACGTTTTTTTGGGAAGTTAGTATTTGATTTTCTTCGTATAATGGAACATTTTCATTGGAGGAAAGTAACACCATCACTATTATGCCAATTATGTGGAAACATTGGGACGACAAAGTAGATGTTGTTCACTTGTAAACGGCTGGTGAGAGTATGGTTTAGGGTCTTAAGGGTGAGGGTAAATTGGGATAAAGTGTGCCTTGAAGTGATTTTTAAGGGACAAAAGAATAATCTTGATGAAATTATGAGGAAGACTAATATTTTTTTTTGAATTATTGTAAAGTGGAGGAGAGAGATGAGAGATTTGATTCAAGTGAAAAGGGAGACAATGTCTTTCTCAATGTTTTTAAATGGAGGTGAATATGTCTTGTAAGTGAAATTTTGAAAGCAAATGTGGATGGATCATGGTTTCTCGAAATTATCTAGCAGTTGTGGAAATAGGAGCACATGACAATGGAGGTAAACTAGTAAGTTGTTTCTTGAAATGAGTGAAATGAATAATAGATAGGTGTATCGTAGCAACACCCTCTATTGAGGGAGTGATATATGAGAAAATGGGACTCACTTCTTATGTGTCATACTCTCAATGAAAGGTGTTGCCAAGATAGGTGAACTAATGATACACCTATCTATTTGTTGTGTAAAAGGCTCTTCAACGAAGCAAGTGAAGGCTAGAGCATTATTTGAAGGAGTACAACTTGCGCTAAAGAATAAATGGACTTCAATTTGTTTTGAATTAGATTATAAAAGGTATAGTTGAAGGTTGACCCAATCTATGTTAAACATTCCTCATCCACTTCAATATTACACTAGCAAATAGTGCACCGATGTTACTTGTGTTTAAAGAGATAAATATGTTAAGAATGATTGATTAATTAAATTACTTAGTTGTGGAAGTAGTTGGCTGAGAAAAGGTGGGAATCATAAATTAGTGGGTTAATGTTGTGGTTACTACTTGAAGTTGCAAAATTTTAGAATTAAGTACTTGAACTTTGAAAAAATGAATTTACTACCTAAACCTGATTAAACTATTCATGGTCATTTATGCTGCCTAACATAACTTTGTTAATTTCTATTCATAATTGACTAACTGTAACTTACATGTGAGAAATGATATTGTTTTAGCAATATTATAACCAAGTAGGACTTTAATTGGACTGAAATGGAAAAAAAAAAGGGACACATCAGTTTTTTTTTTTTTAAATGAAAGATAGAGATTGTGTGAACAATGACCATAATGACTTTAATTAAACCCTTTGACTAACATCTTCCTCATCACACCTCTTTTCACATGTAAACCCTACTAAACACTAGGAGAACCTTAGACTCATATACGTCAGAAACCTTAATGTTTTTATTATGAAAGGGGCAAGAGAGAAGAGAAATATAGTCCTTGAAGATGGGTATGTTGTCTAATATGTCCACGGCTTCAACCCACTCATCATTATCTAATAGCAATGGGCTTATGTTTTACAATTATGGATTGAAGTATAGGGTTTCAATTGCAAGAACAAAGACAAAATTGTGGTTGAAGGTTTTATGGATGTCTAAGATTTAACAAGGTAATCATAAAATTTCAAACTTCTTTTTCTTCTTGGAACATTGCACCTCCCTCTACCTCTTATGCCATTGCACACTTACAGATTTGGGGAAAAATTTAGGGTTTGTTCTTAGTTAGAAAGACCTTAAAAACTCTAATAGACTAGGAGAATTAAGAGGTTAACTTTTTCTTATATTAGTATTAAGAAGTAATTGTTGTTGCATTTACATATTTCAAATTAGCTTTGAGTTTAGGATCAGTAGTGCTTAAAACTAGGACCCAAGGTATATGTAACTGTTTGTTGTTTTGTGCTTATTTAAATTAGTCTAATTACTAAATTTGATTAAGTTTAATGAATTGACTTAAGCGATTAAGTTGTTGTTGTATGTACTTAGCTTGGCTTAAAGGCCTATAGTGACAGATTCTTAAAGAGCACCCTAATGATCTTTGTATAGCATTGTCCTTAGTGGAGTCGTGCTTGAAACAATCTACGTTGGTTTAAGATTTAAGTAATCATAGGTATGAGACTCATAGTGATAGTTCCCATCACTACGTTTAAGTTTTCAAATTCTTGGATGTAGGGCCTATAGTGATAATTCTCATCACTAGTTCATGTTCCAAATGTTTAAATGTGTTAAAAAGGTCATAAGCAGTCTACTATTGCTTGTGAGCTTAAAGTATGTCATGAAATGGTTGATTACTGTTTAAGTTCTACATAACATATGCTAAAAAGAAGAAGAATAAGATATTCCTAAGGGGTGAGTTAATGCTTAGTACATATAACCCATAAACACGTACGCATAAACAAGCATAAATTAAGTCGCATGCATTAATGCAGATGGCAAAATCATACAACAGGTTATTGTTTTATTTAGTCCACATAATAATAAAGGGGTACTCATGACCCCGCTATATTATATATACATACCTAATACATAGTACGGTGTTGGGAACTATCACTACGAGCTCTAACACTTATGAGTCCTTAAAACCATCTAGATCATTTTTATACATAACTTTACTAATGATAATGTCACACAAAGATCATTGGGGTGTCCCCCTAAAGATCTACCATTACGAACCCTTAGGTTGAGCTAAGTACAATCAACAAGCAACTTAATCAATCTCACTATATATTATTTCAGTTTCATATTAACCTAATAGTCACAAACAAAAACAAAGATTACACATTAGGGTTTGTTGTCCAGATGTTTTGTGGTTTTGACTGGTCGTGTGAGTGATTTGGGAGTGTGGGGTTGATTTTGAAAAAAAGTAGAGTTCAATTAGTAAAATGATTAGTGCTTAAGGATAGGTTAGTTTATTTCAAGTGTTCAATTTTTAATTTTTAGCATGTCCTTTTTTTTTCTTTTTCTTTTTTAAGTTTTTAGTTCAACTAGAGTCCTGCGAGGTTAAAATATTGTCAGAACAATATCATATGTCATTTATCAAGTCATGATTGGACAATATATCCACGTCTACAAATGGAAATCAATAGAGTTGTGTCTTGTGGCATAAATGACTAATAGACCATGGATAGTTTAATTTGGTTGTGACTTTTTCAAAGTTTGGGTACATAAGTCAAAATTTAGCAAAGTTTGGATTGTAAATGAAACATAATTCTAAATTAGTAGGATGCAAATTAGTTTTTAGAGCGGATCCGATTTTAATAATATACATGTACACTTCGTTTAGAGTATGCCAAGCAAAGCTAAATTTAAGAATACACGTTAAAATAAAAAATATTTGAAGTTGGACCGACCAACGAAGATCTACATCTGAAACACGATTAACGGTGGTCATTCTTCAACTCTCTCAACTTCAAAACCACCCCATGCACTCTGACACACCGGATTACATCCTCTTTCTTCCCAAATTTCAAAACACATTTCAGGAGGGAAAATCATGTAAACTCCTGAAATCCTCAAACCCCTCTCTCTCTCTTCGAAATCCAAATCCATCTCCGTAGAAAAACCCTAATTTTTCACTTTATGGCAGAGATCCTAAGCCCTAACCCTACAACTACACAGAAACACAGATCCATATCCAATCGAATTCAGTCCCCAACTAGCCCTTTCTTCCTCGGCTCCAATGACGACAACCTCGAGCGTGCCCAGGCACGTGCTGCGCGTGCCGCTGCTATCCGCCGCAAGTCGGTCGCTCTCCACGCCCAGCCTCCTTCTCAGGACGCCGATCCCGGTCTCGGCAAACAGCAGATTCTTGAGCTTTTTCATAATTGCATCAAGCTCGCAAGTGAAAATGTATGTATTTATTTCTACGGCTTTTTATAAGCGTGAAAATTTAGTTGAATTGGAAGTTTGAAGTATTCAAGTCTAGTTGAATTCTGTTGGTCTTTTCGCAGAAAATTAATCAGAAGAATACTTGGGAATTAGGGTTGATAGATCACCTTTATGAGATCATTAAGGTTGAGGAAGAGAATGATACTGAGACGAACTTTCAAAAGGTATTTTCTTTGATTTTGTTGCGCCATATATGCTGAATTTGAATTCCATTTAACTGTCGTGCATTTGGCTCGCGGTAATGGAAAGCCTCTTTATTTCATAATCAAGGAGAAAAGGTATTTTTTCCCCTTTTGACAAAGTAGTAACGTCTGAGGGTTTTCGTAAGTGAGAATTGAATAAAAGGGCTGCAGTTGGCTTGGTCACTCATTGATTTTGGTTTCAATGTGTTCATCGTGTAAGACTCAAAATATTTCAGCCTTTTTTTTTTTGGTAAATGATGTTTATTTCAATCTTGTTTTTTTCCTGCCATTGGTTAAGTTGCTTATCATTTTTAATACTTAAATAATTACTTGTGTATTATTCATCACGCCATGGATGTTCAGGCTAGTTGCACATTGGAAGCTGGGGTTAAAATTTATTCACTAAGAGTTGATTCTGTACATTCAGAAGCCTACAAAGTCCTAGGTGGGATCAATAGAGCAGGTCTAGAAAATGAACAAGGTTAGCTTTCTTAGCTTGTTCCTTGATCTGATATTTTACACTGTTGTTTTACACTATTTTTGATACTTGAAACTTGAAATCACTTTTTTTGATGAGGGAAAAATTAATTTTATGAATTTTAATCTAATTCAGATGTTATTGCTGAGGATCCCCATGTTGAAGATAGACACGAGCAGGGAACTTCAAAGAAAGATGTTGATAAAAAGGTTGTTCTTCCTACCTTAGGCAAAAACTAAATTTTTCTGCATTTAGCACTTCAATTGGAGAAAAAATTAACCATCCTTGTGATTATTAACCGATAGAGGAAACTATATGCAGATTTCACCATTATCGACACTTGAGTCATCCTTTGAAGCACTCAACGTAAAGAAATTTGATGGTGACTGGCTGTTTTTCATCTTTTTGTTTATTGCAATAATTAAGCTCAATCTTGTTTTGATTTGCTTTGCCCTTCTTTTGTAGTTGCTTTTGCAGTGGATCCACTCTATCATCAAACTTCAGCGCAATTTGATGAAGGTGGAGCAAGGGGTTTGTTGTTGAATAACCTCGGAGTATATGGTGGTTGCCGAGTGCTATTTGACTCTTTAGAAGTTCCAGGAAAGTGCACATCATGCAGTTCTCAAAGTAATATGGCAGACACAATCGATATTTCTTTCGCAAGAGGTGGGATTGTTTAGGTCTGCTTGATTTTTTTCTTTTCTTCTCCTTTTTTTTTCTGGGTGCTGGTATCATTCTGTCTGCATATATCTATGGTTCTAAAAAACAGGAGCTGATATCATGCCCTTTCTTCCCTTAAAAAAAATAGATTGCATTGAACAGATGATGATAAATATGCAGACAAAGGATGAAATTTCACCATCCCTTAGGCAGATAGTCAACTTATTTGATGAAGATAATAGAAGGCCAGCAGATGTTGTCTCTTCAGCACAGAATACAGAGGAACAAATGGATGAGAATTCTCATAGTGAAAGTGTATTTGATGCTGACACATCTTATGATGAACATACATGGGGTGTGAATCAAGATGATGATGCTGCAATTCTTGATGAAAGCTCCAATTTTGAACATCCTACTTTTCCCTCTTATGGCGAGGTATTGTTTATGTTCTATAGCATCATATATGAATTATCTTTCCAGCTTTTGTGCTCGACATCAATTAGTTGCTGGTTGTCTGAGTTGTCGTTTTTCCCATAGGTAAATGAAACATTTTCTTTTGCTGATGCTGATAAAGAGAATAGGTTTGACGAAGTTGAAGGATATCTTTTTCTTAGTTTGGGATACAATTCAAAGCACAATGCTTGGGCAGGTCCTGAGCATTGGAAGTATCGGAAACCTAAAGGTACGGTAGATTTGTTACATTTTTTTTCTCATTGTTACTCTCTTTGCCTTGAAATATGTAAAGTGTCATGGTTTTTGGCCCTGTAGCTTTAGAAGAAAATCATGCTGCTGAAAATGTCTCACCAGCTACATCTAAAAGGCTGAGGAATAAGAAGCAGTTAGAGTCTGATATTGATTTTATGAGCTCACTGGACAAGGAAATTCCTGACATCTTTGTTCCTCCAAAAAATTCCAAGTCACTTCTGTTACCTGCAAACAGAGCACCATGCAACACTAAGCTACCGGAAGATTGCCATTACCAGCCAGAAAGTCTAGTCAAGCTGTTTCTTCTACCAAACATCACGGTAATTCACTAATATTTGCCATGTGTATAACACTTTATATGCTTTTTGATAATGGAAAGTTTACCGCAAAAGACTCATCAGTGGTTTTTGGTTGCTTAGTGCCTTGGAAGGAACAAAAGAAAGCAATCAGGTAATGAGTTTGCTAGAGGTGAATTTTCACTTTTGCAGACAGCATTTTATTATGCTTTCTTCATTCAATTGAAATTCTTTGGCTGTTTCAGATGACCTAATGCAATCACATGGTGATACTGGACCTTCAACATCTTGGGATGATGGAAGCGTTTTTGATGGACAGTTTGATGGTGGACATATACCTAGTGATGGGGAGGAACTTGATGATTTAGTTTCTCAACCTCGCCAGGTTTGTCTTTATATGTAAAAATCCTTATCTCCTATATATATATATATATATATTGTTCTGGGCTGTGTCAAATCTTATTTCCTCATACATTAGGTTAATAGAGAAAATGATGTACTGTCTATTTCTTTACCTCAAAGTGCATTTATGTAAATTGAATGTATTTGCTTATTATGTCAGGTCAATAAGATTGAAGTACAATATGACAAAACTTCTAAACAAGTGGATGTCCAGGCACTGAAAGAGACCCTTTGGGATCGTATTAAAATATCACCAGAAATGCCTGCCAAGGTACATTTTTTTTTTTAATCTACCAAATATGTGATCAACTTTTCGCAGCAGCATCATTTGCTTTTTAAAACTCAATATAGCTTATTCTGGAATCTCACACTTTGCTTGTCATATCTGTATCATCAAGCAATCTTTTCTAATCCAGTTGGTTCACATCTATTCCTTTTTCTGGTTAAGTGGGCTTATTTTTTGATCAGTTGCCACATCTAAGTCATGTTTTTTAGCTCTTCGATTTTAGGTAAAGTGATGGAGAATGATAAGAAGATAAAGGGATGGGAAGACTCCCTTTTTTTTTTTGCCCAAAGGACATTTCTTTTGATAGATATGGAACTTTTGGTAGTTTGATTCAGAAAAAGAGGGGGAAAAAAAAAAGAAAGAAAAGAAAAGAAAAGAAGGGAAAAAGGGGGGAAAAAGCATGAAAGTTGGTGGAATAATTTCAGTTGTATCATTTAATGGTATAGCTTTTTCTTTGAAAGAGAAAATGTCTAATGAGATAAATATTCGACATATCTCAGCTTCATATCAAGTAATTCCCGTGGTAAATATGGGTTTCTTGATAGTATGTTTTTATAAGTATCTCTAGGAAAAATTGTAGATTGGCTTCATCTTTTATAAGAAAACATGGGGGCATATTGGAGCACAATCCATGTCAAATCTTCCAAGATTACAATTAAATGAAAGGTGGTTTTGCCATTGGTGATCATAAGTGTAGAAATTGATTTGGCACAACTGATGTTGGTTTTAATGTTTTTATTAGCTACTTATGATAAGATTGGCTTTTTCAATAGGTGTACAAGTAGCCTTTTCTGTATGGGCTATGGTGTGAAATGTGGTGATGTGTGCAGTGATATGAGAATTGGAGCAGACCCTGCATTGTATGAGTGTCCATGTGTGCATCAGTGCATTTTGGTGTAATTGATTAATTAAACTTGTTTTGTTAATTGTTCAGACATTTTTTCTTTTTGAAGCTTTAAAGTTACTATATAAGGCAAAATCTAAGAAATATAGGACGAAGGTGGTGGGTGGGTTTTTCATCCATTATATATTCAATTCTTATTCTATTAGATCTTGGATAGAAGTGAGCGAATAGTTTTGATGACACTAGCATAATAGGGTTGGTGATTTGTGTTAACCCGTTGTGTCTTGTGTCTATGTCTAAATAGGTTCGTATTTTGAAAACCTCAAAGTGTAACTTAATCCATTTATTGATTGTGTATGAAAACTTAAACCCATAATTTGATTTGTTTAGTAATTGTGTTTTGTATTCGGGTTTAACCTATTTATTAATTAAAAAGTTATAATTTAATTTATAAAATAGTTATAAATACATAAGAAAAAGTGCAATTATAAAATCAATATTTAAAAATAAAAGCGATATGATTCTAATATTTAAATAAAAAATTACAATATAATAAGAGTTTAATAAAATAAAATTATATAATCTATAATATAGTATATATATTATAGGAATGGTGTTGCCAGCATTAACTAAACTTTGGATAAAAGTTTAATTTATTGCCTAAAGTTTGGATTTGCTAAATTTAGTACTCAATTCGAAGTTTTCATATTATCGATACTATTTATATTAAATTTTGTGATGACTCATTTTTTCAATCATATTTTTCAGCCATTATTAGTGTAACATGTTTTTCACTAGTTTAAAGAATGTCACATCGATATTGTTGACCCCGGTTGTTGAATGAGATGGAAGGATATTATTTTTTGTTTTATACAGTTTAACATGTTTTTGTATATATATATATATATATATATATATATATATATTTAACTATTGAGTTTAGGATGTGCAAAAAGAATTCCAATTCCTTAAACTAGTAGGGCACATATTGTACTAATGATGACTGAAACATATGATTGGATAGGTAATTGTGTCACCAAATTTAATATAGGTAATAGCAATGGCGTAAAAATTTCGATTTGGGTACTAAAATTAACAAATTTAAGTTTTAGATAGTAAATTGATTTTTTGTCAAAAGTTCAAGTAGCAATCGTAACATTGTCCCATATGTACAATGTTATATACGCACACGTGTGCATATATATGTCTTATAGTTATATAATCTATATACATATATTATATACATAAATATAGGTTATATATTTGTTATGTATGTTCTTTTTTTATATATGTTGTATAATTTTATAATTTATATTTAAGTAAAGTATACTTATGTTACTGTAATATACGGGTTGATAGAGTAGAGTCCCAGATCGGATACAAGTTATTAGTTTTTAGAGAGAGAAAATGCTCTCCCCTCTCTCTTACCCACGCCCTAACCCACCCCTAGAGGACCACTTCCTTTAGGTGCCCAAAATTTCCCCAATACCCCATACACTACCCCATCTTGCCCTTACCCTACCCAACAATAAACACCCAAAATGGAAACCTTCGGAAACCCACAACCCGGATCCCATAGCACATCCCCCAAGGTGGGTTGCAAAGTCTGCCTTCAAGAGGAAAAAACAAAAGTCACTTTTGTTACCTCAAATAGCCACTTGGCTAAAAAAGACGGAAATGGAAATTTTGAGGCTTGTGCCAGGTCAACTTATGCCAACTTGCAGCCTAGCTGCCCCCCCATGTCAAACCACTTAACCAATGACAACCCCCTGCCACACTCTGCCAAGTTTACTAAACAAACCACCTCGGGTGAAACCACCAACACTCAGGGCCACCCATCAACTGGAAACCACCACTCCACCCGTGGCCCCCTCTATTTTTCTGAAGTCCTACGCAGTTGCTTGTGCCTCTGACTACCCTAGGCCAACTGCTACCGGCTCCCCTACTGACGCCAATGACTTCCCACTCCGATTCATATCTCTGGCGAACAGAGGCCCCACCACTAGTGTCGCCATCCCTCTAGCCGTGGAAAACCATGGCGCAAACTATTGGGAGACCACCCTCATAGGCTACTTTCTAGGCCGAAGGATACCTTACGAATTGGTCAAGACAATTGCATTCCGGCTGTGGAAGGACCTTGGATTGGCAGAGGTCCTAGGCAACAAGGAGGGCGTCTTCTACTTCAGATTCGACTTCGGGGCAGACTTCATGCCCATCTTGGAGAAGCATAGGCATTTTGCTCAAAGGTTCCTCATGCTTCACAAATGGAGGAGGGGGCTGCCACTTGACAAGCCCCAGCCAACCAAGTTGCCGGTCTGGGCGCAACTCACCAGAGTTTCTTGTGAATTCCTTAGTTCGAAGGGGATTAGTTACATTGCGAGTGCAGTAGGAGTCCCCCTCAAAGCCGACATCCTCATCGTGGCACGTCAACGGGTAAACCATGCTAGAATCCTAGTGGAGATTGATGCGCGGGAGGACCTTGTAACCACCGTGGAGGTGGAAAGAGCAGATGGTGGCACCATGTTGGTCCGAGTTGAATACCAATGGCTTCCCCCTAGATGTGGTGAGTGCCTTGTCTTTGGTCACAAATGCGGTCAAGCCCCTCCACCGCAGCAACAACCAGTCTCAGCTGTCCAACATGCAGCCAATGACGAGCAATGGAAGCAGAGTTGCTGGTCTGGAAAAGATAGGAGGAAAGGGAAGGCACATGAGGAGGGAGCAGAAGCTCCTCCTAGCAGTGAGGGGAGAAAAGAGCAGGGGGGAGAAACGAAAGTGGATAGTTCCAAGGGGGAAACAAACACCACACCTGCGCCAGAGGAGTTGGGGAAACCTGGTTTGGACCCTTTACCTTCAATAAGGAGGATGCAATGGCACCATGTGGGGATATGACAGAACTAGGCAAGTTGGATGGAAAGGACAGCAGGCCAGAACTAGGCAAATCGGACCGAACTCCTCCCACGGATGACCTTGCAGCGGATGATTTTGAGAATACTCCACTTTGCAAGATTATCCCCCACCTACGCCCTGGCCATGGTAGCAATCAGAAGGGCTCCACCTCTTCTAATAGGCGCAAGAAGAAGGCGCGGAGGAGGAGAAGATCCTTCACTTAGTCACCTCCATACCTCCCCAATGCATATTGCCGCTTAGAACGTCAGGGGCCTAAATGATCCCATCAAGGTTTCTGAAATCAAAAGGATTTGCAATGATCACAAGATAAGTTGCATTGGCTTGCTTGAGACCAAGGTCAATTCGCGGAACGAAGCTTCTATCAAGAATGCATTGGGTATGACATGGCAAATTAGAATTAACACATCGGACAGAAAGCGAATGTGGCTAGCTTGGAAGCCTAATGAATGGGTCGTGAGCGTCGAATCGGAGAGCCCCCAATTCATGCATTGCAAACTAGTCAATAGGAGATCTAGTTCCACTTTCTTAGCCACCTTCATCTATGCCTCCAATAATGGTAGAGAGCGAAGGTCCCTATGGTGCAATATTGTGAATAAAGCACCGACCACTCACCCCCTTCTATGGATAGTGCTTGGGGACTTCAACACCACTTTATCCCCCATAGAGAAATTGGGCGGGAGAACACACCTCATGAATGAAATGGTTGAACTGCAAAGTTGCATTTCACAAGCAGAGTTGGAGGACTTGAATTATGTGGGAGATTTCTTCACTTGGTCCAATCGTTTAGTGAGCAACCTCATCCTACGCAAATTGGATAGAGTCATGGTAAACCACCAATGGCTCCACTTACTGCCCAGAACCCATGCACAATTTGCTTCCCTAACCCTCTCAGATCACTCCCTTGCCATCACCCACATTGATGCCTCACTAGCTACCAAGAAGTCTCCTTTCAAGTTCTTTAATTTTTGGATCGATCACAAGCACTTCAAAGACATAGTGAGCAGCATATGGAGTATGGATATTGCTAGGTCAAAAATGTTCCAAGTCGTCCGTAAGCTCAAAATTCTCAAACAAGAACTCCGGCAGCTCAACAAGAATGTATTCGGCCACCTCCCAACTAAGGTCGAGATGGCAAAAACTAGGCTACAGGCCCTCCAAGCTGCTGTCCATGGGAATGGAAATACTTCCTTGATGGAAGAGGAAAAAGAAGCTTATAAAGCCTTATTACCTACTACGAGGTGCTGAGAAAAGTTTCTATAAACAGAAATCCAGGGCACACTAGCTGAAATTGGGAGATAGGAATACCTCATTCTTCCATAAAACTATGAAGAACTTACATAACTGTAGCCACATACACCATCTACTTGGAGATGACGGGAGGGAAGTCATTGGGGATGCAGAGTTCAAGGTGCTTGCGGTGGAACATTTCCGGAAACTTTATGATTGTTCCCCTTCCAACTCTACCTTGGACGATGTTAGTGAAGTGGTCACATGGAAATTGAGCCACCCACAACGAGCGGAGTTATCTCTTTCTTTCACGGATGATGAGATCAAATGGGGGTTCTTCTCTCAAGAAAATGACAAGGCCCCAGGGCCTGATGGTTACACTGCCAAGTTCTTCAAAGCCACATGGGGGATTATTGGTAAGGACCTCTTGGAAGCATCTAAAGAATTCTTGGCATCTGGACACCTACTCAAAGAGATCAACTCTTCCATCATCTCCTTGGTTCCAAAGATTGCCAATCCATCAACACTTGGAGAGTTTCGACTTATTGCTTGCTGTAATGTCATCTATAAGGCCATTTCTAAAGTCATAGCAGAACGTATCAAAAGGGTCATTCTATCTTTAGTGGGCAGTGAGTAATCGGCGTTTATCCCCGAAAGACGTATCATGGATAACATCTTCCTCGCACAAGAACTACTGGCAGGTTATCGTACTCAAGCCACCTCACCTAGGTGTACCCTTAAAGTAGACCTCCAGAAAGCCTTTGACACGATCAAATGGGACTTTTTGATGACTACTCTCCACGTTATGGGCTTCCCTCCCCACTTATGCTCCCTGATTCATCAATGCATCTCTACCCCAAAGTTCTCCATCAACATTAATGGGGAACTTACGAGATACTTCCCAAGTAGGAGGGGCTTAGGCAAGGCGATCCGTTATCTCTTTACCTATTTGTGTTGGGAATGGAGATCCTGTCTTTTCAACTGAGGCGGCTAATTGCACACCCCCAATTCTCCCTCCATTGGAGATGCAGGAAGGAGAAATCAACTCACCTATGCTTTGCAGATGATCTTCTCATTTTCTCCAAAGGTAACCTCCAATCAGTTTTCTTGATTAAGTTAACACTCCAGCAGTTTTACTCTATGTCAGGCTTGGAAGTCAACAACAACAAGAGCAATATCTTCTTTTCTCATGTTCCCGCTACTGAGAAGGAGGCCATTCTATCCCTCACCCAGTTGCAGGAAGGTTCACTGCCAGTACGCTACTTGGGAATCTCCCTCTCCTCTTCCAAACTACGTAAAGAAGATTATGATGCCTTATTAGAGCGAATGTTATCTCGGGTCTCATCTTGGACATCTAGATACCTCTCTTATGCAGGAAGACTACAACTAATCAAATCCGTCCTCGTCTCCCTTCAAGTCCATTGGAACAATGTATTCATACTTCCTAGGTACATTACAAGGAAGATGGACAGCTTACTCAAGAACTTCCTATGGAGTAGAAACCCTCATATGTACACTAAGGCCAAGGTCAGATGGAACGAAGTTTGCAAACTACTTAAATGTGGGGGCCTAGGCATCTCGGACCTTCACCTATGGAACAAAACCATTCAGATAAAGCACATTTGGTACCTCTACAGGGACGGGCCTAAAACCCTTTGGCCTGAATGGGTCCATTCCACTCTCTTGAAAGGGCGAAGCTTCTGGACACAGAAACTACCCGTAACATGCTCTTGGACATGGAAGAAATTGCTTAAACTCAGATGTTTAGTCCGACCCTGCTTTCAATGGGTCCCCAATAATGGCCTCACCATCTCCCTCTGGTCAGACTTCTAGCTCTCAGTAGGACCCTTGGATCAGCTATTTAGTGCACATGCAATGGGTAACACCGGCCTCCCTCCTACCACCAAGCTTTGTTCCCTCATGGAAGGTAATGAATGGTGCATCCCAGAGGCAGTGCTAAATATGAATATCCAGATCCCTGCCTCCCTCCTTCCCAATGCCTCAGTTAATGACCGCCTCAGATGGATTCATTCTGGCACGGGTGACTACACAACTAAGTATGGGTATGCATTCCTCTCCCCCTCACCACGGGAAGTCTCTTGGGCTAAGGTGATCTGGAATAAATACTCAATCCCCAGACACTCGTTTATCTTATGGCCAGCCTGGCTACACAAGCTAACCACCCTTGACAAATTGGAATCATGGGGCGTGACTACTTCTACCACGTGCTTCTTGTGCCAATAGGGCTCGGAAGACCACACCCACCTCTTCTTCAATTGCAGTTATTCTTGCTTGATATGGACAGCGGTTTGTGACCACCTTCATTGTCCGGTACACTTCCAAAGCTGGCAAGGGGCTACTTCTCTACTACTGGCCTCAACTGGCTCCAACTCTCCTGACTTCAATAGAAGATGTGCTGCATTAGCTGCTTTGGTATATTGTATTTGGAGAGTGCGTAACAATGTACGCCTAGAGAACCATATCCTCAGCTGGGGTTCTGTTGTAAACCACATTAGAGCTTATTCTTCCGTCTTGTAACACTTTCATGTAGCTCTTTATCTTCGCTTTTGCTTTACTTTGTCCTTATGACTATGATGTAAATTTTTCTAGTTTACGATTATACACTTTTGGATATCAATAAAATTTAACTTATCCAAAAAAATATACAGGTTGATAGATATAACATATATATTTAAATTATATATATATATATATATATATATATAAATGCATCATATAATTTATGTTTATCTATATGTATGCTATATTTATTATTAATTATTTTGTTATTAAATGAGTTCGTAGGTCGAATTCGGACTTGTTTATGGAATTTGCTTAATAAACAGGTTTGTAAATGGGTTTATAGGTTAAACCTGAGCCCCGATACAAATTTTATTATGTTTAAATGGGTTTGACCCATTTATATCTTGTGTCAATTTTTTTAGTGCACAAATCCGTTTATAATTATATTGTGTCGTATTTGGATCCGTGGATCATATCCCAAATTGTCAGCCCCAAGCACAAGCTCTTTCTCTTGAGGTGCTTATTGCTTGTTAGATCTTCTCTTAGGAGTCTTTTTCATTTTGATGCCTGACTGCAGCAGCTACAATAATGTCCAGTCAGATCTGAAGAAGGGATTACTGGTTTATTTTTCCTTGTATCTTTTTCTGCTAGACATGCACAAAATTTTCATATTTGGTCGCATTGAATAATTTATGTCTACACCAGCTAATTTAAAAGTTTAATTACATTAAATCCAGTGTTATTATTTTATACTTACTGGTTAAACTCTTTAAATGTGGGCTGAGATTTTAGATGAAGCTCATCAAATTTATCACATACTTAAATAAGAGCAAAATGAATGTGCAGCAATTTAAACTTAAGATCTTCTGCTCCAATACTATTACCGACTCTATAACTAACTAATCTAAAAGATTTGTTTGAAAAAGGTGTAAGCCTTTTTAAATTTATACTTAAATAGTCCCCTCACATGTGAGCTTGGATTACAAGGGTCTATCAAGTGGAATTATTAAATAGGAAATTAGACAATAATACAAGAAATTGAACTTGAGACCCCTCTCTTGGTACCGTGATATTTTAGATCTCCGGTTGATTTGAAAGTTCAAGCTTTTATATCAATTGGTTGTGGAGCTAAATCTAACATCATACCCAAGCATAAGGTCTTGAATTCTAACACATGCATGCACATTCAACTTCTCTTTAATTAAGTGGTGCATTTGATGTGTTTCAGTCAAAATCTTAGTCTATTAGTGAAGTGTTTAGCAATAAATATAAAACCTCATGAAATCTAATGGGATCAAGTTTTTAGATTGGCTGTTTGTGGAACTAAATTTAGGGATACATAGAATAGGAGGAATCAGTTGACCCCAAATCCATCACCTAGGCGTGGAAAAAAAAGGGCATTGTTACTGGAGTTGGGGTGAAAACAATTCTTCTATTAGAATCAATATTGCTTCTTTGCACATGAATACATGTTAGGAACTTGTACATTACCTCTAGTTGCTCTGAATATGGTTTGCATGTCTCTCTTCTCAATCTCCTCCATCACTTTGTTATGTTTGCTTGGCAAGATCTGAAAGGGAACTGCTAGTATCGCACTGAGCTTTTTGGTCAATTGTGTATTCTTTTGCATGAAATAGAAACGGTGTGGTTGTTGTTTTGTTATTTTCTCAAGGTTCCAGAAGAAGCTGTGTCTTTCAAGCAAATTTTGGCTAGCTTCCCACCTGACTGTAGAGCTGCTGCGACTCCCGTCGACATTTCCCCTCATTTGTGCTTTATATGCCTTTTACACTTGGCTAATGAGCATGGTCTGGGCCTCCGTGGTTGCACCAACTTGGATGATCTGAGTATTCATCTTCCTGGTCATTACATGCAATAGTAATAATTCTTAGAGCATCAAAGCTTCTGCCTTCTATCAACTTTTCCATTTTTAAGGAACGTGCCAACGATTCCTTGTGTACTGGTCTTGTTGTGCCCTGTGTTTGTTTCTCAATTTGGCATTTTATGATTGTAAATCTCGGTTTAGCTTAGGTTCGTTGTAGTGTAGCTGGACAAAGTCAGATATCTGTAAAATTTGAGTTGCTTCCAATCCGTCATTTTCTGAAGCATGATTGGCCAGCTATATGCAATCTTGTTCTGTAAACATAGATTCTGTGCAAATATGAGCATGAAGAATTTATGTTTGATGAGGATGTCGGACGTTATGATTAAAAATAAAGTTCGTTCCAGGCTCTTAGTTTTGGAATTCGGTGTTCATCTCTCGCCAGTTAATAAAATTTCAAGTAAATGAATTCCGTGGTGCTATGTCTATATGCACCATCGTATTCTGTATGCCAGCTCTTGCAAACCATATTTGTAATTTGGATTTCTCAAAATCTATACCATGAAATTAACCAAATGAAGCATAGGGGTAACGTCAATTGAGTTCTTAAGATTTTAAAAGACCTCACCTGGTTGTACAAGTTTAGAAAACCATCAAATCGAGTGTATCGGCCATTTTTTTATTCTTTTTGTTACTGCAATAGGATATTATTTCATTATTTTTGTGGCCATTAAATACGAACTTAAATTTTGAATAGCATATGAGCAATAATTTTAAGAAATTCAGAAAACTAATAAGACGGGATGATGTTAAAAAAATTGTCAAAAATATTCGACTTCGATGATTTTAAAAACTTGCATAATTTGATTGTACATTTTAAAAGTTCCAGAATTCAGTCGACGTTTCCCAAAACAGATTCACATATCTAAGACTGACTGAATTATTACTTATAGACATACGAGACTTCTAAGCATTTTACATTATATACTACTATGTGATTATTTTTGTTCAAGTGGTGCCCGCACACACTCTGGTCCTTTTGGTTGGGAGGATGTAGTCGGTCCGAATGTTGTCGGGAAATGTAAGAAATACTATCAAATTGAAAAAACAATTTGCAACGACGTTGTTGGGCAATCCGTGTTTCTACTGAGGGTACAACGTCTATGTATCTGCTATTTATATGTTCTGACCGGAATTAATTGAGTATTTTGTTTTCAAATGAACTTGATATGTACTTATGTCTTTTCAGCTCTGAATCAAAACAAACAAATGGTTTTGTGTTTTTGGATCCAGCTTCGAGTACGGACCAGTCCTCTAATCAAATATTTGAGTTGAGACAGAAGGATTGAAAAAATGGAGGACATAATCGCATGTTGCCAATAAAGAATGCAGGATGCTGTGATCCGCTTAAGATTTTCCAGGATTGAATGATTTCCGTCAACAGGTGTCTACGGCGACTAATAAAAATTGAATGAGAAAAAGAAGAAATCTTAAACCTTTCACAAACCTTATCTATTTTCTTTGATGGTAACTTATTTTTTAATTTGGGTAATTAGTGATAATTTACTTCAGCAAAAGGAAATTCAAAATCATTCTACACATCAAGTTCACAAATTTACACTATACCAGTCTCTCACCTATAACTTTTTTTGCAAAATTCACTATAACTGGGACCTAAAGGGGTATTCTCTGCTGTTTAATTCCTTCAGATGGCAGGAAGCTGTGTTTAGGATATTTTAAAGCGAAAACATGAAGATAAACACCCCCAACAGAAGACTGATCACAGCACAGGGCATCCTCTATGAAGACTGAACATTTCCCTGAGACTGTGAGCGTGTCTTTGTAATTCCCTCTCTCCATCCTTTATCTCGAGCCCTTGCTTCCCACAGTATAGTTAGCTTCTTTTGTGCTACTAATGCTGATTCTGCTTTCTCTCGTGCTTCTTCACAGGTTTCCATTCCTGAGTTGCACTTGTCTGCTTCTTTCTGATACTGAGACGTCAACTTTTTGGCCTCAAGAAGAGCCATGTTAGCACGCTGTTGACTTTGCAAGAACTCAGCTTCTCGAAGTTTTAGCTCCTCCCCTAATAAATCTGCAAAGTTCTTTTCTGTGTCTTCACCAACCTCTGGATTACGCTTAGGGCAATCTGCAAGGCACAGGTAGATCAGATCAATAGAAATTCACATTTGCCAGCAATGAAGGAAATTAGAATATTTTCCACCCCTTTTGAAAGTTTAGCTTATGATAGTTCTTCTGGTGAAATCTTTATATCTTGGAAGAGCCAAAAGCAGATTATTCAATGGATAGAAGAATCGTCTTTAAATGCCAGAGCCTCAGCTAAAGACCAGATATAAAAGAAGTAAGAAAGGATCACAAATGAATTTGCTTCCAATTTGGCATTTCTGTGTGTTAGCTATTTGTGACAACCTAGAACTAAATATTACTGTTGCTGAAAAGCAGAAGTAACAACACTTTTTAAAAGAAAGCAGGGTTAACAAGACATGTCTGTGCCAGGTGCATTACATTTCATCTTTGACTTGCTTTAAAGCACATGGATCACCATAAAAGAGTATCAAGAATTTAAATATAGAACCAAAGGTTAGAAGGAAACCAAGCCTATGTTCAAACTAAGCAACAGCATGGTCCATAAAAGATCAATGAGAACTGACCTGAAAACGAGCCATTGCCCAATCCTGCATTCCAAACAAAGAAACAGCTATAAGCGTCTGTGTGACTTTACTGAATGATTTCATAGGTAAGAGCTAAATTTTGTGGAAAGCAAAATCCCAGAGCAGTCAGCAAAAAATGACAAAACAGCAAAATGAAAATTGCAGATAGGCACGTCAAAGATAGGGTAGGGATTATTTAGCATAGAAGTCTGTACCCTATTACAAGGTCATCCCATACAGGAAAGCCAAAAGCCCATGCTTGAACAGTTCATCCCAAATTTAACCCCACTTGTGGTCAAACAAATTCATTAGTACAGATGCAATTAGTCTAAACTGGCCACTGTCAGCATCCTTTTTGACATTATATTACCACCAATTCTCTTCAATGCTCTAAAAATAAGAACACCGCACTTCCCTGCCCAGTAGCTCTAGTTTAAAATGATATGCCTTCTTTTCCTTTTTTATTGAGATAAATAATTCCTCATCTTGTGAACGGAGAAACCATATACTGCTGTTTTGTTACAATCGACATTAGACCAAATGTATCCATTTCACCACTTATTATAGTCACTCACTTATCAGCGGATGGTTTTGAAAACAGAGTGGAAAGAGGTACTCAAGATTCCATCCAAACCAGAACATAGTTGCAGACTGGAACTATCAATTTAATGCCAATCTATCTTATCCACACATATTAGGGGGAAAAAGCCATGGAAGGGAGCATAGTCTGTTCAATACTCAGAGCTTAAATGGGTTTTGTCAAGTGATAAATAATTGGAAGCACTAGAAGATGGCAGGAATCACTTCCTTGGATGAGAGCATGCAAGATAACAGCTTCGCTACATCCACTATAATATGACACTTCTTACCCATCTTAAAGACTCAAACTTTCAAAATCAAAACAGATCGTTGAACTCTCAATTACCAAAGAACTAGTGATGCCTTCTTAAAGAAGATAATGCAGATTAATTGGGCAGTTAGCTTAACAGTTATAAATGTGACAAATACAAGACTCTAGTTCAGTCCCACCAAGTGCACTTCAAGGGCCACCATTGCTGTGGATCTTCAGCACTTGGAGATACTGATCCAATTAAATGCACATAGACTATCTTCTTTGGCAACAGCAACTTAAATTCGCCAGATCTCATCAATCTTATATATCCGTGATTCCAAACAAGTATATTTTCGATGACTATTCTCTATCACATTTCACAATCATCAATAGGAACAACGTTGATGATATTGCCCTACACAGAAAGGACACGTTTTTCAAGCGAATTATTGTCTTCTCAAGCAATCCATCTCCCATTCAGGAGGGTTTTAATAGCATTTAGCAATTAGGGCTTTGCACATATATAAAATAAATGCAGATTACTACTCCTACATTAGAACCTAAATAGAAGAATGCATAACACATGGTGAATAAAACCCTGGATCTCTCGATACACAACCAATCGAACAAAATAAAAACGGATCAGATCAATTCAGTTATAAAACCAGGCGTAACCAACTATATACTGAGAAAAAGATCAGATCTTGTCGCGTTGAGAGAGAGAATATACCTTCGGGGATGAAGAGAAGAGGTTGAGAACTACAGTCGCAATTACAAGTGGGACACGTGACCGGAGATGAATGGCTGACAGCGGCTAAACCTTCCTTGAAGTGCCAGTACAATGGAGGTCCGAGTATGTATCCACCTATGCACACTCCGATAATAATTAAACCTATCTTTAGCAGCGCCGGTGTACACGCGCCGCCGTGGTTCAAGGCCATCGTCGCTGGTGCTTCTCTCTCTCGCTCTCTCTCTTTCTCCCTTTATAGGAACACTAAGAAGTATACAACTGTCCATTGTCAATATCACCCAAAAAAAAAGAAAAAAAGAAAGCAAGAAAAAACCTGTCAATTGTCAACACGGAAGCCTGGTGAAGTCAGTGAATTTGTAAATTTGTCGGCTGAAATATATATTTATATATATATATATATAATTTGTTTTCTTATGAGTTATGATATTTCAATTACTATTGCAATTGACAGAGGGAGATCAGTGTACATTCGATGGGATTTCAATAATTACAAAATATGCAAGTGCAGCAAAATTATTTTTTGAAATTACATTTTGGCAAGTTTATCTTCCTATTATTTACTAATTATTTTGATTAAAATAAGAAAGAGCATGTTAACAATCATATAATTAAACAAATTCAAACTCAATAGAGTTGGTATGGAAAGAATGCAGGCTTTCTTTTACTTTGACTTCTAATGTAGTTGTTAACATTTTGGATATATTTTTGTAATTCAAGATCTTAATTTAATTAATTTAGCTAATATGTCAATCAAATCCATGATTATATAAATTGAAATAATAAAAATCAATACACCATAGAAAAAGAGAAAAAAACATATTCTTCTAAATATTTTAAAATGAGCAATACTTTAATAAAAATTATCCATTTATCTATTTGAAATATTGATGTGATAGGTTTATTTCTTTCTCTTTTTAGTTAAATGATACTTTTCATCTTTTTTTTTTTTTCACTTTACATCATTTGGTTTGTTAGTGTTACTTAGCAAAACAAGTCATTATATGATTAGTTTGTAATAATTAATTTATTAAAAATAATATTATTAAATAAATTTAATTACATATTATAATAATAATAATAAATTAAAGAAAAATAAAAAATAAGATCGTGTCGTTTAAACCTAGCTCGATTTGCTGAGCAAAAAAGGTGCAAAGCTTCATTGAATAAAAAGGGATGAGAAGGAAGCAATCAACAGCAGAAGGCTGTCATCAAAACCTCTATTCATTAAGTCCATCAGCCACTTATCCATGTAAGTAATTTGGCAATCTTTGATCCTTAGTTGGCAACACTTTGACCAAATTGTTCATACGTAGCAACAGTAAAATAATAGATGTTCAATAGTTCTCTCTTTATCACAAAAAGTGTTCAATGGAGTTGCATACAAAAGAGATTAAGGTTGGTTATTAGAGAGTTGGTATAAACTTTCCAAAGGTTGTACTTATGTATTAGAGCACAATTTGATCCCTAAACAAGTTTCCATAGTTCTCTGCCAATCATGAAGAGGATGAATATCTATTGCAATCAGTGACAACATCCTTTTCCACCAGCTTATGTTGACAACTCTTAACGTAGAAGTCTCCACTACATTTCTTAGGCTGTATCAGTTTTCATTTAGCTTGACAACATTAGCTGTCGAGGACTCTAATGATTTGATTGTGCAGCTGCTGTACAGTTTTGATGCTACATTTACTAACTCATGAATGTCTTCATTAACTACTGCTATCACCTAAAATGGATTTGGACTCTTGACTTAAAAAATTACTTCATTTCTTTTTTTTTTCCAAAATTACCAAATTATTACAGAAATCTTTAAAAACAGGTTCCACGACTCCTTCTTATCATCAGATTATTAGAGTTCTTTAGCAACTAATATATTTACCAAGCTAAATGAAGATGGGGCTTACGATTTATTGACAACTAAAGTAACAAATATTCAATAGTTTCCCCTTTATTGCAAAAAAGCACACAATGGAGTTGCTTTCATTCTTCTACAAAAGAGGTTAGAGTAAGTTGCTAGAGTTTGTACAAACTCTCTAATGATAGTGTTTATGTTTTGGAGCACAGTTTGACCCCAAAATATTTTCCATTTTTTTTTTATCAACCATGAAAAAGGATAAATGTCTTCTACAATTAGAGACAATGTTCTTTTCCACCAGCTTGTGACTGTCGAGTCTAATTTTTGAATTCCCATTTCTAATCCGATCTAGACTAGACCCTATGCTCATCTAATGTAGATCATCGACTTGAGTTAGGAATTTCGTTTGATTTTTGGAGTCGCCACCCAACTACTGTTGGGAAAATTGAATTAAGACTAAAGAGGCGGATTAGTCTTAATTTGGACCACTAGTCGTCGTGATTTCCTCTTCTCGCTTTTGTGAAAAGAGGAAAAGGGAAAACCAGAGTTTCTAAGTCCGGAGGCTAACCTATTAAAACTTTTACGGTTACCACCTAATCTCTTGAAATTGTTTCTCTTTAGAAATGTGTTTCTATTTTGTTTCTGTTACTTTTTATTATGTTTTTGAATTATTTCAAGAAAATGATTTTTCATTCATTTTATGGGTTGACCCGAATGGGTGCCTACGTACCTACTACTCAGGATCAAATAAGTCGTAGTTCACTTTTTTGAAAACTTTAAGTTCGTTTGTGGATTTTAATTTTGAAATCTCTTTTGCTTTATGTTCTTACCATTTTTGGGATTTTTCTAAAAAATTCTAAGCCTAAGCTTTAATTTTATTTTGAAAATGATTTTAGGGAAAAACATCAATTTTGGATTTATTTGAAGAAAAGGATTTTTCTAAGTGCTAAAACTCATTTTTTATGATTCTTTTATAATTTTTGAAATTTTTTTATGATTTTTATGATCTTTGTGATTTTTTTGTGGATTTTTGTGATTTGGGGGGATTTTTGTTGATTTTCGTGATTTTTGGGAATTTTTTGTGATTTTTGGGAATTTTTGTGATTTTTGGGATTTTTGGGAATTTTTATTGATTTTCGTGATTTTTGGTTTATTATCTATCCTATTTTGACATCTAAAATTTTATTATTATTTTCCTAATATTTTTTTATTATTTTTCTATATTTTATTATTTATTTTACATTATTAAATCCTAAAAAAAAACTAATTTCTACATTTTCCTATTTATTGAAAATAAAACCTAAATCAACAAATAAATAAATGGCTAAAGAAATAACAAAATAATAAATAACAAATAATAAATAAATAAAAAATCTGGAACACCCGATTTACCTGGATTCTGGTCGGTGCGCTGGTCGGGTCGGATCGATCAGACACAGCGGCGGGGAAGGCTCGTTCACCGCGCTCCGGTGGTTTTTTGTAGCGGGTGAGGTGCCGAATCCTAGCTTCTCGAGGTTGCTGAATCCAATGGTGGTGGTGGTTTGCTCCCAGATCGCCTCCTGGTGGTGGTTCAACTCCAGCCGGTGCTTCGCGGTTTTGGTCTCCTCCGATGCTCTCCGATTTGCACTCTTTCCTCACTTTCTCTCAATTGTGATTCGTCCTCTGGCTTCCTCTACTCCTCCTCTATTTATAGGCACTTGAAACCGAGTTGGATAAGCTCGGATTTCCTCCGATTGAAGCTGATCGGATTTTCGGTTAGAAAAACCAACTCCGATTTGTGTCAATCATTCGATTTGTTGCGATTTGATTCCAATTAGATAATGTTTATCTTATTTATGTTGAAGATCTGTTGGATTTGTGCAAAAAATCGAATCAAAACGGCCGAAATACGAATTTTTCCTTCCGCCAGCGATCTCGGACCCGAGGTAGACGACGATCACGCGCCCGGCGTGTGCGTTTCCTCCAGCCAATCGGATGCTGCCACGTGTCCTGGATAAGTGAAAAAATTGCAAAACGCGGAAACTGCTTCTCCCGCGATTCGAACCCCTGACCTCGCACCCGCACCGCGCCTTAGCCCATGGTCCGGACCAGCTGAGCTAGCCCACTTTCCTGATTTTTCTAATTTCGCAAATTGCATATATGCAATGCTATTTTCCTATTTTTTTTGTATTTTTTGAAAATTTCAAATTTTGTAAAAAAATTTTATTATTTATTATTGCTATTTCTGAAATCATTTTTCAAAATTGATGTGTTTTCCTATTTACTTTTATTTTTTTGAATATTTTTATTATTTTTGGTAAATTAGAGAAAAATTGGAAAAAATTGGAAAAATTTGAAAATTGATTATTTTTTAGAATTATCGATTCCTAGGGTAAAAATGGGGTGTTTACAGTGACAATAACTCTTAACATTGTAGTATCCACCAGATTCCATGGGCTATATCAGTTTGATCTTCAACATTATTAATGGAGAATGGGCTTTTTTGAAATGCTTTGATTTCATCCGAGGATAAAAGGTTTTCAGTTCTCTTGAAGTCCGATAAGCCACTTTCTTTATTTATAACTAGAGCTATGCAAGTCAGGTATGTCATACATAGCCCATTTAACATCCTGATTTTCATTTTTCCTAATCCAATTTATATTAAACCTTATGCACATTTAATGTGAACACTTAACTAAGTGTTAGGAAAAATCTCATTTTTCTTATTTATTTTGGAAATGAGAGTTGCTACCTGATCAAGATTAGGAAAAAAAATTAAATTAGAATCAATTGAGTAGATTAGTCTTAACTTAGCTATTGATCTATAGTAAAAAAAAAAAAAAAAAAAAAAACTAAAACCATATGATTACCACCTTAACTTTTTTAATTTGAATTTGTTTTTTGAAATACTCATGAAATAAACCTAAATTACATGTTGAAAAGGAAATAAAGTTATTCAAATTACAAAGAAAAGAAAAATTCTTAATTAAGATTACCCTATAATTACCTATACATATGTCAAGCCGGATTAGACTAGTCATAGTTTACTTTAATTTTTGTCTTTTGTTTTTATTTTATTTTGTTTTGTTTTATTTTATTTTACTTTTTTTTAAAGCTTTAACTTGGCTTCATAACATTCTATCAAAAAACTTCTAAAGGTTTATTAAAATTCCATTTAATATATATATATATATATATATAATATTTTTTTATTATTATACATTTTTATTTTATTTTTTTTATATTTTAATTTTTTCTTTTTTAAAAATAAGGACTTAACAATGAAAGACAAGTATTTCATTATATTTATATTTTATTATTTTTATTTTTCTTATTACTATTATTTATTTATTCATTTACTTTTTTTAATAAAAAAAAGGACTATGCAATGAAAGACATGTATATTATATATATATATATGTATTATATTTCATTTTTTTAGAAAAAAGAAAGTCTAAGTAATCAAATATTTTTTTTATTTTTACTTAAAAAATGAAGTTAAGTAAACAAATTTTTAATGCAACACCTTTTTTATCATTATTATCTTATTGTATTTTTTTCTTATTAAATGTAGCAAATATAAATATTTTTTTTAAAGGAAAAGAATGACTAACCCATATTTGGTAGGTTAGCTAGAACGGAGATGGTTAGTGAGTTTAAATTGTCAGTGGAGCTCATTTTGATGGCAATTGGTGGGCATAGGTATGTTGCCTAGCCTTTCCCATGTGCAATAGTGGTGACAAGCAAGCAATAGGTCGCTAAGGAGGGGTTGGTTGTAGCAAATCCTTCGGTGGAGATTTTAGGTGGTAATGGCTTCAATGATTGGGTTGATTTTGGCAGATAAGAATGGCTCCAATTAAAAGCTAAAAGGTTGGAGTGACGAGTGGTGGCAGTTTGCTTTGAAAACCATTGGGGAAGAAGAATTCTAGAGAGAGAGAGAATGGGTCAACCTCAAGTGCTAGAGAGAAAGTGGGATTTGAGTGAGTTGATGACCTTATTTATACTTTCCAAACTTGACTTGGGCTTAGTAAGGCAAACATACAATGGGCACACACACTTGTCTCATTTACTTCATCGTAATAAGAATTTTATTACGGTGCTATTCCACATGAAATAGGATTACAACATTTATTTCATTAAGAACACAAAATAGGGATTTGGTGATGAATTGTCATTACTAAAATTGGTGAATAGCTATTCTTGATAAAAAGCATTAGAATTCTAATTCGGTGAGTGAGCCATTTCTTTTTCTGCATTTGCCCTAATTGTAGACGCCAGATTTGCGAGGAAGGAAGGTCGAGTTCTCAAGCAAAGGGGAAACTGGAGAGAGAGGGGAAGGATTGATCGTCGTTGTCGTTGTCGTAGGAGAAAGTGGAGATATGTTTGCTTCATGTCATTGTTGTCATTGTCATCACCGTCATCATCATCATAAGAGAAAGTGGGGATCTGTTCACTTTGCATCATCATTGCTTAGGAAAGCATCAATCGTATGACAAAAGTTATCCTCCGCATCTTGCCGGGGAAAGCATTAATCATTGTTGCCTGGGAAAGCATTGTCATCTCACCAGAGTTGGATGTCTCTCCACCGTCGTTTTCTTCCACACCCATTAACAGAAGTTATCTTCTTTTTCTATAGTGTCGTAAGGCGTCGTTCTTGTTGTTGCTTTAGGATTTTTTTTTTTTTTTCAATGTTGTTGCTGCAATCTGTAGGCATTTTTTCCAACATTGTTGTCTATTAACATTCAAGGGCATTTTCGTCATTCTATTTATTATTCCATCCTTGTTCCTTCTTTTATTCCTTCAAGTAAACAACGCGGTTCTAATTTTATTACATCAAAGTAAACATCATTGTATCAATTCACTGTCTATTATATTCCCCAATAATAACTATTATATTATAGACTTATTCTATTCAACAAAGTAAACAGACCATTAGAACTGCTCGGAATATTTCATGATTTGAAGAAAAAAGAAAGAGATTTAAGCGAGATTGTGAAATGAAAAAGTTGTGTCTAGTTTATCTTTACATACTGGAGTGAGAGGAAGCCTATGTTTCATCTAATATTGAATTAGATATGTAACAGAGATATTCATGCGAGTTGATTTTTTCTAACCGATTTGGTTCTTAAAATTGATGAATCTAGCCTTGTTCTTGGGCAAAATCAAGAGTATCCTATTCAGACAATTCCACCATCCCTTTGGGTTGAATCGTGTGGAAAAGGATGTCATGTGGTTGACACGTATTGGACACATGGCATGTGCGGTGGCCACATGGTTGACATGGCAACCACTTGGCTCACATAGCCCAATAAGTACATGACATAAGTCGACGTTGTTAGATTTTATAGTATGAAAACGTAGTAGAATTTTTAAAAAAATTTACAAAATCTATTATAAGATCCATGTGTAGCATGTATAAAGTTAAAAGAAAATTAATTACATGAAAAATTACCTTTTATCTTACAATACAAAAACCTAGGAATGGAGTTCAAGTGAGATCTAAAACTTATAATACTTTTCGTTAAGAAATCATTTTGTTCACTACAAGGACACCAAGTGTTGTCCCTCTAGTGGTATTCACATGCACACAACAATGAAAACAAATTATAATCCTTATAATGTTAGGTAACTTAGATTAGAATTTTAAATTTTGGAAATTGTTATTTCCCTTTTTATTTTGTCAACGAGTGGAAGAAAATATTGTGTATCACTCATTTTCACTTCTCTTCTTACATATATATATACCTCTTATAAGAATTAGACAAGATTTGATAGTCAAATTTTTTAAAACGGATAATCATATCTCATAAAATAATATTTAGATTACATAAATATCTATTGACAATTAAATCTCTTTGCATGATTCCATATTTCATAATAAAAAATTATCCAAATAATTTTAATTTTTAAATAAATAATGATAATTTTAGTATCCACTAAAATCCTTAGTCAATAAAACTTGTTCATATTAGTTGTGCTGTTGTGTGCGACTTTCTATGTTTCTATACATAAAGACAATATTAATTTGGATATAGATTATGGTAATTATCTAGCAATAATTGTTAACCACCCAATGTGATAAAAATGTTGTGAACCATAAATCACTATAAACCGATTATTGCATAATTAAATCTCTTCATCAAATAATATCCCCATTAAACTATTGCATGTCATGTCATCAATATTTAATTATTTACTTAACTTTTGAGATAAATTAGACTCAATAAAATTTGCCATGGTCAGTGGCTTATGAGTCACTGTTATCCCAACCAAGTGGCTATGGATATCATCTCCCTAATCCAAGGAGTAATGAATTCTATTTTGACTTATTATTATTATCTCTATATTTTATATCATACCTAATAACCATGTTATTTACAATTTTAAATGAGATTGTGTTTAATGGTATTAAAGTGTGATATTCCATATACATGATACATAAAGGTCTTAAGTTTAGATATTATTTACACTCATTCGTATAGAAAAAGAATTATTAGCGAGTTATATCTAGTGTACCCACTTAACTTTAGGCACCTACTTGTATAACTTGGATATTTTTCCTTTGGTCTAATGAGAATGACCTTAGTTATACAATATGTTAGTCTAAATAATTACGTTTCCTCTAAATATTTGTCTGACCAAAGACAATAATAGATAATAAGATGTCATGAAATTCTCACTCATAATATATCTTTATTATTATTTCAAACATACTTTATTTATCTATAAGACTTTATTGTAAATATATATGAGCAGGAAAGTATACATATATAATATATACTTGCCTTTTATTAATAATATTGATAAATACATTAAAATATGTCTTGGCACATTGTGCACAATTTATAACAAATGCATGGACTAATGAGTATGTGACACTTGTCATGGTAGGGAAGAAAAAATTTGCAGTTTGCTGGTGGAATCAAACTTAGGTTCTCTAAGTTATATGTGTTTTTTTTTTCATTAGGGCACTTGTGAACCCATTGATTTTAATGTAGCAAATTTTATCTAACATGTAACGTTAGTCCAGGCCCATTTTAAACCTAATCTAAGCCCATTTATCATGATTTAAACAAAGGATAGGCCAAAAATTATTTATTTATTCATTTCTTCTTCTTCTTTTTTTATCTTTATTTTCATTTTCCATTTCATTTTTTAATATTTTTATATATATATATATATATATATATATTATATATATATATATATATTACTTCTCTTTTATTTGCCTAAATTGTTTAATAAATGAAAACCTTAAAACTATAAGGGCATAATGAAATGTCAACAAACTTGCAAAATAGAGGATATAAAAGTTAAGGATTTTAGTCTATTCAAAAGTAGGCCGCTTGCCTCACCCTACTTAACCAATGAGTTAAAGTTGGCTAACCTACTATGGGTTGGGTTAGCCCATGAACCCCAAATATTGGGAAAAAAAAGAGGAAATATTTCATCATTCATTCTGTTTTTATGTTAACCATAGATTAATTAATTACTTTTGGCATGTAACAAAGGGACTTTGACTACCACTACATAAATTAGTTAATATGGACAAAGTTATTCTATATTCCATAGTATTACAAAACTATCATGCCTTGTTGTGTTTAAATAATTGAAATAAAAAATAAATGCATTGCTAACTCTACATAGATGTTTACAATGATTATTTATTTTCTTTTTTATTGACTAAAGATATTACATTTTATATATCATATCTTAGTAGGTTTATAGATTGGCTTATTTAACTCATTGATTTGCAGTGGGATAGGTCATGTATAAAATTCTAGCTTGCTTATTAACTATGCCATAATAAGCCACCTGTTTAACCTGCAGGTTAAAGTAGGATTGCCTCATTTAACTCGCTTGTACAACTTTATTCATAACATCACTTACTTTTAATTTTTTTATATTTCCATTTAAGTTTTAGTTTTGAAGACAATAGCAATGAATAGGGAGATTTAAGCATTAAACCAAAACTTTAAACTCTTACAATCCCTTACTTGTTGATAAAGGTCTTTACAAATAGCCTTTAAACCATATAGGACACTATACCAACCCTTGTCAAACCCAAGAAGTCTGCCTCCTTTTTCAACATCAAAGAAGTGTGTATTAGGGAAATAAACACTTTTTAGCAACCTAACCTAAAGTGCATTTTGATTATTAATCACCCTCTATGCTAATTTCCCTAATAGGGCTAGATTGAAGAGATGAAGATCTTCAAAACCTAAACTACTAACTTCTTTAGATTTTGACAATTTTTCTAGTTTCTCCAATGGATCTTATTCCCATCATTAGTCTCTCCCCACCAAAAATAGGAAATCATACTAGAGAACAAAAAAGATCTCATTGTATATGTAGGTATATCACAAGCAATTGCCTTCATAAGAATCTCTTTTCCCCATTAAAAGAAGATTTATTTTCCCAACCTTAAATTTTTTTTATGCTATTTTGGCTTTAATGTAAATAAAAAACTTGGTATTTGGATCTTTCCTAAATTAAAGGATTACTTAAATATTTCTTAGCTCGGGGCAATGGATTAATAATTAGAGTAAGGCAACAATCAATTTTTACATCATATTATAAGGTGATTGACTAAAAATCAAAGAAGACTTTTGCTAATGAACGTGTTGGCTAGAGGCTTCACAATAATCATTAAGATTTTTTTTTCTTAACAAACAAATTCTCTTTTGTTAAGAATAATATAATGCATTATCTACAAACAAAAGACGAGTGGGAGTATGAATGTGTCTCCTAATCTTAACTCCTTCTAGGACCCCCTCAACATTAGCTTTAAGAATCATCTTTGATAATTCATCAACCACTAATATGAAAATAGAAGGAGGCAATGGATCTCCTTGCCTTATTCCTTAGGAGGATGAATATGTCCTACTCTTTTACCATTGACCATCAAGTTATATGACATAAAAGATAATCCAGTTCATCCAAAATTTTTTAAAACCCATAATTACTAAAAAATTCATAAAAACGTCATTTTATACATAATAATTTCAATGAAAGACCATTTAACTTTGTTGTAAGTAAGGCTGGAAAAAAAACCTATCGAACCACAAATTAGACCAAATTGGACTATAAATTAGGTTTGAACAATTTTTTTAGGTATGAAAAAATTATAAACTTAACCAAACCATTTTCTTTTAGGTTTGAAAAAAATTATAAATCAAACTAGACTATTTTAAATTGAATTGAACCAAACCATAAGAAGTAAAAAAAAAAAAAAAGGTTGAAGGTTTAGATAATGTATGACCAAAAAAGATAATTCTATATTACTTATTCAATTCCCCATCTTATTTGGTTTTCATTTATTAACTCACTACTTTTTTTTTTTAATTTTGTATTTTTATTTATTGATTAATATAGAAATCAGAATTACCTAAAGAAAGATAATAAAACCCTCTTAAATATATGAAATGGGCAGTGGAGATGGTGAGTAATATCGGAAAAATGATAAAGAATTACATCTTTTTATGTTCAGTATAATTTTTCGATGACTTATTGTCTATAAAAAAAAAATCAATAACATGTATACTAGTTGTTCAAATTGTATATTGAACCAGATCAAACCATTTTTTTTTCTTACATCGAACTATAATATATGTTTGGTTTGATTTGGGGGACAAACCATACCAAACTGAGCCATGTCCATCCCTAGTTGTAAACTTTGCTATATCTATTTTTAGTGCACAAAGATTCTTTTTCCTTTTATGAAATGAAACATTTCATGTGTCAAATTAGGCAATTGGACATAAAAACACTTTGACATGGTGTTAATTGAATTTTGCATGGATTATATAAGAGTTTGATAAAGTTAATATTTGTGCATCTAAAGAATTTTAAACATGTCTTGATAACTAATGCATTCCTAAAGCTAATATACATTGTGAACTTTGACTTGACATATATTTATAATCTACAAATGTATGATTATAAAATTTAAATACGTATACATTTCAATTTAAAACCAGAATATATTTTAAGTTTTAGGTTACGATAAAAATGATTTTTTAACACCAACTAAAATATCATTTTGTTTTTAAAA
Source organism: Laguncularia racemosa (assembly GCA_037954665.1). Taxonomy (NCBI): domain Eukaryota; kingdom Viridiplantae; phylum Streptophyta; class Magnoliopsida; order Myrtales; family Combretaceae; genus Laguncularia; species Laguncularia racemosa. The sequence continues at coordinate 1,291,662 of JBBMOL010000108.1, forward strand.
CGGTTCATTTTAGTTATTCAACGTCATTTGATTTACCATTCCAAATCATTTTTAATATGAGAATTTGTCAAACCAAATTTGAGAAATGAACTACACCTTTTGTGTCTATTGATTAAGTTTGTGTCTTGATAGGACCTTTTTTTTTTTGTTTTGGTAAAATGCAAATACACTCTCTTATATTTATTTCATAAGTAATTAGTCCCTCATTTTTAAGATGATATATTTAGACCTCGAAATCTTCGAAAAGGAGCATTTGGACCCTCAAGATTTGGGGTTCTAAACATATGATACCAAAGATAAGATGCACCTTTTTTAAATATTTTAAGATGTAAATGCACAATGCCAAAGATATGGAGGCTACGAGCACCTAAGCAAACATATGGGGATGTGTTTACAATCTAACCATTATTTTTTCTAATATTAGGATGGAAGAATAACAATTAAGATCAAAAGTTTCAATAAATAAATGAATGTTCATGTATGATTAATGGTAAAATAAAAACTTGGTATATATATATTTTTGTTTATATAGGATTGAATCACATCATTTTGCTGATTTGATTTTGCTCAATTTTTTATTTTTTTATTTTTGTCAACCATATCCTTTAAAAAGATTGGAAAAGTTTTTTTTTTTTATCAAGAAAGTAATATTCCTATCATATATACATAAAAGCCGTAGTATTTTAAGTTTAATTAAAATGTATGAATTATATAACATAAATTTCTAGCATTTAGTTGTTCAAATATTAATTATCTTCCAATAAATTTTAAATTTTAATTCGCTTTTTTGATTATTTAATTATTTATTTATTTAATGAAACTTTTTATTTTTGTTATTGTTCTTATTCCTTTCTAATATTAAAAAAAGAAGAAGTTAAAGTGCAAATGCATTCTCTTATATTTACTTGTGTACTTAACCCCTTTACTTTTGACATTATGTGTTTATATTGCAAAATCTTTAGAAACGGTGCATTTAGAGATTTAAGAGTTTAAATATATGATTTTAAAGATAAGAAGATTAAGTGTATATGAAATAAACACAAGGAGGTGTTGGGGCCTAGAGGGTCTAAATGCATTTTTTTTTTTTAAAGTTATGAGAGCTTGAATGTACGGTGTCAAAAATAAGGGGCTAAGTACATAAGAAAGTGTATTTGCATTTTACTATTTTTTTTCCCAATTCTTATTTACCAAGGGCTCTTGTTGGAGTAAAGGTTGTCATTGGTGTACCTATTTTTAGCAGCACATACTAATAGGGTTGGCATATGATACTATGTATGAGATTGTTTTCTTATTTGTTATAATTTCAATAGAGGGCATTGACAAAATAATTGCATCAAATACATCTATTTATTCTTCCTCTTATTGGTGACACACTAAGTACTTCTTTTTTTTTGAATTTTTGTTAATTTTTCTCTATTATTGTTTTGTTTTGTAATTAAAAGAAAGGAAAATAATTGAAAATAATAAATATATAATTTTTATTTTTATTTGGAGATAAAGAATGAAAATGAAAGCACATGAGTGGAAATCTTTGTTTTCTTATTTTTGGTTAATGCAATGGAATAACCTAACTTAGCCTTCAAAATATAGAAACAAAATTTTGTTTGGTTTCCTTTTTAAGGGCATTTTTGTAATTTCATAAAATTTCCTATCATTTCCTAATTTGAAGAGAAAAGGAATAGAAACATTTCCATTCATTTCCATCCAATTTGTTCCCTTTCCATTGCTCATTAAAATAGCCAAACATGTACTTTTCATCCATTCCACAATTTCCTTGAAGTCCATGGTTTTCCTTTTCCATCCATCCAAATAAGGTCTAAGTACACAAATATGAAAATTAGAAGGATCTATATGCAAATTGCCATTTTCATTTCGAAATGGACGGTGACCCGTCGCTGCATGTGGTAGGTGCGGTGTAGGCAATTAGTACTCATAATATCGTTCCAGATTCTTGCGCGCACACACACACACACACTCGCTCCTTCTCTCTCCACTTCTTTCTTTCTCGTCGCAGCTCCTTCAATGGCCGCTTCCGATTCCGCTCCGTTCAAGAAAATCCAAATACACAGAGACGATACTGTGAGTTCATCTCAACAGCTTATTTTCTTTTTCCTCTTATCACTTTGCGTCGATTGAGTCTGATAAGTACACGAACCTTATTGCACTGGATACAAGCTGTAATGCTATTATTTACGGAATAAATAAAGGCACTTGAAAAACATCTGGAAATGCATTTGTTGTCGGTGTAGACTTTCTCCCTGTTATTTATGTCTGGTGAAGTGTGTTTTTCTATTTACTTATTTGCATTTTATTTGAGTAATACGTGTATTGAAGCCCTTGAAGCAGACGAAATGGAGAGAAGAAGACGAAACAAATAGGGTCGTGATTAAATGATTTTGTTTTAGTTATTTTAAGGATTAATGTTGTGTTGTCTTTTGTTTTAGTTATTTGGAACCGAATGAACCCAGTCCATTTAGTGAATTTGATAGCTCAGGTCAGCTGTAAGAAATAAGCACGGTTGTCATCTGGAAGTTATGTGAAAGTGAAAATTGATGTGGGTCTGCTGGGTTTGATATCATGATTGTTAAGTAATGAATATCAAAGCACACGCCATATGTATTACATTAAGCTTTCCAGATCAGATGGTCATGGAGGTAAAATCAACTGTGATCTAAGATGTTCCTTTTTCTTTCGCATGATTTTAGCCATTGAGTTTGTGAAATGCATCCAGTCCATTTGGAGAGGATCCTAATCCCTGTCGTTACTAGCAAAGAAATTCCTCATAGCAGACCTACTTTTTTGTTATTGACTAGTAAGGGGAGAATTTAGCATTGGATTGAATGAAGAGTTGAAATGTCTTTTGTTCATGGGATCTTTCCCTTTCTTTTTTCTTTTTCCCTAGTAGTACTAGGGTTCTGTTGTCATTATCATTGTAATAAATGCAGAAAAGACAAGTGATCAACCGTGGTGGTAGCATTAAGTTCTTCCAAATGATGAGGTTAGAGGATCATCAACTGGCTGTTCATGTTGCTGTATTGGTTATTGCTGGAGTCCACAACCCAGATTATGTCCTTTTCTGATATTGCTTCAGAATTCCCCAGCATCAGTCCAACTTCAGCAATATCCTGTGAACCTAGACCCTTATGATTCACCGTATAACTTTGTTGCAAGTAAAGGGTGATCTTCAGATGACTTTCATCCAACATGATTATGCCATGGACAATTTTCATTGCCCGTTAGGAATTTTCAAGTTCTAAAATTGCCCCTTAACTTGCTAAGCAGCGAAAAAAGAAAAACTCTCTAATTTATACATTTCAAAATTGTGTTCTCTTGGGTATAATAGGATCTTATTCCTCTTAATAGATGCTGCAAGGGCAAAAATGATAAAATATGATATCAGAAGCAACTCCATTGCTATATATTGTTACTAGTCATGCAGTACAGGCTGGCATGTAATGTTGAGAAACTAGCTGCTATGAATACTAACTTCACTTCCTGTAGTAAAATATCTATAGCGTTTCACTTTTTTAAGTTGATATTTGGAATAATTTCATTGTTCAAGGTTCTGGGTAGCTTTGTAAAATGTAACGATAGCATTTCCTTTTTAACCTTTTTCTGTGTTTGCTCTTCAGACATTTGATGCCTATGTAGTTGGAAAAGAGGATGCTCCTGGTATTGTTGTGCTTCAAGAGTGGTGGGGTGTGGATTTTGAGGTTAAAAACCATGCTTTGAAAATCTCTCAACTAAATCCTGGATTTAAGGCTCTTATACCAGAGTAAATACCAATGCCAGTACTCAGTTTGTTCTTTTGCATGATATCGTCTATGTTCCACTTATATTATAAGAATGATAATATGTTTTGCAGCTTGTATCGTGGAAAGGTAGGTCTGGATGTTGCAGAAGCTCAACACTTGATGGATGGGCTTGACTGGCCAGGTGCAGTGAAGGATATCTGTGCATCTGCTAAGTGGCTCAAAGAAAATGGCTCCAAAAAGGTCAACTTTTGAAATTATCTGCCATAATTCCTTTGGTTTGCCATAGATATTCTGCTGCTTTATGTTTTTATCTGTGAATTTTTCTTTGCCTTAGTGATATCTCATGTCCTCATGCATACTTCAATTTGTAAAACCATTTTGCATGCTTAAAGCAGCTCTGACCTTTTTGATAAGCAGGTTAGCTTTGGTTCTTGCCTTGCATTCAACAATATCATTATATTTCTCTTTCATAATTCTGTAATTGTGAAATTTTCCCCATTTTAGTTATGGGACAGTTTATCTTGGTTATATCTCCTGGATTTTGTTTTTTTGTTCAAATTATGCATAGAAGAAAAATATTCTGCATGGTTCGGCTTTCAAAATTAAAAGTTTGGAAACTGATGTCAAGAGGAAAATGTGAACTGCTGCTTCATTTGTTATTTCTATGTTGTAGAAGGAAGGTATGACATATTAGTGACTTAATATGAGTTGTGTCTGATAGTGCAAGTCAATTTGATGCATTCCTTCAGCCTTCGGTTCCCTAGCTAGCTCTCTTCTAAACAAATATTTGTTCTAAACTGCATTTGGCTTTTGACCTGAATAGGTTGGTGTAACGGGTTTTTGCATGGGAGGTGCTCTTTCCATTGCAAGCTCTGTTTTGGCTCCAGAGGTTGATGCAGTTGTTGCATTTTATGGAGTCCCGTCTTCAGAGCTTGCAGATCCTGCCAAAGCTAAGGCACCTGTCCAAGCTCATTTTGGGGAGCTTGATTCCTTTGTTGGCTTCTCTGATGTGACGGTATACTGCCTTCTCAATTTTTCTGTTCATTCTAAACTCGGGTTGTGGAGCTGCTAAGCTATGGAATATCTGGAAGTTTATTTTCTAACAGCATTTTTATCTTTTTTTCTGTTCTAATCTTCTCTTTACAGGCTGCCAAGGCTTTAGAGGAGAAGTTGAAATCTTCTGGAGCTCCTCATGAGGTGTACATTTACCCAGGTAACGGGCATGCTTTCATGAATAGGTCTCCTGATGGTGTAAAGAGGAGAAAGAGCATGGGATTGGCTGATGAAGATGAAGCTGCAGTTGAGCTTGCATGGTCTCGCTTTACATCGTGGATGACCCGCTACTTATATTCATAAACGACTCCTCTTGCTAATGTATGCTATGGTTTCTTCAAGCTAGCCCTTGTTAATCGCCAAACATACTCAGTAAGGTGCGAGGGCTGTGGGGAGAATCGTGTGTGGCCTGGTTTTGCGCCGTATTGGCATGTGCATGGAATGATGTTTTAAGTTTTAACCTTTGTATCTGAGAGGAGCTTATGAGTTATGATGATGTGTATTCGGATTGTCAATACTAGCCGGTTTGTGTATTAACTGTTTCTTATATAAATATTCAGCATATAATAATAGCTTCTCCCTACTGAATTTGCTTTAACAATTCCATTGCTGGACAAGGTCTGTTCGGTAGGATGTAGTGTCTAGAAGAGGTAGTTAACCTCTTGGATGAAAAAGGGAAAGGCTAGGTGGACTTTGAGATAAGCCATGGAGAAGGATAATTTATAGTAAGGGAAAATAATATATATATTGCCTAAGATATTAGTGATAATATAGTGCCATCTTGTTGTGCATTGCACTATGTAATCTCCTTTCTCTCCTAAAAACTATGTTTTAAGTTTTGAATAAGTTATAAATATATCCTTTTATATTTGCTTTATTATGTATACTTAATTTTAATATTCTTAAGTTTTTGAAAAATGTGCTTTGAAATCTTTTTTCATTATAATGCCCTTGGATATAATAACGAAAGAATGAAAAATTTAAAAGAAAAATAGGGGTTAAAATTTTAATGTAGAAGTTTAAATGTATTCTTTTAAAGAATATTGATATAAACTTTTCAAGATAAGGGGTAAAATATACATAAAGTAAATAAGTGGGTGTATTTATAAATTATTTTAACTTTTTTTTTCAACAATATTATATGATTACATGTTTATTGAGATTTATTCTTATGCTTTTTTGATATTTTTAAACAATTTTATCTATTTTAAAATTTTCAAATAACTTTTATCAATCTTTATTTGAAAAAGGATATTATATTGCATCTAGTCTAAGGAAGGAGGTAAATGTTGCCGTGGGGAAATATCTGTGTACAATAAACTTGAAAATGAGTCTTCTAGACTTATCTCGATTTGTCCGGGATTATCTCGGAGTAGACTTTTATTTTGTCCTTTCTCGTTTAAAAGTCCCTACAGAAAATCGTAAGACCATACGAATAAATGATGTTACGTGAATAGGATCTAGAGAAATGAAGTTGGAATATACTTAAAGCCATTTTGGTCTTAAAATTGAACCTTGTTAACGGTTGTCAAAAATCATTAAGCAAGCAACTCTTATGTCATGATATTAGATGACTCTAGCGTGTGCTTTTAAGGATGATTTTTAGACACTAATTCTATAAATTAGCAATATGAATATCAAAATAATTTCTGCAAAGTAAATCTCGTGTATTCTTGCTAGTTTTTTTTTTTTTTCATTTTAAAACTTGCAAATAACTTTTTAAATTTTTATGATTCTACTTAATTGCAACAACTTAAAAATACGCTATTGGAACTAAAATAACTGCGGCTGTTGGCACCAAACTTGCCCATTAATGGATCCTTGTTAAGGGATTTAGGTAGTACTCATTCTAATTATCAAACTAAAAGAGTCTGATATTGTTATTTATTGTTACGACCTCCCTATGTAAAGATTGGGTAATTTGTGCTTACTGCTTTTCTTGGCTGTGGTAGCCATTTCTTAGGCTCCCTCTTCGGAATTAAACCTTAATTCTCTATCACCCGTCACCACCATGATAGGCCACTATCCTGTCGTCGAAAGTTGATAGAGTAGAAATTTGAATGATGCGTCACCGGCACAATTGCTATGCGATCGGTCTAGTTATCATAAATCATCTGAGCAACGGGTAACCCTCATTGACCTTTTATCTAATAAATGCATCTCTTCCACAAGTCGGGGTTTGTTGCATGTATTAGCTCTAGAAGTACTATGGTTATTCAAGTAGTAGATACCATAAAAAAAAAACCATAACTAATTTAATAAGCTATTCATAATTTCACTGTCCGAATTAGTTTATACTTAAACATGCATGGCTTAATCTTTGAGACAAGCATATGACTACTGGCAAGATCAACCAGGTAGCATTCCTTCACGAACACTGGACACTAATGAGTGTGCCTTTGCATGAAAGCAAGCATGGGCATGTGAGGCCAAGGGTCATCCGTTTGAAGCAACTAACCATAGAAAGGGTAGATAGGGCTATGCTCATGCCCGGCTAAGTGTTGTGAACTCGAGAGAATGGGCAGGCACCCATGGACCATAGCAGCAACGTCCAAAGCAATGCTTTCATGGAACATGGGGACTACCATAATGCACACTTGACGACTCAAGAAAGGAGCTAAGTGGAGAGAGTCACCAAGGCGAGCCAATTCTATCTAGCGGGTAGCCAACGCAAGAGCCATCGAATTCATTTATGGGCATCAACGCATACATGGAAACATTGCAAGAAAATAAAAGTAAACTCAAAGGGACATCGGGGGTAGTTTTTGTGTGATTATTCTGATACCTAAGTCAACACAATGTGTATATGAAATTAATAAACTTAAAAGAGTAGATGGTTTAAGATTTTGAATTCAAAACTAACTAACCTTAACCCTTATTTATAAGTGTTGGGGTGAGATATTCTAATATGCATATTAATGGTGTGGTAAGTACGCATAACTTGAGGTTGGTGTAATTTCCTAGGCAAGTTGCATCTTTCCAATGTCTCTTGTTTGTCAGTGTGCTTGACTCAAGCTTAAGCTCGTATTAGGCCATGGTTCGAAGCTCGGATGATCTCCGGCTCTCAAATTAGGATCTAAGAACTCGGACTTCACTCATAAAAGCTTGTTCATTAGCCTAGGTAAGTCGAATTGGGCCTATGAAGCCCAAGCCCAAAACAAACTATCAATTGGGAAGACTACTTCTAATTTGCATGGAAGTTTGAAGGGGACTTAACCAATGCGTCCAAAGCATTTGTTGCTCGTATAACCTTTAGTGAAGATTCTAATTTGATTGTAGCTATAGATGTTCTTGAGGCTAGCGTTGGGATTACTAAGTATAGAGTTTTACTAGTGCTTAAAGTAATGCTAAGGTGATAGAAGATCTTATGCTTGATGAAGAATTTAGGCATAAGGTGGCATGATTAGGGAAATGTTAATTGCATATCAAAGGTTCATTGGGTTAACGCCTCCTAAAACCATCATTGATAATAATTCTCCAAGATATGTCATCCAATAGAATTTTATTGTCACCTTAATAGTTGTGTTGGTATAATGGGAATGAGTAGGCTTACTTATTACCATGTCTTTTATGGTGAGGGTAGGGCCTTCTCATTTTCACATCTTCTTTGATGAGTTCAAGGCCTACTCATTACAATTTCTTATATGATGAGAACAATTTCTCAATTGAAGAGAATGACCTTTACATGCTACTTCTCCTTTTAGTTGATGATGCCATTTAGAGCTTGGTTTGGATAAGCGTTGTTGTTGTCTTCTCCTCCTCAACCTTGCTTAGCTCGCCTTCTTTGTGAAGTTGTAAGGCTCAGCAATATATTCCCTAAGGTATCTTTTTTAGATAAGGTTTTTAAGAGCATTTTTAAGCTGATAATAGTTGTTTGTATTGTGATCCTAATCTCCATGGAATTTAAAGTATTTGTTGAAGTCTCTCTTGCTCAAGTCATCTTTGAGGCACAATGGTCTTGGTATTACGCCTCTATTGTGGAATTTCACAAAGATGTCTCCTACAGGTTAGTTCAATAGAGTGTATAAGGCGAAGCTTGAGATAGTACGTTTTTTTATCTCTAATGTCATCATTGGGGTATGACCCCTATGCACTTCTAAGGTTAAGTCAGTCTTTGACTAGTCTCCTTTTTCTCTCCCTTCATTTGTCTAACCCATTAGGGTAGGAGTCTTGTGAAGCTAAGATGAAGTCCTCTTGATAAAGTTTGTTGGTTTGCTCTTTCCAAATGACTTGAAGAAGTCATTGCCAGGGTGGACACCTTGAATGGTGGCATTTAAAGCAATGCATTTTGTTGACATTGGGGATTTCTAGCATGGCCGTGTTGAAGCGAGCAAGTAGTCCTTGATTAGCTTGTTGTAGCCTTACTAGATGAGATCGAGGGTTAACGAATCTTTAAGTAGGAGTTTGCTCACAAGGAAGTACTATTGGAATTGATGTGCAAGCTTGTCGAAGGAGGCAATGGAGTTTTTAGGGAGGTTGTTGTACCACATCTAAGTTGCCTTGAGGAAGGTGCTTGGAAAAACTTTACATGCAACCACATCACCGAGGTCGTATAAGTTCATCATTATATGGAAGTAACACAAATAATCATCTAGGCCAGTTATGTTGTCATAAGTGTCAAGTTGGGGTAGCTTAACATTTGATAGAAAGACCTCGTCCTATAATGCTTATGCAAATGGCATCTTGTTTATGGAGAATCTTGCAAGGGGATTCTTGCACTTGCTCTCCTTAAGGTCGGAGAGCCTCTTGATGTATTCATTAATTTGGTTAAGATCGGAGAGCCTCTAAGTGTTTTCATCAATTTAGTTGATGCCTATGTCATGACTTGGTAATGGGCTTTTGTGCGAGCATCAGATGGCTTGAGTTTATTGTTCCAAGTTGTGGCGCCAATGTGGATGTGGGATGTGGTTGGTAGTATCAACATTGGTAGCACGTTCTTGTGTGCACATCGCTGGTAGCAATTGCTTAATAGGAGCTTAATTGCAATTTTTTGTAAGCCGAGCTTGTTGATTTACTAGTGGCATGTTTGATGTTGGTGGTGGTGATGCATTATTCTATTCATTCCTTGGGGAGTGATTTGACATGTCTTCTAATCCGGGCATGTTATTGAGCTACTCAAGTTCTGCTACTTGAGCTTATAACCTTATGTTGTAGTTTCTAATTATTTCATTTTGTGTAACCAATGTTTTGTATATGTTTTTTCAAGTTGAGAAAGCATTAGGCATCAATTTGGTTAGTGTTTGGGTTTTGTGATGTCCTAGTTTGGATAGTTTGGTTCATAATTGTTATGTTGATGGTTTCATTATTAGTAGTGGTTTTCGATTTACGTGCCATTTGGAAATTTTGATCATGAGTAAGATCATGAAGACAACGCCAAATGTTGGTGTTAAAGATTCTCCTATGTAGAAACACTTATAAGAGAACAAACATAAGCTCAAAAGGATGATAGGGGTGGTTCCAGCGTGGCCACTCTAATACCTAAGTTAGGATAATGTATATACAAAACCAATAAGCTTAAGAAAGTAAAGGGCTTAAAATTTTGAACTTGGAACCAAGTCACCTCAACCCCCTATTTATAGGTGTTAGGGGTGAGAAAACTTAGTAGGTGTATTCATGGCATGGTAGGTGCATATGGCTTGAGGCTGGTGCAATTTTCCAAGCAAGTTGTGTCTTTTAATGTCTCTTGTCTATTAATGCGCTTAACTTGAGCTCAAGCTTGTATTAGGCCATAGTTTGGTGCTTGGATGATCTTTGACTGTCACGCTAGGATTTGGGAACTCAAACTTCAATCCTAGGAACTCGATTGTTAGCTTAAGCAAGTCAGATTGGGCTTAAGAGGCCTAAGTTTGAAATACACTACCAATAATTTGAATTTTGTAGAATTGGCCTCTTAGAGCAGCTATGATGGAGTTATTTGTCACAACTACTAAGGTGGAGCAACTTAATGTAACTAATAAAGTGGGATGCAAGAATTACTTTACTTGGAGCTGAGTTAACGCAACGTATATAACATAAAAATTAGATTAGGTTTATCACAAACTGTTGATTATGTGAATACTTGGATTATGATCTTCAAATACAGATTGATTTTATGAATTTCTACGTATTTAGCATATAAACTTGACAATTATTTGAAATTCAAGAATTTGGGAAGGAAAATAGAGCAAAGATAGCTCCAAAATTTGATAATACTCAACGAATGTTGCCTCATTGTCCTAGGGCATACAAATAATAGCAGGTATAAAGTTGCTAAAAATAGAACATAAAAATTTTCAAACAATAGAAATGCCTAAAAACTACTAAAAATAGAAATGCCTAAAACTTAGGGACACAAAGTAAATTAAAAGCCAAATACAGTATCATAAACAAAACTTAAAACAAAGGTATTTATAAAAAGTTATAAGTAATCTAAAAATTATAAAAAATAGCAAATTTGTTTGTCTAAGGGACTGAATAAAGGAATTTGCCCTAAAAACAACATAGCTCAATACAAAAGATGCTGACTTCTTTGAGTTAACTCGTTTTCTTTGAAATAAGGTCTAAAAATAAAAAAATCGTAATTGACCCATTTTTGTCCCATTTCGTTATGTACGTGTTTGCTAATATCTCCGCCTCATCATCTCTTTAGCAATTTTTTTTTTCTTTTTCTTTTTTTGTATAGTTTTAATGAAAGAAGTTTGATGAAGTTTAACCTTGTGAAAGGAATTTATCAATAAAGTGGACAATTCTTTAGAAGAGTTTGACGAAGTTTAACCTTAAGAAGCTTTAAAGTAACTCACCATTAAAGATGCTTTTATATCTTATAGCATAAAATGTAAAGTCCCAAAAATTCAATAAGCTAAATTTCCAAGATTTCTAATATCAATATTATTGAAGACAACCATTAAGGATTTTAGTCACGTAGAATTTGGCACGCTAATATTTTTCACACTAGGTCTTTTAAGAAACAATCACCATCTTAGTTAAAACTTTATATGAAACCAAAAAAAAAAAAAAAAAACCATGAATCAACCTCAAAAAACCTTTACAAAACATTATGAAATTGTTATTTCTAGTATGTAACGCTTTAGTTTTATCAAAGCTTCAATGTGAAACATGCTTCTTCATAAAAGATTAAATGAATTTTAGTAACAATTGAGAATATATGGGAATCATAATGTATGTAATAAGAATGGCAAACAATTGATAAAAAATACCATAAAACTCTAATTTTAAAACTTATAAATGTATACTTTAGAAAATGTAAAGAGGTTATAGAAATAATTATATTTCTTTATATGAAAAGAAGAAGAAGAAGATATCTAATAATATTTCTAAATTATTATAGTAACCCATCCTAAATTTAATAAGGACATGTACAAAATTAAACTTACATTCCTTGAATAATACTAATGGCAACAATTATAGCCTTCATAAATAGTGTAATAACAATTATGAATGATGAAAGAAACAACCGTAATTTTTAGCTTTTAAAATTGTAATTTGAACCCCAACATGATAATATTTAACATTGTGAAACTACAAAACCTATAGTGCTCACTGTTATTTTCATGGGTCATAATACAATACAAGAACCATAGAAAGGGAATAATAACAAATTGCAAATGATATTCAGTAATAGTTATAATTTAGAGAAAACATCACATAACTTATTGAGAGAAATAAGATTATTGCAAAATACAATGACTTCTAATAATATAATATCAAACTCGTACACATATATTATTAAAGGAATAAAAGAATAATTCCATACTTGTATTTGTAGAAATAAAATTTTTGTATATAGTTATAGCTAATATAAAACTTATATGGTATATTCTCAGTAGAATTTAATTTTAAGAATGATTGAAGCGTGCAAGATTAAATATAGAAAGTAAATCAATAAATAGTTCTATACCTAATTTAACATTTTTAAAAAGTGTATTATATTAGATATAAATGCAATGAGAAAACTAAGAGTGGAACATATAAGGATTGTTCAACAAATACTTTCCCTTTTGTAATAAGAAAGCGAGAGAGGAATGAACAGGCAAATAATGAAAATGATCGCATATGAAAAAAAATGAATAATGAATTAAGAACTATAAAAAATATAAAAATTTGCAAAATATGTAATTAAATAAATTTAGATGGGGGAGTAAAACCCATATAGAACTGAAAGAATAAATTGCGAACCTTAAAACCTAGAAATTTTGAATAAGTAATTTTATGCAATCTCACAAATACTCATCAATCTAATGTTAGTTTGATATATCAAAATAAAATTTTATTTCGAAACCTAACACTCATAATTTCAAAACCACAGTAAAATCGACAATGGAATTTTTGAGGCATGTATAATACTCGGGAAGACCTTTGACCTTATATTAAAAGACTAATTCGAAAGATCCTAACTCATGATTCCAAAATCTTAAATCCTTATGACAATCTTAAACTTAAATCTAAATATTGGAAGATCTTTAACCCAAAATAATAATAATAATAATTAATAAATAAATGAAAAACCTGTAAATTGAGGTTCTTTGCACGAGTAAGTTGTTTTGGGTTCCTTGCACGAGTATTAACTATAAACTGAGCTTGGGATTATATAAAATGAAATATTGGAAAGATGGTTCTCATGGTTCTGCAGTAAATGTAAAATGAGAGCCGCTTATGCCACCTACTGTTCTCGTCTCATATTAAGGCTAATGTGACCAAGAATAACAATTTAATTAAGCTTAAGTTTTTAGTGTAAGTGAAGAGTAAAGTCCAGTAGGAATTAAGTATGATTAAAATAGAACACGTGTATATGGTATTACCTTTACGAAATATGGGGAGTAGAATATACGAGAAAACACGACACTATAAAAGAAGTTAATAAGGACTTAAAATTTCTTGTACCTGATTTCATTTACCATAATGTTATGGTAAGAGTTAACGTAGAGGCTATTATTGAAGGTTAGGTAATTATAATTGTTAAAAAAAAAACTCAAATAATTAGAAACTTAGACAAATAAAAAATTGATCAACTTTTCGTGGAACTACGATCATTACGAATGTTATTAAGAGTAATGCTAAAATGTTGGGTTATTATTTAACTAAATATCTAAAATATGAATTCATCCTAAGTATTAGTATACCGATCCATGAAATTAACTTATCAGTCTTAATAATAACAATAACGATAATAATAATGACACTAATAATAATAATGAATGAGTGAATGACATAAAATAAAACTTTGGGTAATGTGATACTTGTTACATTTGCGTGCCGTCGATTAGAACATAAACATGGTAAAGAATTGGATATCATTTTCTTCCCATGTTATATAAGATATATGTATTATAAATTAATTATGACTTAAACAAAAGTTGTAATAGGTAAATTAACTGAAATAGGCAGTTATTTCGAAACTACATACATATGCATATATTTGCATTCAAATGCTTGGTTAAGCCTAAGCATTACAACCCCCACTAATTATAGATTAGTATGAATAAAGTAAATACATAGGGATATTCATAAAATAATTAAAATAAAATGGAATTTAGTGGGTAAGAAAAGATGTGTATATTTAAACACCAAAGCTAGAAATACAAATTTTCTATTGTAATCAAATTTCGCAGAGTAAGTTTAAGGAATTTTTAGATTTAAGAGTTCTGATTTAAAAGTCTAGATTCATAAGATAGTCAATTTGCTATAGAATAATTGTAATTAGCAACCCTTATAATTAGGCACAAAGTGGAAAGATGGACTATATAAAGATTAAAAATAATGGCACTAATAACAATAACAACAGCAACAATAGTTATTTGATTGAACTTTGTCCAACTTACAAATTAATTAGATTAATTAACTATCTTATGAAATTAGAAAAATAATATTATAAAATTGGAAATTTCATCTAATTTAAACTATCATGCACACTAGACTTACCTTTACGAAATTATAGTAAGTCCACAAGAAACAAGACATTCTAAACATTGAAATGGCATTTTGTTTGTTAAAAATGAAGTTAGAATAAATAAATTACATTAGATCAAAGCTAGGGTTCAAACCGGGTAAAGGGAATAAACCCTATCAATTAAGTTTAGTTTATTTTAATTATGACATTAAATACCTAATTACTGGTTAATTGTCTAGGTGAAATGGACTTTGAGGGTTCTCCTATTGATTACTCCCTAGAGGATTATTTTCATTAGGCCTTATTGACAAATGAGTGACTTTTTATGATTACTATACTTGTTTATGTTTGTAGTATAGTTGCACATTAATTAATGATATGAAAATGAATTTTATGGGAAAATGGGATATGTGTGTGCTTGATATTATTTGCTTTGTTATGTGAAAAATACTCTAATTATATGGAATTGAGAAATTGGGTGCTTCATCACTTTGCATTGAATGTTTGTTGAGTGTTTGTCCATATCACAATCAAAAATTAAAACGAGACCCATATGGCAATTGCATTATAATTTGCCATCACTATTGTATGGTGTTTGGAATCAAAGATCTAAGTTAGGGTCCTACTCTATCATCTGTGAACCCATTGGTTGTATAGTATTGTATACGGTTTTCAAAGAATCATATATATTGTTGCAATTGTATCTTGCATAGCATATTAAATGATTGATAGCTTATTCGCTATTGCTTGTGGGATGGTATGAGGAATAATCTCACTAGGTAGTAGTAGCTTACACTCTAACAATTTCCTTTTGTAGGTAACTTGAAAGCTTGGAATGGTTTAGGACCTATGCAAAGAGTGTTTCTTCAACCCAAGTCTACTACGTGGAGTTTAGCTATAGAATTAGTCTAGTAGAAATTCCAAATTATAAAATATCAAAACTTATTTATTCCTTGAAAGTTATGTTTCATTTCTTTAAAATCTAGGTCATTTAAAATAGTCTACCTAATCTTATTGCTTGGTATAGGATACCAATTCTCTACAATTATGATAAATTATGGAATATTGATCTTTATAGTTATTATTACATGTAAACCGGTTATATGTATTAGGATTAAATATAATTTAATTAGATTATTGCAATCTTAATTTATATGGTAGTTTTCATATTATGGGTACACATGTAATATGACAACTTTAGAATATTTTTGTTAGACCCCCTTTGGAAGCATGATAGAAAACCTCGTACCAATACCCCTTCTAGATTGAGTTAGGTAGTAGGTCCATCAACTTTCATCTTGGTTTTTCTCTAAACTATACACTTAAAAGGTTTATCCTTATTGCCCTTGCCCCAAGAGGCCTTGCCATATGTGAAGCACTAAGAGAGCAACACTCTAATGATATTTCTTTATCCTCTTTTGATCGCCTCTTTGGGTTAGGTTAGTTGCTACAGACCCACCATCTTCCACCTCAACTTATTTCTCAAATCACATACCTTTTTATATTAGTGTCTGCAATGTGTTGGGGTAGTTGTAATTAATAACTAAATAGCCCTTTTCATTCATATGATATTAACTATCTTGATTTTCAGCATATCTTCTTTTACATTATTTATGTGAGGCTTTCTAAATTAAGACATATCATATTATTAGAAGCATTGATTTTTTATAACATATACACAATATCACCGTTATGATCTACAGAATAAATACTATTTAATACTTGCTTAATACCTTCTAAATATTTGGTTTAACTCACATATATAATTTATTTTGGTTTATCTTACATATATCAACTAGTTGATAAAATAGAATTATCCTATCAAAATTTTTGTACTCACAAAATGTTTATGATTCCCATTTAAAGATGGAAAATTTATGTAGTACATTGTGCTTGTAATTTAGATCTTATAAAGTACAAGTTAGGTCATAAATATTACTTTAAATAAAAACCAGTCTTTATTATGATATGTACAATACTAAATATTTAACTTGCGATTTATTGTATTGAGTTAAAGGGCTAAGTTAGAATACACTTTAGAAGAAAGTGTAAATTATACTTATATTAATATTAAAAAACAATTGAAAGAACTCTAAAAGTTAGTTAATGTTAATAAAGTGAAGGGTGATGGCAAACAAAGGATGGATAAATAATACAAAAGAGAGTGTAGGATTAGGTACTTTACTCACTTTTAAAATAGTGCTACATTTACTTAGATTACAAAAAGCATAATTTATTCCATTATGATATCTAGCACCTTATAGCAAGGTATGTTGATTTGTGCTACATGTTTGTTAATTTTCCCCTTCTTTTTCTTCTCTTTTATTTATTTTTTTTAAAGATATTCTTTTTACCTGTTTAATACATGTTAGATATATGTTACTATGTGAATGCCACACACTTTATACAAATCTAAATAAAAAGTGTCGAATTTAAGGATACCACTGGGATAGATTTGAAACGGGTTCTATAAAACCTAGAGTCAACTTAGTATTGTGTAGGACATTTAAAAACCTGCCTCAAAACCTAGGGTTTTTATCCAATTATTAGAACTCATTCTTATAGGTTTATTTCGAATTTATTTATGATTCAACCTAACTTGTTATAAACGAAGAGAGAGTGATATCAAAAGGCTATATCTTCTACTTTATAGAATGACATCACTAATTTTTTTTTTTTTTAAAGTGAAGTACACATCAGGTAATAGCCAAAGAGTGGTTTCCGGAGGAACATTCATCATCATTAATGCATGTATTTTAATTTGCTGGCATATTCAAGTATTTTAATTTATATTAACTAAAGTACCAATCATATAAAAAGGTTAATGATGATGAATGTTCCTTTTCTTCCATGGTTTCGAGATAAAAATTATATTTCCTTTTCTTCCACACATTTCCTTCCTGCTACCACTTTTGCTTCCATTCAAAGTTGCCAAATAGAGCATAAAAAACTTAAATCAACCATGATTGTCAAAATTATGAAAGTAAGGTTGTATTTATACCTAGGCTATCTCCATTTTCAGCCACCTATATAGATTAAAAAAGTAAATATTGCTCGAAAGATTTCCATTAATATTAGAGGTTATGACAATGTTTATGAACTCTACTACTAAAATGCTAGATCAAGCAAACCTAATACCCAACTTCCCATCCATTAGCTTAGAATCAAATAAAAACATAACCACAATCTCCTACAAAACAAACATCAAAGACATAAACAAATATTGTCCAATTAACTTCATATCTCGGACAAGAACAATCTCCAACCAAATGCAAGGTAATTATGAGAGAGACAGAGGGTAGTAGTAGATGGCTGACGATTCGACAAGTGATAGAGGGCAGACGAGAGACTAGAGAAGAGACAGAGAGACAGGGCTAGAGGGTAGACTAGAGAGGAGACTGGAGACGAAAGTGATAGTGTGCACCGTGTGGGTTATTGGAGATGAGAGAGACAGCGTTCGTCTTCACCATGCGAATCACTCGAGACGAGAGAGACAACGTACCGTAGGCTATGTGCGCCGTGTGGGCCATCGGAGAGTCGGAGATGAGACATACGAGAGAGACAGAGTGACTGAGTAGGGTGTGCCATGTGGGTGTGACTCTGCAGTTTACATTGTGTAGATGAGAGTTTGAGAATGAGAGAGGAGAAACTGAGAATGAGAGTCACTAAGTAACGTGATGAGAGGAGTGAGTAGGGTGTGGCGTATTAGGTTTCTTTCAAATTTAAAACAGAATAGAATAGTAATGTCTTCATTAATTGTTGATTTTTTAAAATTATATAGTAAAGGGTAGACTTTAAATATTATTATATATATTAATTATTTTTAATCGAATTTAGGTTTTCTATCAATTTTTTTTCTTCTAAATACCAAAACTTAACTCAAAATTTTATAAGGTTTTAAACTATTTCTCAAAACTCATATAAAAACTTGAGTTTTTTGGGACGAGCAAGTAGCATATCCCATAATGACCTATTTGATCGCATTCACTTTAAATCATTATTATCAAAACTCAATAAGTTCATTTCTTTAAAGGTAAAGTATATGAACACTCATTGAAAGGTTTTAAAATTACATGAATTCCTTAATTTTTTAAAAGTTAACATTTGAACCATTTAAAATAGCTATAGAGCTCATTTATATATATATATATTAGCTACCTAGGTGTAATTTATAGCTAACGTGAACAACTTATGTAATATTTTTAATTAACAAAAAATATAAGAAAATTTAAAAAAATTACGGGAAAATTAAAAGGAAAAGAAAATCAAAAGAAAATTATGTGGCCAACAATAGCAATATTGTTTTTTTTTCCTACCTTTTTTTTTAATTTTCAATAATTTTGTTAATTAATATATTATATATATTAGTACAAAATTACATATAAGTACTGATATAAAAAGGTAAGTCATATAACTATTTTAAAGGATTTATATATTGACTTTTAAAAAACTAAGATTTTATATAATTTCAAAATTGGAATTTATGTAATTTACACTTTTTTTTAAATTGTCTATACAATTCAAGCTATAGTAATCAATAGATGATTTTTATAAAGTGGTTTATATATAGAAAGTGGCCGGTTCAATCACAATCGTGCCCTTCTAATATTAAAAAAAAAAAAATTAAATTACAAATTCCAATTATCTAAAGAAGATAAGATAAACCACTTATTGCTGGGCCTCAACAGTAATCACAAATTAAAGGCCCACAACAGACATTATCTCTCTCTCTCCCACTACTTTGGACTGACTTGTGACTCCCGTCTCCAAAAATTCAAAACTTCCCACAGCACATGATGGACTGGTAGTTACATCATGTACCTCGTTTCCACACCAACATGCTGCCAATCACATCATGCCACGTAATAAACATAAAAACCAAAACCATCTCCTTTAAATCCCTACCGCTTGATTCTTCATCAACGGTCATAAACAGTCGCATGTACCCACACCTCAAAATAAAATAGAATCTCCTTTGTCTCTCCTATCTGAAGTTGTCCTCCTCTCTCTTATACTTTAGTTGTTTCCGTCCTATCTTTGCTTTTGTCTGCTGACTTTCTTCGATTCTTTCTCCGGTACAAAGCTTTTTCTCTCTCTCTGTATCATTTGTTCAAAGATTTTTTACGGTATGATCTTGTAGTTAGCTTCTTATTAGTGTCAGTTCATGTTACGATTAGAAGTTTTTCATTTTTTCTTTTTATGTGTGTTTATTTGTTGATTGTTGTTAAGGTTTCGTGTCCTTGATTAAGGTTTAGAGGTTTTGACTTGGGATTTTATGTTTTGAAGTGTTTGTTTTGATTATCTCTGTATGAACTAATTCCTGTATTGCTATTATTAGATGGCTCGGTATTGCTATTATTAGATGGCTTAATGCAGCAGAGTGGACTTGATTTTTCATGGTCAAGCATGTTTTGATATGTGAAATGAATTATCTGTAAATTACTATTTCATTTATGAGAACAGGAAAGTAGTCACTTTCTGAAAATCTTGTGCTTATAATTGTTATGTTATTACTTTTATTGATTATTAGTTTGAAGTATTCGCATAGTTTAAAGCATCTTGTTGCTATTTTTATTTATTTTATTATATGGATATGCTATGATGATGTTGCACAGGCTAGGTTTCAGTTGTATTAGACAATAGCACTCTAGCCTTATCCTCACTAGGTGGGGTTTCTGGGTAGGATTGGCAGTTGGTATTAGCACGTTGCGTTTGCTTTTTATGTCGTGTTGAATTTATATCAATGCAAAAAAAAAAAAGAAAATTGGATAGGGATAATAAATTATTAGTTTATATCACAATCATGTTAATTCGTATCATAATCATATTGTTTGTGTTGTGTGTCGTTCTGAATTGTATTCTATCTGTGTAGTTGTGTTTCTGATCACATCGTAATCGTGCTATTAGTATGGTATTGGAAATTCCAACTACTATTTATCAGAGTTGAAAGAGGAAACTGTGGAATTTGTCACGTTTTTTATTGAGTTTTAACTGTTATGCCAAGCCCCTGTGACATGTCTTCTTGACTAAATTATCTTTTATTTCAGTTTTGGTGTTTTCATTGGCAAGTTATCTGTTCACCTCCATCCCCCACCCTCCCTTCTCTTTCCCTGTTGGTGATAATTTGGGCTTGCAGGAGAAGAACCTTTGAGTATGATTCTTTTTGGTGAAGCTTTTGTTCATTTTCATTAATAACTGTATGTCCTAAAGATTAGTAGGGTGCTGTGATCTATTTTTATCTTGATCTGACTTAGCTTTTCACTATGTTGAATTTTTATCTTTCTGTAATTCTTTAGATATGAAAATGGGTCATATCTATAGTTACATTCCAAATTATCCTTAACATATTTGTGCAAAGTGTTTATTCACAATTGCTTTTTGTGTGTACTATTATTTCCAGCTTTAAAATGGGTAGGCTTGGAGCCATTTTAGTTGTCACCTTCCTTTGTCTGCTTCTGTCACCTACAATCTTTGCTTCATCCAATGATGGGTTGGTAAGAATTGGTCTCAAAAAGAGAAAGTTGGATCTACTCAACAACATTGATTCTAAGGAAAAAGGGGCACTAAGAGGTCCTTCAAGGAAGTACTGTATGCGTGGTAATCTTGGGGACTCTGGGGATGCAGATATTGTAGAATTAAACAATTATATGGATGCTCAGTATTTCGGTGAAATTGGCGTTGGAACTCCTTCCCAAAAGTTCACTGTGATATTCGATACAGGAAGTTCTAATCTTTGGGTGCCTTCACAGAAGTGCTACTTTTCGGTTAGTTTCTTGTACTGCTAGAGAATTGTCTGTCTAGCTTGTTTGTACCATTGGAATCTTTATTGTTTGAAGTTGATGAATAGAAATTTTTTACAGGTTGCATGCTATTTCCACTCTAAGTACAGGTCCAGTGAATCAACTACCTACAAAAAGAATGGTAATTTTTTGCTATGATGTTCAGTTTCTACCTCTATGACAGAGCTCATACAATTTCAATCTTGTCTGCCTCTACCTGCCTAATCTTTTACAGTTAGTAGATTTCTCTTCTAAGTTCTTGCATTCCAATACTAATCAATGGGGTGCAATAGACTCCTTCGAGCTCATTGTACTTAAGGCTGGTCAGAGTAGGCTATTTCAGGCATAAAAGAGACTGGTCACGTGTCCTTAAGTGGCTTAATTACCATTTCCATTATGTCACACACAGTAGCATTGATACAATTAAAAGCGTGATGTATGAAAATTTTCTCTACATGAATGCTTGTTGGTGTCTCACCTGCTCGGTAGCCCAAAGACAATGATATACCTATCAATTGCGAGTAGTCTATATCAAGTTCTTTATGTGGTGCTGTGGTTATCAACTTGTTGGTGTGAAAGTCTTGATCATAGTATATGCCACTAGATTTTATACCATATTGATGGCTCTAATTAGGAACTTTACTGATATTCCTCTGCCCTAAAAGTTGACTGGAATTTTCTTTGTTTGAAATTCAGGGAAATCTGCTGAGATCCATTATGGAACTGGAGCCATTTCAGGTTTCTTTAGCAATGACAATGTTAAAGTTGGCGATCTTGTTGTTAAGAGTCAGGTAAACTGGGTGGTAGTTGTATGTATATAAGTTTTGCTTTATAGTTGGGTATGCTGCAAATGCTAGTTGCTGTCACCAGGAATTTATTGAGGCCACCAGAGAGCCTAGCATCACATTCTTGGCTGCAAAGTTTGACGGAATTCTTGGACTTGGATTTCAAGAAATATCTGTTGGAAATGCTGTTCCTGTCTGGTAAGTTCACTGAGTACTGTGTAACCAGTTTAAAGCAAGATGGTACTTTGTGGTCCAAGAAGCAAAAGAACTTGCATACGTATTCCACCAGTAAATTTTTTTGGTTAGTTATTTGTAGTCATACAGCTCAGTGGTAGACCTGCTTGTTGAGCTGACAAACAACAAGACTGGTGGTTTTCTCAAATCCATTTTGTTATTTGTCTGCTGGCTTAAATCAATCTAATAGTCTTGTGTTGCATATGTATCAAACTTGTAAGTGGTAGTTCTCCTCACTAACTCTGGCAAATTCTAAAAGAAAAGGCAGCTGCCCCAAAAAAAGCATTGCATTGTGACTATGACTATGGAAAGCCATGCTTGCTTGATCCCATAGAGAAGGATACCTTGGAATTCTAGTTTCTATTGTTTGTCATGAGAGTTGATGAGATGTACCATTAGATGATAAAAAACTATTGCTCAAGGTATCCAATTCCTTGGAATTGAGTTCCTCTCTCCCACTGGCTATTGAAAAGCTAAGCAATTTGGAAGCTATAAAGTAATACTTTTTTTATCATTTCATCCCATATTCTCATCATACTCTGATGGAAGACCTCAGAAAATTAAATTCTTTGGACCCTACTCCATGGAACTAAACAAGACCTATATGTCTATATTAACGAGCTATGAAAAGTTTGATTTCATCTCATTGCAACAGCCTAGCAAAGAATGTCCAAAGGTTATGTGGCTGCAGACTCTGCATTTTATTTTTTCTTTCAATGGTTATATTTTTGGCAAATGATGATCTTTCCTCTTTTTGGAGTAAGCTAGATTTATCACTCCACTGTACATAATACATGACCTTCTGTGAAACATCAAAATGAAGAATGTAGAAATAATCATTCAGTATTTTGCTATAAATTTTTTCTATTAAGGAAAAATATAATATCAATCCTTCATCTTTTTCTGCTTTTCCATTGCAGTCCTCTACCTCTTCACTTTTTTATTGAATCCTCTACCCCTGTTGCTTTTTTCTTCTCCTCCTCCTCCTTTTTTCCCCCCTTTCTTTTGAATCTTTAACCTTTTAAGTTTCTTGTTATAGTTTCCACCATTTTGAAATGGTTAGAAAAAGTCTCTGTTATGTCCATGCATGATTTCGTTTCGTGCTAGCAAGGACCAAAATGAATTCATTAAATGTCTATTTAGTTATTAATAATAATAAAAAAAAAAATCAACAGAACAACTTTAATGGAATTATTAATAGACATGATGGAAAGTCTTGTTTAAATTGTTATGAAAAGGTGGAAAACTTAAATAAAAAACTTGAAAATTGAAGAACTTGAGTAAAACAAGCAGCAAAGGTTGCTTGAATAGAAAAATTGAAAGGTAAAAGCCTTAAACTGAAAAGTGACCGAAGGTGGAAGACCAATTTTGTATTTTTCCCCTTTTATTACTTGGGACATTCCAATTCTCATATTTTCTGGAATATTATGATTCATCTAAAATTTGGATGAGGAAAATGTGGAGGCCAACATCTTACAATTTGGTTTTAAAACAATGAAAAGCCTCTTGATGTGCACAGCCCTGCTTTTAGTTTTTGATAAGTATTGATTTTATTTAATATGAAGTGATTATAAACCCCAATGTGATGGAATTAGGGGCAAGACACATACTCTAGAGCAAAATACTCCTAAACACAAAGCTTAGAGATCCTTCTACACTCTTAGTGGAGAAAAATAAAAAAATGACTGGATATGCCCTCACTGCTGCTCACTACTATAGATATTCCTACACCTTTGTTTGTCACACGGCAACTCCTTATTGGACTTTCTAATTATTCTATGGTTACTAATACTACTGTTAATTGTATCTAATACCTATCATGCAATGCAATGTGGCAATCAGTAATATAAGCAGGGATTACCTTCTTTTTTGAGAATTGAGTAAGTTTTATTATTCGCTATCATAGCACTTCACCGACAGCTTGATTAAAATATTTTAGTGGTTGCAATACCTCTCATGGAAGCTTCACAGAATTTTGTCATTTTTTCTCTATTCTTGGACTTACCTGTCAAAGTGGGTTACATGAGGGAAATAAAAGAGTTGTTTTGTTAATATGGGATGGACTTTGTAATAAAATTACAGTAAGATGGAAACTTCCTTTTCTCATCTGGATAAGCTGAACAGTTAATTAAAATTTTAGATGATTGTTACTTCTTTTCAATAACTGTCTTCTTGTGATAGGTATAATATGGTCAACCAAGGTCTTGTGAAGGATCCTGTTTTCTCATTCTGGTTGAACCGGAATGTTGAAGGTGAGGAAGGTGGTGAAATTGTTTTTGGTGGGCTTGATGAGAATCACTTCAAGGGTGAGCACACATATGTTCCTGTGACTCAAAAGGGCTACTGGCAGGTTGATCTTTCTTTATCCATAATGATTCATTGGCAATATTGGGCACTTAACTTGCTTTTTTGCTATTTTAATGTGGAGTCTGTATTTGCAGTTTGACATGGGTGAAGTCTTGGTTGGAGGCGAATCAACTGGTATTTGATATGACACCTTTGTTTTATTCTTATTTAATCATTTTCTAACTCGTATAATATTTCCTCCTGTACTAAGAGATAGCATCTGTTTCTCTTAGGATTTTGTGGGAGTGGTTGTTCAGCGATAGCTGATTCTGGAACCTCCTTGTTGGCCGGTCCTACAGTATGTATTATGTAAATCAATAGTGATCTTCTATTTTTGAGAGCCCTTGTTGAATGCTCAGTAATGCTAGGATTGCAAAATGGTTTTTGTGAATATATATGGTGTATTTTCATTGATAAGTATGGAAGATTGTTCAAACTTTATCAGTATAAAGTGCTCCTGTTCACATTATAGTCTGTTGATTGATTGTTATATTACTGTCAGACACATGCTATGGACCTACCATTTTAAATATTTCAAATTGCAAAGTTCCGATTTTCTTTTCCCTTGTTTCTGCCATATTGCTTCAAGTGACTTGTCAATTCAATCATTTTGTGTATGATATGGAAAGTTCCTTTTATTTTTTTGATAATAAGTGGTGATGCTCTTCTGTAAAATAGTTTTTCTCTTATTTTTGTATGGGCTTAGTGTAGTTCAGTATTAGTCTGCTATTAGTGGTGAGGGTGGTTCTGATATTTAATTTATTTTTAGACTGTTATCGCACAAATCAACCATGCGATTGGAGCCTCTGGAGTTGTAAGCCAAGAATGCAAGACAATTGTTTCACAGTACGGGAAAACTATACTTGAAATGCTACTCTCTGAGGTATGAAACTCTATTGAACTTTAGTGTCTTCTGAGTCTCAACTCCATTGATTTTTAATCTCCTATTGCACTAACTCTGGCTTTTCCTGGAAATCATGTAGACACAACCACAAAAAATCTGTTCCCAAGTGGGCTTCTGTACTTTTGATGGCACTCGTGGTGTTGGGTCAGTGAACTTTTTGTTGGGCACTAAAGTTGATAGCAGAATCAATTTCAATGATGTTAACATATACTGGGTTGTCTTTTGTTATCTTGCATATGCAGGATAGGCATTGAGAGTGTGGTGGACAAGAATGCAGGCAAGCCATCAGGTGGTGTAGGTGATGCAATGTGTACTGCTTGTGAGATGGCTGTGGTCTGGATGCAAAATCAGCTGAGGAAGAATGAGACAGAAGATCAAATCCTAGATTATGTTAATCAGGTAACTATAACCTAGCTTAGATCTGGCTTCAGTAGTATCAAAAGGAAAAAAAAGCAAAAAAGAAATGGCTAATCAGCTTTATTTTGATGAGTTCATTCCTTACTCTCTGACCACACTGTACAGCTTTGTGAGAGACTGCCTAGCCCAATGGGAGAATCAGTGGTTGATTGTAACGGTCTGTCCAGCATGCCTAGCGTATCTTTCACCATTGGTGGCAAAGTACTTGAGCTCCCTGCTGAGCAGGTATGGTGTTAGATTTAATCTATTTTTCTTCAGACAATTGGAAAATTGCGTCTGTTCTATTGTGGAAATCAGCTGTTTATTATCTATTGCAGAATGTCATGATTTTAGCTATTTGCTGATCCTTACCAGTGAAGAGTATGAAATAAATACTGTGCTGTAATTGGCCTTTTTCTATGCCAACAGTCATTTCTGTTATATAATTTGTTCATTGCACCTTTCAATTGTTAAAGCACCTATGGAACTGGGAAAAGTTAGTATTCGCCTTGATCCTAACTTTATTTTGATTTTATATTTTGAAGAATGAGAATCCTGGTCTAGACAAATTTCAAGACATTAAATCCACCTTTTGGTGCTGACTTGACCAATTATCATTGTATTTATCACCATTTTTCCTTGTCCTTGAATTTTCATCGACTAAAACGATTAAGCAGTGTGCTAGAATGTTAGGAATTATCTAAATATACGTTCTAAAAAGGGCAGGTGTGTTGCATGTATAGCTTCTCAGTTACTACAGATTTATCTTTGAGAGATTAGCCTAGGGGTTCACTGTATTGTATGGTCCCTAAGGGTGTGGGTATATTATATATATATATATATATTGATTATATCTTTTCCCAAGATGATAACGAAACCCTCGTGCAGTTCAACTTTCACGAAAGTGGTGCCTGTACATATTTCTTCCAAATTTATACTTATTTTCCCTTAATGAGACGGAGCAGCATTCATTTCTCCATATGTCAAAGTCAAAAACATGCATGCGCAACATTATCAATTCATTTTTTCTGACATTTTTCTTTTGATGGTGGTATGATAAATCAGTATGTTCTTAAAGTCGGCGAAGGAGTTGCAGCTCAGTGCATCAGTGGATTTACAGCTTTAGATGTGCCACCACCTCGTGGTCCCCTCTGGTAATCTTTCTCCCCCTCTTTTCCTTCCTAAAGTCTCTCTGATGTTCCGGCACTCACAAAATCTTTCCAACTGTCTCCCACCGAATTTAAACTGCTGTAATCCTTGTTTTCCTTGGCTGTTGACTCCCCCCCTGCTTATAGAAGATCTGACGATGCATCATGATAACTCGTGTTACTAGTTTAACATCATCCTGTGTGTCGAAGAGGCTGTCGAACGACTCATTAATGATTATGCCATCTAAACTAAACTTATATTCTTTTATGCAGGATCTTGGGAGATGTATTCATGGGCCGTTACCATACGGTGTTTGACTACGGCAATATGCAGGTTGGATTTGCTGAAGCAGCTTAAATGAACCGACTATCCCATATGGATTGCCTTCATCTTCACAGGCATGTGTGTATAATAATATACCTAGTGGTGTGATACTGTAAAAGCTCATAGCTTATTATATATATATATATATATGTAGGCAGACTTTCACTATGCTTATTTTCGCGTGAAAAAGAACAAAGGGACATCTGCTCATTATAAGTACTATTCGCAGTTATGCTTCCAAGTCTGGAAAAACAAAATAAATCATAATCTTGCAGATTTGATCTTCTATATTCTCGTATAAATAAAATTGATACGATGTCGGGTAAAATCCAGTTAATGCTGCATTTTATTGCCAACGTGGATGCTGATGTGCCACTAAATTAAGAGGAAATCAGGGCACTTAGTAAGTACTTCTGTAGGTTGACTCTTGTAACATAATGTTATAAAGATGGGTTTTCTAATAGAATTTGATTAGGTTTAGTTATCTTTTCACACATTTGCAATGTATATTAAAGTTTGTAAAGGAAAAAACCTTCGAATAATAGAAAAACAGAAAACATGGAAGAAATTGGAAGCAACAGATTCTGCGGATATGGATGCAGTTAACTATTGAAGTAAGAAATGGAGATGAGTAACTATTAAAAAATGGATGTAAGTTTGACAAAGATAATATGTTTATGCATATAAATGTACATATAAGGTGCCAATCTCATCGTCAGTAATGTTTCGGGATTCCGCCCTTATGTAGATTTATCAAATCATTATACAATAGGTCATTTTATACATGAATACTTACACAAAACTGCAATGATTAGTCAAGAACTTATACACTGCGTGTGTAACAATTTAAAATATGATTCTAAATTCCTTTTTTTTTTTTGTTTCTTTTTTAAAAAAGAAAAATATACAAAGGTGTGCTTGACTTTTTTTTTGGTTTGGCTTTTGTTTGGTGTCTACTCTATTTGGCTCAAAATAGATGGAAAAAACATAGAGGTAAAAATTATATATATAACTTCATTAAAAATTTGAATCTTTATTAAAATAGAAATTGATAAGATATAGATTAAACAATCACCTAAATATCTAATTTTAAATAAATACAAATTAGATTTAGATAAAATATAGATAGAATGTATAACATAATAGACAATCTTAAAAAAGCCTAAATATGATTTAATGTATATAAACATCCATTTACCATGAATGAATGGATATATTGATTTTTTTTTTAATTTGTTTCTCTTTGCATAAGAAACTATGGTTTATAATTGGGAAAATTACAAATAATCCATAAATTTTAATTTTTGTGTGGATATATTCCTAAAATTATAGTGTATTTTAACGATTCTTAAATTATAATAAATTGGCAATATGAAGGATTATTTATTTATTTATTTATTTATTTTTAGCTATAAAAAAAATGCATTGATGTCAAAGTTTTAGAGATGTTAATGTACACTTTAATAGGTTTTAGGGAGTATTTTTATATCAAAGTCAAAGTTTAGGGGATTATTTGCAAACTCTAGAGATTATTTGTTGATTTATCATGGTTTAATAGGAATGGATATATTTGTATGGGGTTAAAGTTTAGGGGGTAATTTGTATTTTCTCTTTTATAATTTCATGAACATGCAACAAAAAAAAAAAAAGAAGAAGAAGAAAAAAGGTTAAGATAAAACGTACGTCTAATACAAATGGCTTATTCCATCTTCATTCCTTTACCAATGTTTTTAAATGACTCTTCATCTACATCATTATAATTGTTCTTGTTTCGAAATAATCCTAATAAATTTAACCAGGTTATAGCTTTGTCTTTAATTTTATGTCCTTATTTTTCATTTTTTGAAAATCATCACAAAGAGGACATCAAAAGGTGTTTATCTAAATTTGTTTTCTTTCTTTTTTGTCTCCCTTTTCCTTTCAAAAGATACTAGGGATGAGTTGGTATATGATAGGTAAGGTATTAGACTATCCATACTCTATTGTGTTGGTATAGGTTATCAAATTTTGGAATAATAACTTACACTATAATATTCATGAATCACTCTAAAACTCATCATTCGTAAAATCTTCAAGGTACACGATACCTTATAAAACCTATTAAATATTTCATTATATTTTTATAACATAAAAAAATTTTAATTAGAGACGAGCTTGTATAAAGTAAGTAGAATATAAGACTCTACTTATACTTTACTTTGTAAGTAAAGATTATGAAATTTGGGAATCACGCATGTAGGAATTATTTCGAAACTTGAACCTTGTAGAATTTTATTACATTTTTATAATATAAAATTTTTAAGATAAATTGCCCAATGACCTATACATGTTGATTTTTCCATGTATCTATCACAAATAAATCCATCAATTTGTCTGGAAATTTAATCACATATTTTTCATGAAGTTATGCATTATGAACTTGATAATAGAACATCAAACAATTTATCATATATGTAATTATAAATTGCAGTTTATTATAAAATCCATGCTTTGTCAAAATAAATAAATAATAACACCGAATCCAATACACTACTTTTGCTAAATACAAGAATATCATATCATAAACTTACTACCTAGACTAAGCCGAAACAATTTTGACTCAAATACAACCATTTTTCTTCAATGGGTAAATGGGCTTAAGTCTTGAGCATTTATTGAGTTAAATATATATATATTTTTGGGCATGTTCAATATTAATAATTGAGACTTTTTATACTATGGATATGTCATATGTGTAACTCGTTTTCCGTACAGTTTCTATAATGGATGTATGGTATTAAAATGTCATACCCTATACTTTGCCTTATGAGAGCATTTAGCATATTTAAAAAAATTGAAAATGGAACCTAACCTTCAAAACTCTTCTAGAACTCACTCAACCGTTTAGGATAGAGTAGATTTCAGGTTTCAAACCCACTCATCCAAAAATATTTTGCAATAAAAGTGTCCATCTAGGGAATGACTTTCTTCAACACTGCACTGGCATTGGCCATTGCCTAGTCTTTGGGTGAGTGGGCAATTTGCTGATCGAATACTCCT
Source organism: Laguncularia racemosa (assembly GCA_037954665.1). Taxonomy (NCBI): domain Eukaryota; kingdom Viridiplantae; phylum Streptophyta; class Magnoliopsida; order Myrtales; family Combretaceae; genus Laguncularia; species Laguncularia racemosa. The sequence continues at coordinate 1,322,312 of JBBMOL010000108.1, forward strand.
AGTGTTACAGTACACCATATATGACATACCAACTAACACTTAAACGAACCTTAAATCCTGTTTGCACGAATGATTATTCATCTGCTCAGCATCGTCGAAGGAGTGGTGGTCCACTGCATTGACGTCGATTATTACCTTCTGAATTTTCTATTTCCTAAACAAGTTAGCCGAATTTGATCTGTTCTTTTCCTATCCATATTACACGTATATTTATGGGATATGAAAGGGAAAGAGGTTCAGGATGTGATCATTCTCTTCCCAAGTACCTGACTCCATGGGGCTCTGTGACCTTTGGAAAGTAACTACACCACAAAGGATGGTGCCAAATAACTAAGTTATAACCATTAGTATGTTGTCTAAGGTGCCCAGTTCCTTGTGGCTCATGCAAATAGTTGGTGGTCCCGGAAAGCACTTGGTGGAGAGTGGGGTTGGGCCCCCCCGATTCCATCCCTTCTAGCTTTGGAATTTTTTTTCAAACATTGCATTAAAAATGTCGAGACTTGCTAATTTATATTTTTCTTTTTTATCGCACAATTATCCTTTTTTTCGAGTAAGAATCTGAATTCACCAATAGTTTTGGATGCATTTAGATGTATGTGTACCTTTAAGACTTTTGAATAAGTAGAATCCATTTAAAATACATATGAATTCCATTTAATTCAAGGTTATAAGATATTGATATACTTATTTTTTTTATACATTAAATGTTATATATATTTTAATCTTTCTAAAGCATAGGATTGCATTTAGATGATCTCATAGACATTCCAATAAGCCCAGAAACTACTGTAATTTCCATGAGTTAGATACTATGGTATACGGGCAGAGATTGAAATATTTCAAATTTACACCAAATTTTAGGGTTTATTGTCTGGACATTTACATTTCATGTGCCCTAAGCATAACAAACCCTAATCTTACCTCATCGTGACAAAGGCCAATACTGAACAAGTTATCGGAACTTCAAAGCAAGTGGGTGGGAACATTTAGCCAGTCTAGTCGTTAGAAAAGGTTTAGCAAATTAATCATTGCAAAAACCCACATAAAAATCATCATTCCTTTCACTAACAAACACATTGCAAATATCTAATTATCACCACAACTTCTCTCAGTTCAAATTTTTTTGTTTTCCTTTGTCTTCATCATTACATTTGCATGTTTTATAAGTAGTATATGATGTCATGAAGATGTAATTTGCGGTACGAAGCAGCTGTCTTGTTTGGACTTGCCTGAAGTCCCACCGGAAACTATTTTAGTGATGTGTCGATCAAGAGGTTGGGACGTTTATTTTTCGAAGAAAATCATGTGTTTTGAGAATGACATTCTGCCCTTTTCCTTGGGATTTGATAGGTAGTTATCTGATATCTCTTTTGGTTTTAGTTATATTTGAAATCAAGTTACTCAACCTTAATAATACAATAAATTTTAGAAAATAAAAATAAAAATATGACAGTTATGAAGTACTTTATTGAAATCTTACATGATGTGTACATAATTAATAATAAAAAAAAATCATACAATCTTATATAAACTATTATAAAACCTCGATCAGATAAATCTAAATTAAATCATTCTCTTCATTTTCGTACTGTAGGGAAAGAATCTCCAAATCAAATGAAGAGAGTGATATGTGGTTTGTTGTTTTGGATTTTTTTAATTTGTTGTTTCGGGTCATGTGCATGTCATATGTGGTTTTAACATATAACTTGGCCATTGCATAATGGAGAAGAGGTTAGGTAATGAGTTTGTTTACAACACACAAACTGCTTGATAGTAGAAAAGCCAAAAACAGCTTATGTTTTCGTGGTTTCCCCTAAACTTTATTATAGATCTATCAAGTTTGAAAAAATTATGATATTAGGATCCCATTAATTATCCCATATTGGTAAAAGAATTTTTCATTTTTTTTAAATTTATTAAATACTTTTAAAAATAACAACTATGAAAATTTAAAGATTTTTATATTTGACATCTTAATAAAGACGTTAAGAACATCCGTTAACATTTTTTATAATATTAACCAACCATTCATATGGATAATTAATCAATTTAAAGTATGATAAACTTTGCAAAATGGAAAATATCATGATAAACCCTCATAATCGCAAAAGCTTTTTTACTCTTTGCTCTTTCTCTTTAGTTAGAAGGTCTACCAATTTGTATGCCATGATAGACTCTTTAGTTTGTTATTTGTGGATTGGGATTTCCGTCCATTAGACAATTGTTGATTCACCTTTTATTATTGAATGAAATATTTTTTTTTTTTGAAAAAAAAACTTGGAAAAAGCGATTTTATTTTCCCGAAATTTCAAAAATTTCGACAATAACTCCAAATGGGTTTTGGGGATAATAGGAAAAAGGCTTAACATCTATACATTTTTCAGATTTTGGAAGATAAAATGACTTTTTCAAGTTTGGGATGGAGTTAGGTGAGGTCAAATAACTAAGTATTTTTATATGTTTGCAAATCAAGAGCAAGGCACGTCTAGTAAATATATTTTATCTGCCATCTCAAAACTACTTATACAAATTACAACTGGACCGTACAGCTTTAAGACAACTAGGCAAGTCTTAGAATAACAACAATACACAACTTGTTGGGTCAACTATTCTCAAACTGTTCCTTTGGCTAATGTAGTACTTCTCCTTAATTATTCACATAAGAATATTGCTAGTTGAGTTAAATATCACAATGATCATATAATGAAATCCATAACGAACAATGTAAGAAATTTAGTCTTTGTCATTCCTAAATCAAGTTTTTGTCTAAATTTGAAATTTACAACAAAATATTGTTCATAAAAATTAGTTTCATTAACTCACACTCGATACTTAGCACATTTTGTTTCGTAATCATTGAATTTATAGAAAAATATATTAAGAATATTGTTAATGAATTATTGTGATCACTTAGTAAGAGTTTAAAATAACAAATATTTAACACTTTCGGAACTAATTATGAATTGTTTGGAGTAGCGATTAATAATTGCGGTGATATTAAATGTGACAATTGGGCATTGGAGATAGTTGAAGATCCAAAAATGCATTAATTTTTAAGGGGCATATGGCATTAAAATAGCTTGCCAATTGCAAGAATAATGGAAAAACAATGAAGCTGGGTCAAAAGTGAGCTAAAGCAAGGCACCTAATTTTGGAGCTTCTCTTGCACCAAACGCATGTAGACGTTGCCACTTTCATGCTCACATGCGTAAAACTAAAACGTGCTCACTTCATTTAGATCTTCTAAAAACCACGAGTTTAATGTCATGCCACCCCATAAAATTCCAAAAAAAAAACCCTTTTGTGGACCCATCTTTATTGCCTTAAAACGCAAAGGTCCCAACATTTATAAAAAAAAAGGAGCTCTTGGGTGAATGTGGAAATGAGTTGTATAAACAGAAGGACAAGGGCATTTAAGACGATTAACAAAGCTTTTATGTTCACCTATTGTGGAAAAATGCTTTACCAATCGAGTTCATATTCTATCACAATATATATTGTATAAGATATATGATTAATATATAATAAATTATAGCAATATTTGATGTATATGCAATTCTTAATTAAAAACTTATATTTTCTAATGAAATTATCTTTTTATTATTCTCTCTCTAAACTCTTTTTTTTTTTTTTTCTTCTTTTTTGTTTGTACATATTTCTCTCCAAGCTTATTGTCACATCAAGTTAATCAAATAAAAGATTGATAGTCTATCTCAATTCTTTACAAATTAGAAAAAGAAAAGAATCGTTAACCAAATTTGAAGAAAATTGAATTTTAATATCGGAAAGCAAATAACACCTCGTAATTTTTTTTTTTTTTTTTAAAAATGTTCTTGGGGGAAAACCAACCTATACACATTACTTCTTTTCATTGTTGACCATAAAAATACAATATATAAATATCCTACTCTTTTTTATAACAATTGAATAGTATATTAAGTGCATTCTCCTGGATGAATTCCAATTTAATATAATATAAATATCGGTTAAACATAAAGAAAAATAAAATAAACAGTAAGATCTATATCACGTTGATATATCTCCTCCTGAATTGCGTTACATAGAAGCTTCCTAATCATTGGGATATCTTATAAGCCACGCATCAAATCATATTCACACTCTCATATCTATAAATTGGCTTCCTTACGCATTAATAGGTCCAACCAACTGAACTAATGGGACTATGCCGTTTAAAAAATAGAAAAATGGAAATTAAAAAAATTATAATTCAGATGGTGATAGAATGTTGTTAAAAAAAGGGTTGTTGGTGGCTTTTCTGCACTTTTAACAACTGAACACCTTCTCTAACCCTACCTGTTTTATTGTTAGTGTGATTTGGTTCACTTTTAGCCACTTGATACTACTCATATAATAATAATAATAATAATAATGTAAAAGATGTTAATGGGTATCTTTAGAACACGTATTTAATGTTAAATAATGAAACTTTATATTGTTATATATATATATATATATTTACTTTTCCTAAAGTGTATATTTAGTATTAAGGTTGTACTCTTGACTTTTAATAAGTGTCTTGAATACCCATTAATAGAATTCTAATAATATTCGGCTGTCTTTTAAAATTTCAAATTTCTTATTCTACGTTCCCTTTTTCTTTTGTTTTTAGAGCCATAATTAAAGAGGAGCACTGATTATGGTGAGTTTCATGACTACAGGTTGATTAAGAATCACTATATACCATATCTTCAAAAATCTAATCATATCATTTTTCTAGAAACAATGTAGGTAAACTATCCATCTGGTCTATTTATTTTCTGTCGGTTAAAACTCAAAATGGCTTTATTGAAAATGTAAGATTCCCTTTTTTTTTTTTACTCACACGTTTCTTGATCTGGAAATTAAATTGACTTATAAATATAGGATAAACATTCTAGAGATCTGAAACTTGCTAAATGAATTTGGATCCTCTATTCCTTGGTAAATTACGATGTTAACAGCTGCAAAAAGTATTGATATGATAAAAAATATCCTAACCTTAAAAAATGCAACAATTCACCCATTGTGAGATGAACTTGAAATAGAATATTTTAAATGACATTTTGGCCGATGAAATAGCCCCGAAAGTTTGATTAAGGGTGTAATGATACACTTTTTTATTTTAGAGTATTCCTTTCATTTTAATTCCGTTTAGGAGATATTAGAGTATTATACTATTTAAAATTAAAATCAATTTATTTTTATATTTCCTTTAACTTATGTGGCTTCTTATGACAAACCTACTTAGCATTAGTTTAGAGCTAAATTGGTACTTTTCAAACAATTACAAGAAAAAAAAATGAAAATTGAGGGCTTTATAGTCAAAGATAAATGTCAAAGTGTAACATAATCTTGAAAGTAACTTGTGAACTTACTAAAACTAATATAATTATTTTTCAAAATAACATTTTTTTCCAATATATATGCTAAAATTTGACTGAATCCATAATGTGGTTGACCTAGTTTACAACTAGGGTGACTGATTTTCTCACTTAGTCGGGCAATTCTTGGTCAACTTAACTGTTCTCTTGATCTCATTTACTCCTATATGTGTAGGTTTTTAAATTTAAGTTGTAGGGTCTAATCTATAATCTTATGAGGCATTATCTTCTATTATTTAACTAAGATTATCTAATTTATTGTTAGGTTTCCTAAATTCTAATTATCATTTGAAACTAAACTCCTTTACAGAGATTCTACTTTACAAACAAAATCTATTGTTTTTAAGAAGAAGTATAATTTTAGTTCTTAATATTTACCTAATTTTCTTTTTAAGTTCTCAACCTTTTTTTACTTCTATTTAAGTCTTTAATATTTTTAAAATATTACAAAAATAAGACTTTAATTAAATACATTAAATTTTCCATTCATATTAAGTATATATTGGCTTTTAATTAGCCTTGGGTTAGTTGCCAAGGTGGTAAGGATATACATAAATTTTTTTAGCTTATTTTCTTAATTTTAATTATTAGTTTTGTATTTTTTATTATATTATATCATTAACTATATTTAATGTTATTTTTTATTATATTATGTAAATAAATATATTTAATATTATCATTTTGTTAATGTAATTATTATATACCAATTTAAAGTTAATACATGTCATTGATTGGTGGGAAGTTAAATATATTTAATGGAAGTTCTTTTTTTTTTTTTTCTTTGTAAAGTTTTGAAAACGTTGAGGATTCAATTAAAAGGAAAAAAAATGCTGAGGATTCAAATAGAAAAGTAGGTAAACTTTACCCATTGTTTTTATTAAAGATGTGGTGATATATTTAGGAGAATATACTTTAATAATATTATTTTTTTTAAAAAATTCGCGAAATAGGGTACCTATAAAAATTATTCCAAAAATAGGTTGCGAAGGTGTGGACTCGGTTCCACCTTCAACAATTTGTACTGAAGGCACACACATAATTGGCGTCTTTAACACAATTGTACTGAAGGCGTAAATAGTATCTACTCCTTCGGTGTAAATTTTTTTTAATTATTGAAAAAAAATTATCAAAAATAAGTAAAGATCCCATTTCTCTATGCTTTATTTTATAATATACAAAAGAAAGAAGAAAAAAACTGGGTCTATTACTTTGTCTTTTTTTTTTAATCAATCCGATAGTCAGTAGCTTATGAAAATATAGCAATTTGACCCTCATAAAAATGCCGTTTGGTCTTAGCTATAGTACATTCAAATCAATCTTTTTTGATATATTATGCACTTTATAACTCTACGCGAGCAAAAATTATGACTCATCAAAGTTGGAAAAAAAAATCACATTAGTATTATTTTTTTTCCAACTTTGAAGGATCATAATTTTTTGCTCTTGTAGAGTTACAGAGCCTATAATATATATATATAAAACTAAATGTGTTGCCATTTAGTATTTTTATGAGGATCAGATTGTTATGTTTTCATAGGTTATTGTTTATCGGAGTGATTAAAAAAAATAAGACAAAGTAGTAAACCTAGTTTTTTTTTTTTTACTTTTTTGTATATTATAAGAAACTTATCACAATTTTTAAATTTAGTTACACACTTTACAAATTGCAAAGCAGTTCTTTTTATTTATTTGGTTTATTACCAAAGTTACCTGTATTATATTATTACGTACATAATGGCAAGAACTTTTCTTTACATCTTACAATTGAAGAAACAATAATTCAATCTAGTGCTAGACTTTCTGAAAAGAAATAATAAAAAAAAGAGAGTACAAAATATCCAGGACCATGTCTTACTGTCTCATTTCATTATTATACCAAACTTTGCAACCGGCAAAACTAGAAAAATATCAAGATTCGTTGATATCTTTAGTGTTTGAATCTTAAAAAGAGGACTCCAATTATTTGGAAACCTAGATATTTGTTATCCGAAGGATATTGCTCTTAGTTGTTAAAAATGGTTGAATTCTGGTTAACCAGACATGGAAGTATCTAATTGCCCTCACTCTTGGGAAGTATTAAGGAAAGGGTAGTCCCACTGCTCAAGCAAAATGAAATCGAATTTCAACACGTAACAGAAAAGCACCAAAACAACACTTGGCACCTAAACAAAGACTCCACTTATGTCGTCAATGTTTGTATATGCCTCATCATCACTTGGGTTTTCTTAACGGGTGCTTTTTGGGTTTATCTTAAGGATGTAAAATAAAAGTTTATTATAATTTTTGAAATTGGTTTTATGCTTTATGAGAAAAAAAGTACATAAAAAAGGGTAAAATTTTATCATCAAGCCAATCAATCAATGAGTATACTAGAGAATCTTGTTAGCATCTTCGGTTTCATTTTATCGCTTACATTGGAAAATTTTGAAAAAGCTCTACTGTTTTCAGAGAATGATTATCTTTTTAATTTACTGATCTTTTTCCACTCCAAAAAGGGTTGCTTTGATGCTTAAAATCAAATGGGTGGTCATCCATTTTCATGCCAGGTGAGCATATTCCTTTTGGGTTATGGTGATTTCTTCAAACCTGTGTAAAGAACAAGCAAAAGCAATGTCCATACAATACGTATCATGATTCCTTAGCTTTCGGGTTACATCCTTAATCAAATACTTATATGTATTCGAATCCCCCACATAAGTTCTTCTAACGCCTCGGTCGCAACCCTCCACACAAAAAAAAAAAAAAAGAATAAAAAATAAAATTTATCAAGAAGCCGACGAATCATAGAATATAAATATGATAATTTCATCAACACAGGACAAACTCAATGTTAAAAGGTAAAATTTGGAATGAGAGAGCTTTTAACATTCGGTAAATATTTAATATCCGTCTGATTTTAAACTTTTGAGTTTTGTTAATTAAATTAAACTATTTAATTCAATAAATTTAAATGAATCTAACATAAATTAATGATAGTAAACCTAGTGGATATTGCAACGTACCCTTCTAATAACTTATTAGTTGTTTAATTTGAGAAGCAAATTAGATGGAACTAAACGCAAAATTAGAGGTATAGTGTCCTTCTATCTTTTGACTTTGACCGAATTCATCCTAATCCTAAAGAGAATACTTTTGACTTTTGTCATCCCTAGGACTATAATTTTGAAGATATGTAGGATTTAGTAAATGAGATACCCAAATTCAACCTCTACCAAAACTAAAAAAAGAAAAAAGAAAAACTGATGGTAGAAATCAACTATGAGTTTTGGTGGTTCAACTTCAACCCACTCCACCCGGTACCAAAGTCCACCTTGAGACAGCACAAAGCATCTAGGTGTGGATTATCCATCCAAATCTACCCTATCCAACCTCACTTGTCCCTTCCACCTCTTCGAATCCAAATCCAAATACGTTACTTTACTCCCACTTGTACATCTTACCCATGTTTCTATTCCAACCACGACACTTGGCAGGAAACCGTTTAGCCATGCCATCACCTGCCAAATCCCCTCCCCCAAAAGGTCCCAATACACCGTCCGCTTTTGGACACGTCGATGACTCTAGCGTTGAAGCAATTCTCTCAAATTTTTTTGGTCTTGTTAGAGGCTTAAAATAAAAACTTATTACGTTTTATATATTTTATATAAAAAAAAAGTAAGTAAGTATATAAAAAACTATGGAGTTTTCTTATTTAGCTTATTAGTAACTGCACCAGAGTACACATTAATATTTTCATATACATGATATTTTAAAATGATATATATAATCAATCTTAAAACATAATTTCATTTTTTTTTTGAAAATTAAAAAAAAATATAAAGATGATATATTCTTTTTTTTTTTAAATAATTATTAATTAATATTCCGATACACCCGTTGTTGCCCTTTATGTAAATAGGATACCTATGGAAGCAAAGCTAGAGAAATTATGGAATAACTCACCCACCCAACCAATAGTATTCAACTTTCTAATAAACAAAAAGAAAAATCCATCCTTTTGAAACCTCCTATATATATATATGTCTGTGGAAAACATTAACTTAACCAACTCAAATTGACACTCCCCAAAAACACCATCCACACTTCCATTTTATTCTTTTCCTATGTGCCAAATGAATTGGACCAGAGGCTGCACCATTGGGCAGGGCTCCTCTGCCACCGTCTCCCTCGCCACATCCCGGTGCTCCAGAGCGGTCTTTGCGGTGAAATCCGCCGAGCTATCCACATCAGAGTTCTTGCAAAGAGAGCAACGGATTCTATCATCTCTAGATCATCCTCAAATAGTCAGCTACAAGGGGTATGACATTACTAGAGAGAACAACAGGGCCATGTACAATTTGTTCATGGAATATGTACCCGGAGGCACAATCATAGACGCTATTCACAAAAATGGAGGCAAGCTCTGTGAACCCACAATTGCTTGTTACACTAGAAAGATTTTGCAAGGTCTAGACTACTTGCATTCACAAGGAATTGTCCACTGTGACATAAAGCCGCACAACATCTTGATCAGTCAAGAGGGTGCGAAAATCGCGGATTTGGGATGTTCCAAGAGGATCGATTCCCAATTCGAACAGGGGTCAAAAATCACGGGCACACCGATGTACATGGCACCGGAGGTGGCTCGGGGGGAGGAGCAGGGTCCCGCGGCGGACGTGTGGGCCCTAGGATGCACGGTTATCGAGATGGCTACGGGGGAATCCCCGTGGTCAGACCGAACTGACGCAGTTAAAGTATTGTACAGGATCACGCGCTCTGGCTCATCGCCAGAATTTCCTAGTAATCTATCCGACAAAGCAAGGGATTTCTTGAGCAAGTGCATCAACAGGGACATGAACAAACGTTGTACTCCACGCCAGCTCCTGGAACATCCATTCCTTAAGGAAATCAAGTTCAGCCAGGAACACGATCCCAATTCTAATTCGCCAACCAGCATACTTGACCAGGGCTACTGGAGTTCCATTGAAGAATCATCAGGAACGTATTCAAGCAGTCTTGTCCGTACAAGTCAGCTTGGTGATGACTTGGCTGATAGGATCAGACGGTTGACGTCTTACGAAGCCGATGGGTACTCGTGGGATGAGGAGCACTGGATCACCGTTAGAGACCCGAAGAAGAACAGCAGCAACAACAACAACAACAATAATTTGCTAAAAGACGAATCATGGGATACCAAGTTTTTCAAACAATACGGATCAGATTTAGACATGCAAAAGATTATTGGGGTTGATGTGGAAAATGGTGTCGGTAGTGATATGTTGTTAGGTACGTATTTAGGTAACAACGTGTGTAGAAATATTAGTTGTTTGTATTAGTAATGGGGATTTATGGAGAGATTATTAGATATTAATTTAGAGAATATGGTTTTGTAAAATTAGTTGTATCAATTTTGACTTTGAGAGACATGTATATATGAAACGTGACCTTTTTTTTTTTTTTTTATTTTATTTCCAGAAATAAAGAAGCTTTAATTTTTCAAATTACTCGGTGCATGCCTTTCATGTTTTGTATGGTGAATGTGCAAAGGAGATATAATTAAGTTGCAATTATGATTGGAAGTTAAACTTGTTGCATATTTTCTGTTGCAAGTTTTTGAACCCTAAAAAGGAGATGAGAGACATGATGAGTTGCTTAAGAAGTCAAAACAAGTCATAATGCTTTTTTCTTTTTTTTTTCTTCATGCTTTTTGTGCACACCTCAGGTTCTATATCTAACTTTTAAAATTGGGTTAAGAGAATCGGGAAGAATTAATTGCTCATAAATTTCGGGTGTAAAGATTTTAGAACTCTCTTTTTTAAGATAAAAGTAGATAGGATAGGTTATATATACATGTAGATATATCATGTGATTTTATTTTTTATATATTATTTGTATAATCTTATATGCTAATAAATCAATAAACGATAGTTTTTTTTTTTTATTAGAATTTTTGATTTGGAAACCTCATGCTTCTAGTGCCTCATAGATTTGAGTTGCATTATCGCTCTTAGCTATTTGAAGATGTAGGTATTTTAGGTATTCCAAATGAAAATTTGACCTTCAAATCAAAGTGGTTTATCCATACAAATCTCTACACAACATTTAGGTAGTTTTCCAAATGTACTTGAAAAGTCCAAAAAGATGTGGTCATTTCGGATGTGAACACGCCTGTACCTCCAAGTACTGTTTCGCAACAGCGTAAGTGGCCCGATGATATGAATCATATAGTTTAAATACATACTCTCACTACGAAATATCCAATCAATAATTGACAAACAACGATGGTTCTCAACTTGAATTCCCTTTAAATTAAAAGTGTTCTAGGGCAAGGACCCAAATAAAAGTGGACAACTGGCATTTGTTGTTGTACGAGCTAGGTTTGTTTCTACAAGGTTGAAACTCATCGTCCATGTGGTTTATATTCAGTTTCAATTTTGATTTTATAGCCTGCCAAACGGCAAAGCACATTCTTGTGAATATTCACAACCCATTTCCTTTTCTCTAAGTTATCAAGAATTTCATTTAGGGAAGCATATCGGAATACAGGTTATGTATGGTACTGATAAGACAAATAAAAAGAAGATGGATGTATAAGATTTGATCCGAGAATAATACAACTCATTTGTAAGGATGAAAGATATTAAGCTAGACAATATTCTTGTACATAATGACACATACATAGAATAACACCTTAGAAAAATCTTATATGGTAGTGACAAAAAAGTAAAGAAAAATAGAATTGCTGAAAAAGTAATATTACGGAATGGGATGTTGATGTAATTTTTGTTCATAGATGATATAAACAACTACAGTTCTATATATTTTAAATCAAGATATAGTTCTATATATTTTAAATTAAGATAGTCTTCTATTATGGTAGTGACATAATAAATATATTGGTGAGTACATATGGTTTATAAGATAGGTTAGAACTACAAATTGACCCGAAATTGGTTCGAAAGTTTTGACTCGGAACCGTGAACCAACAAACTAGTTTTTGATTCATCATGGAAGCATTGAATCGACAAGTTAGTGGTGGACCCATTGGACCCATAGGAATAAGTGGTTCTCATCCCCACAAAAAAGAAGAAGAAAAAATTAATTAAATTAAAATTAAAAAATATTAAAAAATTGGATTAATTCCATTAAAATAGGAAAAACTAATTTTTATTTACAATATTTAATGTGTTGTTATTATTAATAATATAAAAAATAAATATACTAAAAGAGTATGTATGGTTGGATATTTATAAAATTCAATAAGAGGAAATTCTAATTTTTTAGTAATGTGAGACTAAAACCAAATTTTATTTTTTGATTTTCTTTTATAAACTTTTGTCTCACATTACTAAGATAATAACTTGATAACTCTACTTGAGTGTGGTTTATATAAATAAATACATTTTTTTTTTCAAAATTTTACAAAATGGGGTTAAAATTATTAACAATTTTGGGCTTGTGATTTTATAAAATTTTAATTTTAAAAATACAAAAAAAAATTAAATCCAATTCACGAGTTTAAAACCAACCCCATGATTTGATTGGTCTTGGACTTGGCTTGGAACCAGGTCTTACGATTTTGGGGCCAATTCCTCATTTTAAGGACCTATAATTGCTAGTTTTGGGTCCAAATCTAAGGGGGCTCCACCTTGTCATTGTGTCTATTGGTGAGACTGGTTGATTTGGGAGAGGACAACTAAAATATAATAATCATTGCCCTTATTAGGGATATAAATGAGTTAAACCAACTTGATAGCTAATTGAGTTTAATTCAATCTTTACTTGAGTTTAAATAGACAATGGTTAAGTTGAGCTTGAGTCAAAATTACTCAAATAGTTTATTGAGCAAGTTTAAAATGTATGATGTTTGGCTTGACTAGCTTGTAAGCCTAATTGCACTCAAATCAAGCTTAAATACTAGACAAATTAAAGTTGAATTTACTTATCAAGTGTTTTATTTAAAGGAAATATATATATTGGAAAATTTGAAATTAAATAAGTTTAATTGTCTTGATTTTGAGCTTATTTAGGAATACAACAAGTCGAGGTTGAGTTCAAAATTCAAAATTTGATTGAATATTTGAGTTCAAGTTGAGTTTAAATTCAAACTTAGTAGTGTATCGGTAAGTTAATCCATTTAAAGTCCTAAGCTTAGACTTATGTTTTATTAGAAAAGTAACCTTGAATTTCAATATGGATTATCTTAATGGTATGTTAAGGACATTAGTTAAAATTATTTTAATCATTTAACACTTTTGTGTGTGTGTGTGTGTGTTTTGGTTGTCTTCTATACATTTGCATTATGTTTTTCAAAAAATATAAAAAATTATATAATATATCTGAGTGTCTTAACTCACCTATTAAACATAAACATTCAAATATATACATAAAATTATGCTATAGTTTTTTCAAGCATTATGCTAAAGTTAGGACTAAGATAAATGAGGAATGCTCTTAAATAATATTATTTAAAAAAAAAAAATCAAAAAATAGGTCATGAAATAATTGGAGGGAGAAGATGGTAGTGGAGCTGCTTGATATGGCCGCAACAAAGTGTAAATAGGGGAAGCTTGGAATGGGTAGAAATGAGAAGTGGAGGAAAAATGGTGGTTCGGCAAAGCTCATATGAGGGAGGTGGCACTGTTCTCTTTTTGTTCTTAAGAATAGGTCTATTTCAAGGGGTGGAAAAAGAAAAAATGAAAGAGATGATGGAAGGAAGAGGTAGGGTTTCTGGTGGTTGATAAGAGGGGGCGGTGGTGTAAAAAAAAAACAAAGTTTGCATTGAAGGCGTAGATTGTGCTTGCATTTTCGTAACCTACTTTTAAAATAATTTTTTTAGATATGTTATTTCATAATTTTTTTAAAAACTAATATTTTTTAAGAGCATTCCTCTAAGATAAATAAATAAATAAATAACATATAGTTTATAACACGTGAAAAGGGTACAAACATTACTATTTTTTTTTTTTTTTTTGCCGTAAGTAGGCATACAAAGTTGAAGTTGCACTCACCTATGTAAACTGACATGATGTATTTTAAATATGAAAATCCAATCCAACTAGATTCTAACTTCTATGGAAGAACTTTCACACTCACAATTTTGTCAATCCATATTGGCCTCCTCACTATCTAATAATTAAATAATACAATCACCATTAAATTTCTTGAGAATATTATATATGAAGGTCGTACTTCTTAACCCTATTGCGATAAGGTCAATGCGCCAGCCAGCCGTGTGGTGGCGGATGTTAGCTAAACTGTTCACCTTGAAGACGGAGGACTTGTTCGGAAGTGTGTTGTTTGTGGTTTATAAGATTCTCTAGAAGCATTGAACTCTATTTATTTATTTGAATTTCTCTTAACCTATCACTCCCAACCAATCCGGATTTATCCTATCAATGAAACTCTCTTTGCATTTTTTGAGTAGAGCATGAAAAATTAAGCAATGGGTCTTAGAAGAATACAACTTTAAAGGGCATGACTTTTTTTTTTGGTGTGTTGTGCTGGCATTTGAAGTAGGTTTGGAAACAATCAAACTATTTGTCTCCTTCATCGAATTAGGTTTTAAGGTCTGAAATTGAAATTTATACCTACATGGGATGTTTTAACCTTTCAAAATCATTTTAGAATTACTATGCAAACAATTAACAAATAATTTAAAACTCTAATATATATGTTACGTTATTAGGTTTTATTAATTTATTTATTGTTTTGAACAATTGAGTGACAAATAACTCTTGGGCTATTAACCAGTTTAGTGTGGTTAAATGGCTCTTTTCTTGGGCTGGATTAATGGCAATTATGGGCTTATCTAGATATCAGGGTTGAAGATTGTCTTCTCCAGGCTAGCTCGCAGTATGGACCAAAGTTAAAAGGGAGTTAGGCCTAGAAAGGAGGGCGAAAATAATAATAAAATAAAAAAAAAACGACTAAGTAAGAATGGGAAAAATAAGCATTGTGTTTATACATCCATCTACTAACTTTTCTAGTCATGATTCAATTTTAAGCTAAATTGGTGTCTAACTGAGAAACAAAAAAAGAAAAACGTTTTTTTATTATGTACGAATCAATATAGAGTCAAGAATTTTAGGTGTTTCATCAAAATTATTTGCATCTTTCTTCAAGGGTAAGCATAATTGTTTAGATCTAAATCCTATTGAGTTTTGTTAAGGCCCATTATTAGTGTTTGATATGCTTTGATGAATTGTTTAAGTTAACTGATTATAATAAAAAGAAAGTGATTTCTTTTCTAGAATTTTGTTTTTTTTTGAAATTAATTTTTATTTTTTTTAAGGATGAGGTAAATGAATGCAATGATTTTTATTTTACTTTTTATTTTTTATTTTTTTTAAGGTTACACTTGGGTTCTTTTATGTTCAAGTTTTCAATCCTATGTTATGATAATGACTAGTATATCATTGTGATGTAGAATAGTGGAAGTAGAAAAATTATAAAATATGAAAATTGGGAAAAAATATAGAAATTTTTTAGATTATTATAATATAAGCAATAATTATATAAAGAATGCAGATGAAGAAATATAAAAAATAATATATATATATATATATAATGAAAGAAGTGATAAACGTGGAAGATAATTGATGGCCTTAGATCATCGTTGAATTTTAGATGATGGCCTCACATTGTATATTAAATTATGATGGCCTTACACCATTGATGAGGATAAAAAAAGGCATCATACTTTTGAAAAGAATGATCTCTTTATTCAATAATAATTTCCTATTCAAAACCTTAATAAAAAAGACTTTATAAAAGTGTAAGGTTACAAATAAACTTTATGAAATAAATGTAATTTAATGGCTATTAATTAGCCACTTAAAAATATAATAGAAAAGAAAACTAATGAATCTAATTGAATCCTATCAAATCTAATAAACTAAAATAATAAAAGAAAATATTTTATTTTAAATAACATAAAATAAAAATTATCATCTTAACTTACTCTCGTAAGATAAGGTCATGATTATACTAAGTTCACATTAGAGAGGTCTTTCGTAGATTTGGATTCATGAGGACTCCTTGGAAGGAACCATTAAGAGGATGACTTATCTCAATCATCAACCATTAGTGCAATCTAATGGGCATTGATGGCATCACTTTATAAGCGCTCAATAACTCATCTTTGTTTGAAAATTTACAGATTGGGAAAAACGGCTTCATGCTTTTAAACTTTTTTTTCTTCTAAAATATCAAACAAGGCTCAAATGAAGAACTCTCTCTCTCTCTCTCTTTCTTTTCAAGAATAGTGAGGTTGATGCAATAAATCATAGTGCACAAGTGTAAACACTACAACAGTAGCTCATTTATGGAAGGTTGTGGATGTGTGGTTTT
Source organism: Laguncularia racemosa (assembly GCA_037954665.1). Taxonomy (NCBI): domain Eukaryota; kingdom Viridiplantae; phylum Streptophyta; class Magnoliopsida; order Myrtales; family Combretaceae; genus Laguncularia; species Laguncularia racemosa. The sequence goes on from JBBMOL010000108.1 coordinate 1,339,024, forward strand.
ATGTGATGTAGTTACATGGATTGCTATGTAAATCTTGCGTTGCATGTGATCTTAGGGGAGTGATGTGTGAAAGGCATAGTATTTCATCAAAATGCTTATGATTTAATTCACAAATTTCAAGTTTTCTTCTTGGGTTTTACTAAGTTTCGTTTTATTGGAGATGAAGTGGTTAAGGATGGTGGTTGCCATTTGAATAGGATGTGAGAATGAGTGAGTTAGACTGGGTGGAGAGTATTTTTAGGTCTACTATTGGAATAAGGTTGTGGTTGTCAAGCAATCTGTAATAAAGATGGAGTGGTTAAAGATGATGGTGCGATTATTGTTGTGGCTAAGTTTAACGACTTATAGTATGTTGCAAAGAACATGCAAAACATTCTTGAGATGGAGGTAATGACCTAGTGATGGATGAACAATTACCAATGACAATTTTGTCAAAATCAAAATAATGTGTTAAATTTGTGAATATACATACATTTAATATCATCTAACGAGTAACACTTGAGCTTATATAGTTAACCAACTTATGGTCTTACTAGAATAGAGAGTATAGATGTAATTGAATTAAGTCTACTTTTGAGCAATTTGAACTTGAGTCCATAATAATTAAGTTGATTTTGAGTTCCAGTTACCTAAGTAGTTTAATGAGTTGAATTTGAGCTTCATAATATATACTTAGATTAGCTTATGTGTTTAATCGAGCTTAAGTGTTATCTAGTTCGATTAAGTTTAGAGATTATTATTATTTTAATTAAAAAGAGAATATATATATAGTGAGTTTTAATGAACTTATAGGTGTTCAAGTTGGGGTTATTGAGTTGAAATTGCAATGTATAGAAGAAGAACCCAATTGACAAGTGCCTTGGTGACCTAAAGTGGTAGAGCAATGTTGTTCTTGTTCTTTCTTTCCTTTTTTTACTCTCTTCAAGAGATGATGGTATGTAATGGTGGTGCTATGGTGGCTTCACCCTTAGGGATAGACATTATGAATGTGCAAAACTGGCCTATGACCCGATAGTTCATGGTTCACAAATTGGTGAACTATGACTAGCTTTGGTTCTCTAGTTCTTGCTCATAAACCAACTTTCTCTCTTTCTCTCTCTCTCTCTATATATTATAATAAAAAATTATGTTTATAAAGAATCCTTACTTTTTTTTTGATACTTGTGATTTTTCTTTTTAATTTTTTGAAAACTAATTTAATGACATATTTTTTAATTTAAATGTTTATTAAAAAATTTGTTCCTACTTTTATTGGTTAGAGGCAAATCTTGTACATTGCAAAGAGAGGGGGTGTTGGTGGAGGGGTGGAAGATGTTAGCCCCAGATTTTATTAATTAATAAAAAGATTATAGAAAGAGGTGGGGACATTTAGCCTTACCTCTTATACATTATAGTTGGATCTTACATGTAAAATAAATAAATAATAAAATAATAGAGTACTTCTTCCTTTAAAAATTATCCTTAATTTAGTGTAGAAAATAAATAAGGTAATACTACTATCCTTACAATGAATTTTTTTTCTTATACTTGAATTGCACAATAAAAACAAATATTCTTCTATTAGTATCACCTCATGTGTGTTTAAGAGTTGAGCCAACTGTGCTTCCCCTTAACGGCTTGAAGTATTCATTATCTTTACTAAACATGTCACATGACTCTTATGTTCTCCTTTTCACTTTGGCCTAATCTTTGACATGGGCTAGTACTTTAACAATAATGGAAAATAGGTTGGCTCACTATTCATCTAACAAAAAAAAAAAAATACACTTCATGAAAGATAATTTAATGTATGCAATAAATAGAATTAAATAAACAAAATCGGGTGAAAGCTAAAAATTTTTAAAGCTTAATAAAATGAAGATGTGAGTAAAGAATATTGCATGTGAAGTATAAACTAAGAGATGAGTATAGATAACAATTGGGAGTGAAGATGAAGATGAAGCGAAGTAGATGGGTTGAGTAACGAAATATATATTCACAAATTTAGATATTCAAATTTCTGCCGATTTACATTAAAAAAAATTCACTTACTTGGTCTTTGTGCTTTGTTTCACTATCTTCTCATTTATATTTCATTAGATGATCAAAACATTTAAATCTCTCTCTCTCTCCCTCTCTCATTCATCTTATCTTTCATCAGTTTTATTTTATGTAGCTTTATTTTGTTTCACTGTTTTCTCTCTCTCTTCTCTCGTTCAAATTTCAAAGCTGCAAGCATTGTAGCATTGACATGGGATGGGTCACATCTAGTAGCTTTAGCTGCTTTTTCAATTTTTTTTTTTTTTAGATTGACCCATCAAGTTAGTGGGTCTCAAATGCTGACTTGACTTAACCTACCAAACTTAGTTGGTTAAGAGCAAATTTTGAATTGGCAAACTGGGTTGGTTCACAGTTTGTGAATTGGCCATTTCATAGTGTCTACTTGAGCATATGCAAATAGGAAGCAAAATGGCATAATAGGACGATGATTTGTGACTAAGATTTTGCAAAAGCGGTGGTCTAAATTGTTGTGTGTCTAGGTTAGGGAAGCATGGTTATATGGTGCGATGTGACCTTTTGATTACATTGGTTACATCAAAAAGCCTACATTTGCAATTTGTGTTCAATTTCTTGAAGGTTGTTGACTTATTCAGCTGAATTTAATGGGGTAAAATAACAGAAGATTTTAAATTCACATACACATATTGTTATTAATTTCGCCAATAATTATTTCTAAGTGATGGACATTAATTGATATCTAAATCCATACACAAAAAGAGAGAATTAAGGGATAAATATATATAAAAAAATAGCATTTTAGATCTAGAGAGAAATTATCTACTTTTCCGTTATTGAAAGTGTTTCACCACTTTGTTTATCTTAGTAAACTTAAATCAACCATCAAATTTCCTTAAGAATTTTTTAGGTAACTTTTCTATTAAAATTTTTTGGACACAAATGGAAAGCTACATGTATAGCCACATTAGCAATATATTTACTTCCTATCTGTAATGCCTTGGAATTCAGGAACACTATGGCCTATCACATGTCCTCATTACATGAAGATACGTAAAAGCTCAAACACTACAATTCTCCAAACATTAACCTTTAAGTATTCAAAATGATAATTAAACTTATCAATTTATTATAGTGGAAGCATTCATGAACTCAAATATTATCACAAGTTTTGAAGGAAATATATGTCTTTAATACATAATTCATATTCAATCTTCTTAATTAAATACATTGTAAACTTTCAACAACTTAAATAACATAACAGTCTAAAATTGCAATTAAAAAAATATTTAATACCTCTCATTTCATTAGGATACTACTCATCATAGTATACATGCTCTTAGAAATGTATCTCAACACAATTAAATAAAATAGGGCGTGTTTCAACTTAACACAACCATGTTAGAGGTTATGCAACTCAACACACGATAGTACACAGCCATGTTAGATGCCGTGTACCTTTTTGTACATTCTAGCAATTTGATATAGGGAATAATGTGGCTATGTTGGAGGCTATGTACCTTTTTGTGTAGTCTATGTTTTAATATAGGGCAAGATACGACTGTACTGGAGGTTGTGTACCTTTTTGTATAGTTTGGGTTTTAATACGAGGTAAGACATGACCATGTTGGAGAGCCCTATATCTTTTTGCATAGTATGGGTTTTAACATGGGGCAAGACATGGTCGTATAGGTCAATGTTCCTCATGAACTCTCTTTTTCCAATTAAAAATTTCTCAATTCTTTCTAACCCTAACTTAAATCCAATAATTCTAATTCTAGTTATGTATTATTTTTCCATAGAAAATGTTAATTAGGGTTAGATTAACGATTACCAAATTGAGTCATCTTAATGCTTGAATCCTCATCTTGAGCATTGTGTAGAACAAATTGTTTTGTAGAAAGTTCAAATATATTAATCCTTACTTGATGTGCTTAAAAAGGCCAAAGCACATACAAACAACAAATTGAATCAACCTCAATCAAATCTAGACACAAACCTCTACAAAGGTGTGAACCCCTTAACCCTTTATAATCCAATTTGTAAGTCCAATAATCTTAACACCAAAAGATGATGTGCTTAAATGGATTAAGCACACAACATAAGATTAATTGGAAATTCAATGAACAATAATACTAAAATGGCATGAACTGCTTATACAAAGCCTCCACGCAAATGAAGAATTCCACTAGCAATTGAATAATTGCAATCAACAAGACAATATAAGATCCAATTTCCACTAAATTGAAAACAATATAATGATAGAATTGACCCTACAATTGACGTGAAATCAAGAACCAAAAGAACACAATCCAAATCAAAACTAGATATTACACACTAGCATGAAATGGAATCAACTAAGGAAATGATATAACTCACAAATCCTTTAGTTGCTACTCGCTACAATTCCTTGAAGAATTGATAAGAGTCTTATGAAAATTTGAGTAGAACCCTAAATTCTCACTAAAATTGGCAGCAAATTGTATACTCTCAAACTCCTCTACAAACTTTACTTAAGCAAGTATTTATGCTTGCTCCTTTTAGTGTTAAAATGACTAAACAATTACAACTATACCACTAAAAGGTGACCGACCCTAAATTCTCAAAATACAACTAAATAAAATGTCCCAAAAGCTTATAAAATAAATGGTTCAAAGAAATAAATTACAAGTACGAAAGATAATAATCTTCAAAGAGCTGGTTCATCGAGTCAATGTTGATTACGACGGGCTATTGGATGTGAATTTGATGATGTCCCTAATTTAACCAATAGTGAAGTTCATGTGGCATCCCATGAAGAATGATCACTGTACCTACTAGATTATCATTCAAACTTTTATTAGATAAAGAAAAATATGTATGTATGCAAGTGATTTAGATCATCATCTAAATCAAGTTCCCTGTCCATCAAGATTGCTAGGTAGATTACCATATTCTCCTTGGGCCTCTAAAAGATTTTCCCTCAAATCTAGAGGGTCACTTCTTGGACTGAACTTGAATGCCTATGTCGCCTTGTTTTCCTGATTATTAGATGAAATAGAAATAGTCTTAACTTGCTCTTGGAAATTGTGCACCTTTGATGGAGACATAGGTATCAATACTATTCGAGACTCTTCCTTTCAAAACATGTAGGTGTTTATGAAGCCATCATGCATCACCTTTCTATCAAACATCTAGGGTCTACTAAATAGTAAATGAAAAGCATACATGGGGATCACATCACATAGGATCTCATCATGATATTTCTTTTTAACACTCACTAGCACCTTTGCCCTTTGTGTAACATGCATACTACCCCAATTGTCCAACCAATGCAAGTTATAAGGGCTAGGATGTGGACTAGTAGATAGTTGTAATTTGTCTACCAATGCAACAAATATGACATTTGTGCAATTACCACTATTTATGATCAGTACACAAAGGTTACCTCTGATCTGCAAGAAGTGTGGAATATGTTCTCCTCTATTTGTCCCTAGCATCAGGAGATAAAGTCAGAATCCTACACAATACATTAATTGGTCAATACTGTTTACCTGTTCCCTCCTCATGTGTTTTAGTAGTCCGATCATCATAATACTCCTGCAATGCTATAGATAGGTCTGTAGGCTCGACTGGTTCCTTCTCATCCTCATCTTCTTCTCCAGCACCCTTCATAACTGTCATGACTCTCTTATTAGGACACTGTGTCGCCATATGCTCAAATCCTATGCATTTAAAACATTTAATTTGGCGCAATTTCCCACTGGTGGTTTTCGGTATATTCTGCCTAACATCAGGTACTATTACCTTTTTACCCTTGCCAGAGGTCATGTTCTCCCTGTCTGTGCTGGGGGTAGCTTTGTCTACTGCCCTAACTAACTCACCTACTACCTTTGGTCATCTTGATCGACCATAAGTTCCTATGGGCCTGGTAGTAGCACTAGGCCTGCTATTAGTAGCCCTGAATGGGTTAGATCGCCTTTACCTCTCCACTTTCAAGGCTAGCTGTATAGCCTCGTCAAGTATATTGTATCTCTGTAGCTCAACTACACATGCGATCTCATATTTCAGCCCTGATACAAAGTATGCTAGGGTTTGCCTTGGAGGCTCTACTGACCTACATCTAATCATTAGGGTTTCAAATTCCTATACATAATCATCGACTATTTTGTCTTCCTACCTCAAAGTTTGAAGACGCATAAACAGTTCCTGCCTGTAGTGTTTAGGAATGAACTTCTTCCTCAAAACCCTCTTCATATCTCTCAATGTTTGAATTTCAACCTCGCCATCCCTATGCCTGCTGATCACTAAATTCTTCCACCACAAGGCGGCATACCCTATGAACTCAATAGCAGTAAGTTGAAATCGGGTATTGTCATCAATTTCGTAGCACTCAAAAAGGCCTTCAACCTTATCCTCTCAGTCCAGATAATCATCTTCTAAATCCTTACCATAAAAGGAAGGCATCTCCAGCTTCACATACTCTAATCCCCTAGGTAACTTGAAATCCCTATTTGGGTAAGGTTAACCCCAAAATTATCATCCCTCTCATCTATATAGGGGTGATGATCTCCCTCCATTATTCTGCCCAAATTTCCTCCTCCCATTACTCCTTCTCTTTGGATATTTTGTGGAGCTACTTGAGGTGGTGCATGAGGATTTACCACTGGTGGTTATGGCAATGTCATCCTATCAATCCTTGTTGCTAATGTAGCAACAATAGTAATAAGATCCTGAAGTTGATCTTCCAAAGTCCTTCTTCCTGCAGTTTGATGACCCTGATCTCTACCAACCTGGCTATTAGCCTCATTGCCAATTCCCCCATTTACATTGTCACTTAACATGATTGTGATCTGATGAAGTACACTCCCACAATTTACAGCACACTCCCACAATTTACAGCACACTCCTTCAACAACACCAAGTCACAAGAACACGTTTAATAACCACATTAATACACAATGAAATCTACATTGCAAGAAGTTAACAATACAATGAAATAATTCTTGGTACTTCAAGTAAAGTCAAATAAATGAAGTATACACAATCACTTCCAAGTAGTTAAAAATTAAATTCAACCAACAAGTGTTTAAGTAATGAGTTCAATTACTTTCACACTTTAATGCTTGTTTTTAAATTCAAATTCTACTACTCAAACCTTCTTTCCTTGCCACGATTTCACACTACAATAAATCACAATGTGCAGCACCTCACCCCACACACAAATGTATAATTTCACACCGCCACTCCTTCCCTTACTCATGGTGCAAACACTTACCACCACTACTTACACCACTTGCAATCCCCTTTACTTTAACACACATAAACACAATGCCACACACACACACACCCTTCACTAAATACACAAGCACAACGCCACATACACATACCTTCTACTCATGGTGCAGGACACACACACACACACACATACACACACACACACTCTTCCATACGTTGCACTCCTCCACTTCGAACACACTTTTCAAACTGCAACTTAACAAGGCAGCTCAATTCAAATTCAAATGATTTCAATTATTACAACCTTTCCACAATTGGTAAGAAGCCACTTTCAAATTCAAATGAACACATAATAACTTCCATCACTTAATGTGTGTTTTGAAAATCAAATAGCTTCCATATAATCCACACAATTCAATTATGAAGAATTGTACAACTATACTCTTATTTCCGAAAACAACATGCAATGGATTACACTTCCACTCCCTTCACAAATGAGAAAAGAAAAGAAAACCCTACTAATTTCTTCATGTACTTGTAACTAGTAACTTCATTAACCTGACTGTAAAGTCCTAAAAATTTCAAAAAAGTTATATAAACAATTAAAGAAAATAAATAGAATAATAAATTATTCGAAATGTAATATTCGAACGATAACTGGGTAAATAACAAAATTAATTTAAAATTTCAAATCTAGGAATATCAAATTAAAATTTAGAGTAAATATTTATATTTAGGATAATTAGATTAGCTAGATCTAAGCTTTCGTAATAAAATGCTAAAAATATAAAATTTAAAGATATTTTTGTACGTAAGCAAAATAATAAAATAGAGATATTTATAATATAAAATATAATCAAAATATAATATAATATATATTCATAACTAAAAAACAAAAATGCCGACTACAGCAGCCTTCTGCCTTTTTATCTTATCTTTCTTTTCTTTTCTTTTCTTTACTTTCTTTTCACTTCTTCTTCTCTTTCCTTCTGTCTTCTTTTCTTCTTCTTTTTGTTTTTCCCTTGTGCCTGCCCTGCATCCTCTCCTTTTCTTCTTCTTCCCTCTCGTCCTTCCCCGGATCTTCCTTCCTTCCCTTCAGATCGTCATTGTTGAGCCAGAAGAGGAAGTCGTGCATGGAGGTTTGAAACATCGGCGTGTGTGATCACATGCTTCCGGTGGCAATGACAACGATGCAGCAACAATAATCATAGCAACAATGATCATGACGACAACAACGGTAACAACCATGATGACGATAGCAGAGACAAACGCAACCACAAAGACCCCGACCCAAAAAATGGTAGTAATGTCGACAATGATTCAACAGCGGCAGTAGGCGGTTGCAATGGGAAATGAGAGAAAGGAAAAGGAAAGGGAAAGAAAAGAAGAGGGAAAAGAGGAAGGGATAAGAATGAATATGTGTGTGAATGGGGGGTATATGGTGTATATGGCGGTGGATGGTGTGTGAAAAGAGTGTGTGTATGTGTGGGTGAAAGTGTGCGGGATGTAAGGGTGTGCATGTGAGTGTGTGTGGTGGTATGTGGAATGTAGGAGTATATAGGTGTGTATATGTGCGGTGATGTGTGAGGTATGTAAGGATGTGCACATGTGTATAGGAAAGGGGGAGGCAAGTATGTAGTATGTGTATGTACGTATGCGTATTGAAATGGTGTGTAGTATGGATGTATGTGTGCGGATATGGAAGGTAGGCATGATGTATTTCAAGATGTGTATGTATGTGTATGAGGAGAAGTAGGGTGAACCGGATGTGTATGTGTAAATGAAGGATGTGTATGTGCGTATGCGTGAATGAAGTGTGTGTGAATGAAAGTGTGTAATGTATGTGAAGGTAGTGTATGTGATGGTAGGTGGAGATATGTGTATATGTGGGTGATAGTGCAAGGTGTATGTAAGGATGTGTGTATGTGTTGGTGATGATGTGTGGTGTGTGAAGGTGTGTGTATGTGTAGAGGAGGAGCCGAGTGTATAATGCTTGTGAGTATGTGAGTAGGTGCATGAATTGATGTAGGGTGTGCGGTATGTGTATGTAGGTGTGTGGCATGTGTGTGTATAAGGGTGTGGTGTATGCGAAATGTGTGTATGTAGGATGATATGTGGTATATGTAGAGAGAGTGTATGCATATGGATGGTGTGTGGTAGACATAGGTTGTGTATATATGTATGGAAGGTGTAGGGTACATGGTACTAGGGTGTATATGGATGGTGAGTGTGGAATATGTGGCATGTATATATATATATAAGGAAGGAGTGGTATGTGTAGGCATGTATGTATGTATGTGAAATAGTATGTGGTGTAAAGACATGTATGTGTGTGTAAGTACGGAAGTTGAGGATGATGTATGGAGGATATGTATGTATGAGTATGAGATGATGTGTGGAGTGTAAATATGTATGTATGGGTATGGAAGGCAAGTGTGTAATGTGTATAGAGTATGTAGGCAAGTATGTATTGGTGGTGTGAAGTATATGTAGGGCATATGTGTATGATGGTGTATGTGTGGTGTGTGGGAAAGGTTGGTGTATGCATGGTAATGGAAGCAATGATTCGTAGGAAGATGCTAGAGACAATTGGATAAATGAAAGGTTCAAAGATGCTTCATGGACAAGAGAAATGTCTATGATGGTGTAGATGGTGAAGGGAATGATTCAAGCAACATCTAAGATGATGGCTTGGGAGATATTTGGAGTGAAATGGATTTCACAATGGAATGTTCAAAGGATGTTGAGAAAGATCATTCTTAGCCAAATACCTTAATGCAAGATCTTCAGTTGTCCTTTCCAAGGGTATCTTGCATATGCGGAAGAAGGAATTCCAAATTTAGCAAGTCGAAGACATTCCATTACTCGACTTCTACATAAGGAAAGCAAACAATTGATCACCGTGGGTTGGGGTGTTGGAAGCACAGATTCGTAGGGAGTTTAACGTTCAAATCTTGTTCGCCCAAAGTTCCTTAAGGAGGAAACTTCACGCTTTGCCATCAACCAAAAGATGAGCAGAGTATACATATCGGGTGTTAGAAGACTACCAAAGTTTAGTGGAGATGCGGCTTTCTATGATTGGGTTGAGGAAGCATCGTGGAAGGATACTGACTTTAAGAGGAATGCAAAGGAGTTACTTGATGGAATTGCTTGACTCTAGCTAGGACTACGACAACCCTAAAAAGTGAGTGGGAAACTTAATGATATGCTATTATGTTGTGTTGTATGTTGAATGTTATGCATGTGAATTTGCTGTTTATTGTGTTGCTATTTGATATGATTGTTGTTGAATTAAGTTATGTAGTGGGGAATAATGAGTTAGGAAAGAAAGTCATAAAGAATATAGAGGAATGAATGGTCCGAGGGTTTAGGTGTCATTACCTTAATGATAGCACTTAGCGCCGTATCGCTAGTGCTATAACCAAAAGCTTAACCCATGTTTAAAAAATTATTTTCTTCCAAAATAAACTAGAACATAGAAACTTAACTTTTCCTTCTATAGCTACTGAGTAAGTATGCTTAGTTGGAATATGGTGTATAGGTATCATTATGTATACGTGTCAGAGCTGGTTCCTAAATGTGTATACATATACTTAACAAACTTATTTTCTTATTATATTTACAAAATACACTCATGAACTCAATCATATAAATCATGAGTGCAACCTTGGTTTTTACAACTCAACGACCATATTTTCTTACTCTCTTAAGTTCGTAAGGGAAAGTATCTAGTAAATTATTTAATTAGAGATGTGTCACAAATATGTTTACACACACACACACACACACACACACACACACACATATATATCATATACAAATGTCTCGAAGACATCGAAAGAGAAAACGAGGTGACCTTATTGGCTCTTCGGAGTGAAAATGATAGAGCACTTGAGAAGTGCAATGACACAGAGGTTTTGAAGATGATGAATGTAAATCAACCCCGAGTGGTTAGTTTGACATGTAAGATAAATGACACATAGGTGTCAGATGTGATAATTGTAAGTTAACCTGAGCGACTTGACATTTAAAAGGAAATGGCACCGAAAGGTGCCGAGATAATTTAATCCATTATAAAACTGGATAGATCTATGTCCACGGCGTCTGAGTTTAGTGTCTGTCTTGAGTGATAAGAAAGTAATGATCTATACTTGTTGTGGTGAGTGTGAAATGAAATGCTTGGTAGTTATTTCATTGTTTGAATGAGAATTGATTGTGATTGTATATTTTGTTTGGACACTTTAAATCAATTAATTAAGGGAGTGGACAAGATTAAAACTTGACATGCATTTTCACAAGACATTGCATGAGATTAAAGGCCATCACTGTCACAGGATGTGTCAGAAGTGATCAAGAGGATCGCTGTTTCGCTACATGTGAACTAAGTGATTAGGGGATTGTCGCACCATGATGGTTCCGAGTTCGGCCTATCCTTGAGGGTTTTGCTTTGTCTAGTGTAGAGAGGCATGGGAGCGTTCACTAGTGGGTTAAGAAAATATCATAATTAACAAAGTGATAAGATAAATAAACTGGGTAATGACCTGGGCACTGATGGTGACATTGGAATCCCTAACCCAAGGTCAAGGGGGGCATAAACCCTAGACTTCACGTCAGTTACCAGAAGACCACGTGAGATGCTGCATTCATATGGTTGCTCATGCATAGTATATGTTTGACAACTTGATTTGTAATTTGCTTGTGTGTACATAGCATTGAAAGTGTTACCATCCCATTCACTAAGCCATATGGTGCTCACCCCTTCATAGACTCTTTTGCAGGTAGTGATTATGAAAGCGCGGGATGGGATAAGATGTGAAGTGTTGAGAGTTTTGGAAGACCAAAACAACAAAGTAAGATTTGTGATGGATAGATTTACTTAGATGAAATGTTAGGACCCCCTTGTGAATAGAATTTGAAATTTAGAAACCTAGGGTTTAGCCTATTTTACTAATTGGTAGGGGGTACCAATTCTCTGAGATCATGGTTGACCGTGAGATACGAGATCCATAGTTGTATTTTATTATCCAATTATATGTATTATGATTAGTGGTAAATGCAATTATTTATTTAGAGTCTTACGATCTTTGACTTGTTAGACGATCATCATGTAACGGGTGCACACGTGCCATAATGATTTTAGTAGAAAATTTTAGACCCCCTTTTGGGGTGTGACACTAATAATTTCTAATAAATTAATTGCATATTTCTCATAAAGGCATAGACTGTCATGCCCCGAAAGGGGGCTTAGAAGTTTCCACTAAAATCATCATGACACGTGTGCACCCGTTATATGATAACCGCCTTACGAGCCAGAGATCGTAAGACTCTAAGTATTTAATTACATTTACAACTAATCATAGTACATATAATTAGATAATAAACTATAACTAAGGATCCTGTATCCTACGGTCAACCATGATCGTAGAGAATCGGTATCCTCTACAAATAAGTAAAATAAGATAAATCCTAGGTTTCTCAAATTCAAAATTCTATTTACATGAGGGTCCTAACATTTCACCTAAGCAATCTATCTTTCACAATTCTTACTTTGTTGTTCTAGACTTCCAAAACTCTCGACACTTTACATCTTATCCTATCTCGATCTTTCGAAATCACTACCTACAAAAGGGGTCTATGGAGGGGTGAGTACACTATAGCTTAGTGAATGGGATGGTAACACTTTCAATGCTACGTACACACAAGCAAATTCAAATCAAGTTATCAAAACATATGTTATACATGAACAACCATATGAATGCAGCATTTTACGTGGTCTTTTGGTAACCGGCGTGAAGTTTAGGGTTTACGCCCTCCTTTAACCTTGGGTTGGCGATTCCGAAGCCACCATCAGTGCTCGGATCTTACTCACATCTTCATTATTCTTATCACTTATGTAAGCTATGTCTTAGCTTTAACGTTTTAGGCTTAGGTGCCTTAATACACCGAGCATTACACCCTCAAGAGACAAGCCAGACTCAGAATCGTCAAGGCGCGACAATCCCTTAATAACTTAGTTTGCACTGGGCAGAACAACGATCTTCTGATCACTTCTGGCACATCTTGTAGCAGTGATGGCCTTTAATCTCATGCAATGTCTCATGGAAATGCATGTCAAGTTTAATCGAGTCCACTTCTTTAATTAATTGATTTGAAGTGACCAATTAACATATATAATCGCAATCAATTATCATTCAAGGCAATGAAGTAACTACCGAGAACAATTCATAGGGACCCAGTGAAGTCTCATGTCAATCTACTACAACTCATTTTCACATGTACCACAATAAGCAAGATCATGCATTTCACATCACAGAACAAACATAGAACCCAGACCAAGTGGATGGGAGCAATCTAGCTATACATCGGGTTTTAGTTAACTTGACATCTCTATGCTAATTGTCTGAAACGTCAAATCAACCACTCAAGATTGATTTACAATTATTATTCCTTGACACCTATATGTCATTGCACTTCTCAAGTGCTTTGTTATTCACACTTCCGGGAGCTAACAAGGTCGTTTTGTATATTCCTTCCAAGTCCTTAATCCACCTATGTGTAATATATATATATATATATATATATATATATATACACATACATAGGTTTATAAACGTAGTTTCACCTAAAGGACAATTATGCTAGGCACCTCCCCTCACTCACTTAAGAGGGTAAGAAAATAGAATTGTTAAGTTGTAAAAATCAAAGTTATATTAATGATTTGTATGGTTATATTCATGAGTGTATTCTATAGATATAATAGGAAAATAAGTTTGCCTAAGCATATGTACACATTCAGAAGTAAACTCTAATATGTATACATAATGATATTTATATATCCTATTCTAGCTATGCACACCTACTCGATAGCTATAGAAGGAAAAGCTAGGTTTCTACATTTTGGTTTAGCTTGAAGAAAACAATTTTGAATCATGGGTTAGGCCTGTAGTAATAGTACTAGCAATATGGTGTGGAGTGCTATCGTTAAGGTGATGACATCTAAACCCTTAGTCCATTCTATCATCTACATCCTTTAAACAATATTTGTCTTTAACCTATCTAATTACCAATTTCTTTATAACTTCTTCCTAAACTCATTTAACCCCACTTTATAACTCAAAATTTACAATATCACATTCAATTGCAACTTCGATAAAGTAAATGAATTCACATACATATCATATAATCACATAGCACAATATTGTAGCATATCATAAAGTTTTCTACTCACTTGTTTAGGGTCGTCATAGTCTTAGCCGGAGTCGAGTGATTCTAGTTGGTAACCCCTTTACTTCCTTCTTAAAATCGGTGTCCTTTTGCAATGCTTCCTCAACCAAACCATAGAAGGCAGCATCTCTACTTGACCTTGGTAGTTTCCTCATGCTTGATATGTGTACTCTAGTTATCTAGCATTTGATGGCAAGGCGTGAAGTCTCCTCCTTAAGGAACTTTGGGCGAACAAGATTCAAACGTTGAACACTTCTTCAATGTGATTCCGATACAGGGTTCCAGAAGGAACGACCTTCTTACGAATCATCGCTTCCAACACCCTAAGTTGTTGTGATCGACTGTCTGCTTTCCTTATGTAGAAGTCGAGTAATAAAACGTATTCGACTTGCTAAATTTAGAATTCCTTCTTTCGTGTATGCAAGATACCCTTAGAAAAGACAACTAAAGGTCTTGCATTAGGGTATTTGGCTAAGGATGATCTTCCTCAAGATCCTTTGAGCATTCCATTGCGAAATTCATTTCATTCCAAATATCTCCTAAGCTATCATCTTGGACGTTGCTCGAATCATTCCCTTCACTATCTATACCAACATAAACACCTCTTCTTTCCGTTTACTTTCACACATAGACACACTCACCTCCTTCATGCAATTCACTCTTCTTCCTCGGTTTCACCTTTCCATTCTTTCTTCTCTCCTTTGTTGCCATCTCTACCTACAAGGTTTCCTATCCTTTCTATTGGTTTTCATTTTCACTCATGCTTCTATTACCATACATACACCAACCATTCCCACACACCAACATACTCTTATCCATGTACATACACACTTCGCACACACCACGTATGCACCTACACATACATACCCACAATCATACCATACACCTAGTTACATGCACACACAACTGCACTTTGCTATCCTCTTTTCTCCTCAAGTCCACATGCACACACACACACCACTGGTGCATACATACACACATACTCCACACACGTCTCACACCATTGATACACACATACGCACATACTCTACTTACACCTCATATCACCAATACATACATACCTACATACTTCGCACTTACCTTCCATACCCACACACATATGTCCACACATCACATACCATTTCATACACATACATACATACCCACACACACCAAACCTTCCATATACATACACACATACCCACATTCACCATACACCTTTCATACGCATACACCCATTCTTACACACACCATATATCATCCCTATAGATACACACATACCCTTATACACCACTCACCTTCCATATGCATATACACATACTCCACGCATCATACACCTTCCATACACTTATACACATACTTTGCGCATCACACTTCTTCCATACACATGTACACACAACCTCACATACCACACACCATCCATATACACATACATACCGTACACTCCACATCACCTCATGCACATATGCACATACTCATACACACTACACACTTTGCTCCTCTTTCCTTACACATATACACACTACACACCATCACATACACATACACACATCCTTGCACACATCGCACACCATCACATACACATACATACATCCTTGCACACACCATGCACTCGACTCTTTCTTCCCCTTCACATACACACACATGCACGATTGCAATAGGGCGACTCCTCCACCTCATGCACATACAAACACATCGCTGCACCTCGTAACCCTCCCTTCTCTATTGGTCTATCATCCACTTACGTCGGAAACCAAATCACCATAGAGGCTTAGACGTTGCTGTTGTCATTGCGGTTGTTGTGGTCGTGGTTGTCGTGGTTGTAGTTTCTATCGTTGTTACTGTCATTGTGGTCATCGTTGCTGCTACTATTTTTGTGGATGTTGCCGCTGTTGCTATTGCTCTTGTGGATGTTGCTATTGTTGGGATTGTGGTCACTGCTGCTGCTAATGTCGGGGTCGTCGTTGCCACTATTGGATCGTTATCGTCATTGCTTCTGTTCTCCCTCGCACACACTATGCACTTAGCTACACACCGTGCACCTCCTTTAGCACCTACTAACCGCAACAATTGCAGCCACCTCGTCGCAGTTTGCAATCGATGAACCTCGCTTGGATGCTATTTAAAGGGCGTCTGGAATGGCCATCACAATATTGTACCCCGGATTCCAAAAGCTGGCTTAGTGGTACTTGCAAATTCCCATCCTAAACCAATATGGTCTGAGCTTAGTTTTACACACCACCGACTTCAACAGCCATGGCGTAACAAAGTTCACTTCTCCTTCCCCTTTCCCCCTCTTTACGTTGCTGCTTTGGTCATTAGGGTCGCCATTGCTGCTGTTTGTTGTTGCCGCTTTTGTTGTTGTTGCAGCTGTGGTTGTCATTGTGGCCACCGTCGTGGTTGCTATCGTCGTGGCCGTCATTTGGGTTGTTGTTATCTTGTCCAAGTTGTTCACTATTGCCTCCTTCGTCGGGAAAGGAGACGAGACAAACACGATGTTAAGGTTGCTGTCACTGTCGTTGTTGTCACCGTTGCTGTTGCCGCTGCCACCGTCGCTGCCGTCATTGCTGTCACCGTGGAGTCAGAGTTGGAGTGGGAAGAAGGAGGGAACACGGGGTAGGGGAGGAAGACACCGCTTGGGAGAAAACGAAGAAGAAGAAGAAATGAAAAGAAAGAAGAAGTGAAAGAGATAGAAGAGGGAAGAAGAAGAAGAAAGAAAAGAAAAGGAAGGGAAGGATGGTGGGGACTGATGCTGCTATTGCTGATGCCGTCTGTTGCTATCACCTGACGTCGTGATGGACGGATGGGACGGCAGCAAACTTTCTAGATTTTTTTTTTTACAACTGTATATATATATTTATATTATTTTATATATTCTATTTTATATTATAATATTCCTATTCATTATTCTACTTATTCATTATTCTGCTTATGTATGAGAATATATTTAAATTTTATATTTTTAGCATTTCAATACAAAAGCTTACATTTAAGTTAATTTAATTATCCCAAGCATAAATATTTATTCTAAATTTTTATTTAAAATTCCTAGATATATAATTTAAGTTAATTTTATTATTGAACCCAATATTGTTTAAAATTTATGTTTCAGGGGATTCATTTTTTTTTAATTTAATTTACTCCAACTAAATCTAAGATTTACGATTATTTTTATTTATTCGTTTATATATCTATATTCGGATATTTTTCAATTACTTTACTTCCTAAATTTATTCAGTAATATATTTCATATAATTCAATTTGTTACCTTTGTTATCTTTTTTTCTTTGTAAAGGTTGTTCTTTCTAATTGTTTTAATATTGCAAAATTGTCCATCTCGTTACCCCAACCTAAAAGTATTTATTATTATACTTATTTTCTTAAATTTTCATATAGTTTTTCAAAATTTTTAGGACTTTACACTCTCTCCCCCCCCTTCAAGAAGTTTTATTCTTGAAACTTTACCATACACGCCTCTTTTAATTTTATACCTTTTTATTAAATTTTTAAATTTTTATGTTTGAACTTAAGGTCGTTGTTTTGTATACATCTCTTTATACGTAAATGAGATCGCTAAATCTGGGGTTCATATGTTTGTGTAATTTAGTTTTATTGATCAAACGACCATGATGTAGAAATAAGCAGTTTATATATTTATATACTTAATGGTCTAACTCTTTTATTTCTCACTTCTGCTAATCTACCTATTTTAATGAGGACTGATTCTTCTCAAATTTAGCTTATTGGGTAGTTTTATTTTATACTTTATTCCTTATTGTTTTAGTTGAGGTTTGTTGAGTCTAATTTAAAATTTTTATATTGTCTTCCTACTTTAATTCATATTAGATCCTATGCTCATTTAATATAAATCCTTGAATTGAACTAGAAATTTTATTATTTATTTAGAGTCGCCACCTAACTGGAGTTGGGAAAAATTATTGAAATTGAGCGGATTAATTCTAATCTATACAACTAGTCGATGAAATCTCCCTTTTTTGTTTTGTTTTTATTTTTTTTTAAAGAAGAAAGAAAAACCAAAGATTTTTGACTTAGGGGCAGTCTTATTAAAACCCTAAAGTTACTACCTTATCTTTCTAAAATCTGAATTATGTATTTGTGTTATGATACCCTTTTTTAGCATAAGAAGAAAATATTAGAAAACAAAATGATACCACTATGGTACTAATAATGATTTAAAAATATATTTTTTATTTTTTTTAAAGTTACCTCATAATGATGCCTACGTATTCACTATTCAGGATCAAATAGGCCGTAGTTCGCTTTCATAAAACTTTAGTGGATTAGTTAATTTTAATTACAAAAATGTGCCAGGTTTACGTTTATTACCATTTAAATTTATTTAAAGAAATTTCTAAGCTTAAGCTTTATTTCTTAATTTTGAAAAAAACTAAGACCTCTAATTTTGAAAAATGTCAATTATTTTCTTTCATTTATGAAAAGAAGTTTTCTAAGTGGTAAAATAATTATCAAAATATTTATTTAATTTTTTATTAATAATTTTTTATTAATTATAATAGGCATATGTTTTTTTAGAAAATTCTAAACCTAGTTTCATTAACATATTCCTAAAAAAAATGCATTATTATATATATATATTATTTTTATTATCTTTTATATATATTTTTATTTATCCATACACATTCTTATTTAAAAAAACTAATAATAATAATAAAAAAATGAATAAAAGTAAAGAAATTCGTGGGTACGTATGGCAATCAGAGGTCTTCGGTGGCGTTTTGCGACAATCAATAGGGTTTTCTGAAGCTTTCAAGGGTGAGGAATCCAATGGTGATGCTGGTTTTCATCGAAAACCACCCTAGGCGGTAGTTTGAGCAACCACAAAGAGATTTAAAGAGAAAGAGAGAAAGCTTCAGCGAGTTTTTTGTGTTTCTTCCACTTTTTCTTCCTTCTGATTCCTCCTCTCCATTTGCAAGGTCGAGTCTTATTTATAGACTCCAAAAATCGAGCTTGATAAGCTCGGATCTTCTTTGCCGTTGAGACCCATCCCTATCTTCTTCTTCTTTTTTTTTTTTGATTTGAACAAATCTTTCATTTTTTTTTGTTTTAATTTGTATTAATATGATGTTTATCTCTTTTTTTTGGGTTAAATATTCATCAAAATCTGATTTGAAATGGCTAGATTTCATTCTTCCCGTGTCATCGTCGATCTTAGTCGGAGGTTAAAGATGAATACGCGCTAGGCCCGTGCCTTCAAGCCCTCTAATCAACTGCTGACACATGGCAACTCGGAGGAAAAAAATGAAAACGGCAGAAAGTGCCTTCCCTAGGTTTCAAACCAGCAATGTCTCCCTCCATATGTGTCCCAAGTGTGCGCATGAGCTAGCTGAGTTGGCCCAAATCTTAGTTTTATATTACACACAAATTGTAAATGAGCACAACAATATTTATTAATTTTATATTATTTTGAAATTCTAAAATTTTATAAAAATTCCTAAGTATCTTTTATTTTTATTTTTACCTTTATTTTCTATTATTTGTGTATTGCTTTTATTTATTTTATTTGTTTTTCCTTCATATATGAAAAATAGAAAAAAAAATAATTATAATTAGGGGACAAAAATGGGGTGTTTATAGTTACCCCTTTTTGTAGTAAAGTTTGAAAAACTTAGCTACAAAGATAAAAAAACACTATTTTTGCCTAAGAGAAAGGATAAATAACGCTATAATCAGCTAACTATCCAAACTTGGATCCACTATGGAGTTATCTGACAAAAAGTTTAAGTAAGGAAAATGCTCAATGAGCTAACAATCCTATGTTGCAAAAGAAGATAGTTACTTTATGATGATTAATACTCCTTAGGGAATGGTCTTAGACAAGAAACATCTCACCAGAGTAGCAACTTGGAAGGAGAGATCATCTAGAAAAGTGTTCTTGTAAGTTGACTAACTTATAATAGGAAGTGTCTTATAAGACTAGCAACTTTAAAGAAGAGATTGTTTAGGAAAGCGCTCTTATGAGCTAGCTAACTGATAATAGGAAGCATTTTAAGACTAGCAACCTTAAAGAAGAGATTGCTTAGGAAAGTGCTCTTATGAGCTGGCTAACTGATAATAAGTGTCTTGTAAGACTAGCAACCTTAAAGAAGAGGTTTTTTTAGAAAAGTGCTCTTACGAGCCGACTAATAGATGATAGGAAGTGTTTCACTAAACTAGCGCCTTAAAAATTTTTTTAGGAAAGTGCTCTTATGAGCTAGCTAACTGATAATAGGAAGCGTCTTAAAAGACTAGCAACCTTAAGGAAGAGATCATCTAGAAAAGTGCTCTTATGAGTTGACTGATCGATGATAAGAAGCGTCTTACTAGACTAGCAATTGTAATAGGAGGATATTTAGGAAAGTGCCCAATTGTGGGCTAACTAATTGATAGTGAGAAGCATCTATTTAGACTTGCAACCCTAAGAGAATATATTTAGGACAGTGCCCCATTGTGGGCTAACTAACCAATAGTGGGAAGCGTCTCTTTAGACTTATAACCTTGAAGAAGAAAGTTTAGGAAAGTGCCCCATTATGGGCTAACTAACTGATAGTGGGAGATATCTTTTGAATGATATTTGGATACATCTTAGTAACCTGGCATCCTTAAGAAATGTTTTTGTAAGCTGATCAAATGATAATGAGAGGCGTCTTTTAGACTAGCCAATTTAAATAAAAAATGTGACTCATGATGAATGATTACTTACTTTAAATGTTTACCTAATTGTCATAGATGACAACCAAACAATCGAACCCTCGTGATAATGCAATCCATCTCTGCTTACTTTTGCTTTGAGTAGGGTAGAAAGTCTTGATGTATTTCTTTTCGCGGGTTTAACTTTTATGATTGTGGCTTTATCCTGTGAATATACCGGATCTAATGTTCGAAATAGGTAGAATCATACAAAATTCCATTAAGTTTTATCATCCCTTCATTATTCATTATTTATTATTTCTGGCATGTGTGACGGGGTGATGGTTAGTGTGTATATATATAAATAAAAAAATGATATAAGGTTTTGTTTGATGACAATTGGTCAAGGTAATTGACCATTCAGGGACATCCACTTTGCTTGTAGAAGAATGAAAATCAAAACCGCGGAATTGTAATAATTGTTAGCATTTATGAATTTATGCAAAATTTCATTATTCTTGCTTAGGGATAGTACATCTTAACTGCATCTGCATTAATGTAGTTTCTCAACTCTAGGCCGTCCATTTGGGCTAATATTAAGGCCCCTCCTAATAACACTCTTTTTACAACATATGGTCCCGTATAGTTTGGAGTAAATTTGCCCCTTGAATCTTGTGCATTTGGGGGCACCTTTCTTAATATCAAATCTCCCTCTTTAAAATGTCGAGGCCTTATTCTTTTGTTAAATGCTTGGGACAATCTTTGTTGGTAGCATTGACCATAGCATAATGCTGTGAGTCTTTTCTCGTCAATTAAGTTTAGCTGTTCAATCCTTTTCTTTACCCACTCAGATTCATCCAACTGTGCCTTTGATATAACCCTGAAGGACAGTGTTTCGACCTCAATTGGAAATATTGCCTTGGTACCATATACTAAAGAATATGGAGTAACTCTAGTAGATGTTCGAATTGAGGTCCCGTTAGCCATAAGGGCGAATGGTAATATCTCGTGCCAATCTTTATAAGTAATGGTCATTTTCTCAACAATTCTCTTGATGTTCTTGTTAGCTGCTTCTATTGCCTCATTCATTTGAGGTTGGTATGGAGTTGAGTTTTTGTGGTTTATCTTGAATTGTTGACACAACTTTGTCATCAATTTGTTGTTCAGGTTAGTGCTATTATCGGTGATGATTGATTTAGGAACTCCATATTGAGCTATTATGTCTTTCTTCATGAACCGGACTACTACTCCTTTGGTGACACTAGCATATGGTGAGACTTCTATCCACTTAGTGAAATAATCAATGGCTACCAGTATGAATCTGTGACCATTGGACGCCTTTGGGGTGATTGGCCTGATAATGTCAATTCACCACATAGAGAACGAACCATGGTATGGATATTGAATGAAGTTCTTTAGGTAGAGCATTTATTTTGTTGGCATAAACTTGGCACAAGTGACAATGCTTGACATATTTAATATAGTCTGATTCTATTGTCAACCAATAGTAACCCATCCTTATGATTTTTCGAGCAAGCCTGTGTCCGTTCATATGAGGTCCAGATATTCTTTCATACACTTCTTTCATCAGTTCGCCTAGCTCTCTTTTGTCCACACATCTCAGCAATGTGGTATCAAATGATCTTTTGTAAAGCACAGACTCACTTAATAAGAAATAGCTTGCTAACCTTCTGAGTATTCTTTGGTCATTTTTACTAGCCATTTTAGGGTATTTGCTTTCTTGGAGGAAAGTTTTGATATCATAGTATTAGGGCTTATCATCTTGTGTTTCTTTGATTACTAATAGTAGGTGGGCCTATCTTCAATTTCTATCTTCAATGGTTGGACTTCGGCTCCTCCCGTTATTTGAATCATAGATGCTAGTGTGGCGAGGGCATTTGTGAACTGATTTTGAGTCCTCGGGATGTATGTGAAGGTGACTACCTCAATTTCGTCTATCAGCTTTGTCAAGTGTTGATGATACGACACCAATTTAGGGTCCTTAGTTTTGTACTCCCCTCGTGTTTGTAATATGATGAGTGAGGAGTCTTTGTATACATCCAATTTACGGATTTTCATATGGCAAGCCATTTTGAGATCGAGGATGCATGCCTTATATTTTGCAATATTATTAGTATATGGAAATGTGAGTCTCATTGCTGAGGGAAATTGTATTCCTTTTGGTGATATCAACACTGCCCTAATTCCACAACCAAATACATTAGCAGCTTCGTCGAAAAACATCTTCCATTTAGGATCTTTCTCTATCCTAGACCTTTCTTTTGGCTAAACCTTCACCATTAGTATATTTTCATATGGGAATTGGGCCTGCGATTCTTATAAATCTCCTTCAATTGGGTATTCTGCTAACTGATCTGCCAATGATTGCCCTTTCATTGAATTTTGACTTATGTATATGACATCAAATTTTGATAGGAGCATTTGCCCTTTGGAGATTCTTCCTAACAAAATGGGCTTCTCTGCTAAGTATTTTAAAGGATCGTGTTTCGTTAATAACTCAATGGGATAGTAGAGAGTGTACTGCTTCAAATGATGCATGACCCAAACCAATGCGCAACGGGTCCTTTCTATTTCGGAATACTTCTGTTCCCCTTCCATGAATTTTTTACTCAGGTAGTATATGGACTATTCTCTTCCTTTTTTGTCCTTTTACCCCAGCATACACCCCATGGATTCAGGAAGTATCGTGAGGTACAAAAATAAGGATTTTCCTTGTTTTAGGACTATTAAAACCAAGGGATTCATAGGGTAATCCTTAATCTTTTTGAATGCCTCTTCGCATTCATTATCCCATTCTACTATGGCGTTATTTCTTAGTAGACGAAATAGTGGACGACATTTATCCGTGAGTTGTGAGATGAGCTGGGCTATGTAATTTAACCTTCCTAATAGACCTCTTACCTCCTTGATGGTATGTGGATATGACATTTCCAATAAACAAAAGTACATTTCTCTAAGTTTAATTTCAACTGAAACTTTCTCAATCATCTAAATAATTTCCTTAAGATGACCACATGGCTTTCTTCTTTTTTAGATTTAGCTATAATGTTGTCAATGTATACCTCGACTTTTCCATGCATCATGTCATGAAGTATCGCGACCATTGCTCTTTGATACGTTGCTCCAGCAATCTTCAAACCGAAAAGCATGACTTTATGGCAGAAAGTACCCCAAGTTGTGATAGAGGTTGTCTTAGTTTTATCTTATTCCGCCATTTTTATCTAATTATATCTTGATAAACCATCTATAAACGAGAAGAGATGATTTCCTGTGGTATTATCTATTAAGACATCTATGTGAGGTAGAGAGAAGTTGTCTTTAGGCATAACTTGATTCAAATTCCAAAAGTCTATGCATACTCGTACTTTTCCATTCTTCTTCAGAATATGGACTATGTTTGCTACCCATTCTGGATAGTTTAATACCTCGCTGAACCTAACTTCCAATAGTTTCTTGACCTCCTCTTTAATTTTTAATAAGATGTCAGGCCTAAATCTTCTCAATTTTTGTTTTTTAGTTTTGATATCTTCTCTTGTGGGTAGCTTGTGAACTACTATTGATTGGTCAAATCCTAGCATGTCGCTATATGACCAGGCAAATACATCTACATATTTGGTCAATAGCTCGGTTACCTCGCGCTTTTGCTCGTTACTTAGATTAGCTCCAATTTTAAGGTTTTGGGGCTCTTCTTCGGTTCTTAGGTTAACTATCTCCATTGGCTCGTCAATTGAGATTTTACCTTGTTTATGTTTTTGCCAACTCTCTTGTATCACTTCGTAGTTAATTATATTGCTTCCAATGGCTGACCCAGCAGTGTTGGAAATGATATTAGTATTTTCATTACTTACCTGCACAAAATGTCTTTGATGTTCAAAAGTATCAAATATGTGGGAAGTGAGGTGAGAGTGTATAAGTAAAGGAAAGAAATAACTTGCAATTTTATTGGCATTTATTAAAGAGTTTTATTAAACAATGGTGGAATGATAAACACAACGAAATTCAACCATGATTGTTTCCTATTCTTGAGTTGACCTAGTGCTATTTAGAGGATAGGAAAATCAGTTATTAAGAGCTTAATGTTGGCTAGACATGTGAGAGGTAGAAGCCTCTATTGAGTCCTCATCGTTGATATCAGCTTGGATTATTCTTGGCTTTTGTGTGCTAGCTGGTTGGGAAAAAAATTGTTGAAGGGGTGGAAAATTCATCTTGGTGTCATTCAGCTTCTTTCTCCTCCTACCTCTGATATATTTTGCCTAAGTTTCTTCTCTTAAGCTAGGAATGTACCCTAGCCCAAACGTCCTTTGTTGCCCCTCTTTGCTCATGACCATGTCTACTTCATCAAATATTTAGAGCCCCAAGTTTTCAGGACCATCTTCCCCAATGTAGGGTATAGCTGTTTCTTTATAAATGGCATAGTCCTGTTCACCTAGTATGGTGATTATTTAGCCATTCACTATAAATTTGACTTTTTAGTGGAGGCTCGAAGGCATAGCTCCCGCGGTATGTATCTATGGCCTTCTCAGTAGTAGATTGAAAGAACTTGGTATGTCGAGGACTTGGAATGAAATATTAAACACTTGTGGGCCAATCTCTACTGACAAGCCAATTTCCCCCACTATCTCCCTTTTAGAACCATCAAAAGCTCTAACCACTATTGAACTTGGCTTGATATTGCTTATATAAACTCCTAACAGGTCAAGGGTGGCTAGAGAGCACACATTAAGAGGAGATCCATTGTCTATAAGGACTCGAGAGACTATTGTGTCGTTATATTTTACCAATATGAAAAGTGGTTTTGTGTGTTGGTCTCTATCTTCTCTTAATTCTTCAAGTGAGAAAGATATTTGGTCTATAGTGAAGATTGAATCCACGACATGGCTTAATTTTTCTGTTGCGATGCCTTCTAGTACCCTCACTTGTTTGAGCACTTTGAAGAGTGCCTCTTAGTGCAGCTCAAATGTTGTAAGGAGGCCCATCAGTGATATTTGGGTTGAAACTTTATTAAGCTGTTCCATGATCTTGTATTCTCTTGATTTAATCATTTTTGTGAATGTAGGGAGCCCTTCTTCCTCTTCCTTTTCTAATTTGGTGGTAGGCTCTTCGACGAAGGTCCATTTTTAAGATCACAAATCCTTTCTGAATGGGTGATTCCCCCTATAATAGAAGATTTCTCTTGATTAATGGCCTGATAGTTAAACGGTGCTGCTTTGTACCTTTCTGGGGGTATTAGGACATTGAACACATAATTTTTCTTTGGGACCTTTACTTTTGTTTCTTGCCCTTCATATCATTTTATAACTATTGGCTTTGATTCTCATCAGATCATGTTTACGAACTCATTTTTCTCTCTTGGTGGGTTATCTTACTCCTCGAATTCAGGTCCCCACCCACTAGGCAACCTATAAGCTATCAGGGTGAATGAATAATCTACTAGATATTCAAACTTCCCGAATGATTTACCCAGAGTGTCAACCATTGGATCTCCTGCTAGCCACCTCTTCCTTATCTGTGATTTAGGGGCTTCATTCAAAACTTTGTGTGGGTAGTTTGCATGCTGTGTTGTTGGCTTTGCTAGTTTTGTGGGCTCTTTCAATTTGGGCTTCGGCCCTTCAGATGTGATCATGTTGATTGTAGGCTTGTGGTTAGCCAGGGGATTATTGTTGACATTTGGTGTTGGTGCATTGACAAAATCTAACTGTACTATCCCTACATCGATTAAATATTGGATTTTATTCCGGAGTCTCCAACATCTGTCGGTGGAATGTCCCTCTTGTCCCATGTGATACTCACATTTGAGATTGGGATCAAAATTCCTCGGCCTATATCGATCGTTGGGGATCTTGAAATTGATTAGATTATCCGCTCATAATTGGGTAAAAACCTGGTTGAGCGGGATAGGTATTAGAGTGAATTGTCTTGCAGCTCTCTTAGTTTAGGTCTGATTTGTCGGCGATTGCTGGATTGGGGTGTTTATTTCTTGGAAGGTTACATGAGACCCAAATTTGTCAACCCTGCTTGAGTTAACCGTACTGACTGTAGACTCTTTGGCTTTGTTATGCCTTATAGGCCTTGGAGATGACACGATTCTGGGAGAGTCGACAATTTGGAGCTTTCTAGATGTAATGGCATTTTCTATTCAACACCCTACTGCTACTAACTTCGCAAAGCTAGATGATGTTTACCCTACTGGATGTGTGAAATAAGTCTTTTCCAGCATGTTAACTAACATGAATGTCAACTCCTTCTCTGAAATTGGAGTTGAAACCCTAGCAGCTTAAGCCCTCCAATGTTGGGCGTATTCTTTCAAGGACTCATTGTGCCTCTTTCGAAGGCTTCCTAGATCCAGTATTGAAGGGGTGACTTCAATGTTGAACTTGTATTACTCATAAAATGCACGAGCCAGTTTATCCCATGTGTTGACTTTGTTGAGATCTAATTGTGCATACTATATGAAACCAAGGTCTGTGAGGCTATCCTAGAAGGTTTAGACCATGAGTTGGTCATATTGTGCGTATTTACTCATTTTCCACACGTATAGTCTTGTATGCATCTTAGGACATTTAGTACCATTATATTTTTCGAATTCTGGGACTTTAAATTTTTCTAGATAGGCCTCTTCCCCATATATTAATAGATCGGTAATACCGGTTTGCTCAAAACTGTCAAGTCCTTCCAAAGTCTTCATCTTGTCAACCAATTGTTGGAAGAGTTTCCTTTCTATTTCTTTTTGTTTGTCTTCCTTTTCCTTTATTATGTCATTCGAGGATGGACAGAGGTTGATTTTTGGTTCATATTCAAATGCAGGGTTGAGTCGAGAGTTGATTTCCTCATATTCTAGTGGTTGACTCTCCACTACTTTTCCTTTTCGAGCTTCTGAATGCTCCTTATGAGTAGGCTGGGTGGTATAGTGGAGGCCAATGTTTTTAGTCAAGAGGCGGACTTGTGCGACCAATTGTTGGACTGTTTGTTTTAGGGATATGATCCTTGGATCTGAGGTAGCATCTACGTTGGTGTTGTCATTGTGGTCATTATTGTTGTTGCCACTGTTAGCCATTTTAGTTTTGGAGCGGATGTTGATTGGACTCCTTAGAGGGTTTGGTTGTTTAGGAGCTATCTTTGATACCTGGTAAGCATTCATTTAGTTGATGTATGTTTATGAGTAAATATGATAAATGTATCACACAGATGCAAAAAAGGACCAACATTTGATTAATGATGTAATAATACTGAAATTTTATTAATATTGCAAACTTGGAGTTCAGTGCTTTTATTGAAAACATAAAAGAAAAGAAAATGCTATTATCTAAATTCCTAGTTTCTAAGCTTCTTTTTCTTCAGCTGCACAGGTGTTGACTCCCTATTGATGATGGCTTCTAATGCTTTAACCCTCGCTTGACTCTTCTCTAACTGGGCTTCCAATGCTTTGTTTCTCTGGTTAGATTCCTTAAATCTACTCTTCCATACATCCTTCTTATTATCTGCAGTCTTAAAATGGACTTCCATCCGAGCCCTAACCTGTTCTATATAGGTTTTTATTTCTAGACTTGGGTTGTTTGGTGCAGGCTGGGTGACATCTAGCACTTGGTACACCCTCTCTCCTGTTTGATATAGCTGGTAGATCACAAAATCTTTAGCAGCTCGGTGTTTGCCTACTTCCCCATCTAGATCTCCAAGGTTTATATTGGGACTCTCAATCCAAGTTTCCCATAGGGCTTTGACCTCTACTAACTTGGCGATTTTCTCAACCACTATCATGGTCGAGTCTTGGTATTCAAACGTGATTCTTTCCAATGACGGTCTGTAAACTATGTCTTGAATAGTGCCGAACTGATGGACCACCGAATTTGAATGATAGTCCGTGCACCCATTAAGCCCGATCAATGGAACAACTTGAAAGTTCTTGCACATTAGGGTAACCTTATTGCAGTAGCTTTACCTAGCTGTCTATAGAATATCATTAGCACTGAAACCTTGGAGCACTTTCACCTAACTGTGGTTGGAAAGATCGTTTGGCAGCTTCATCCTCTTTATGCAAGAATCTATGAGATCTACTTGTTAGGTTAATGATTTCCTAACCATGTTTAGCCTAAAACACTTGAGCTGGCTCATGGATTAGATTAGGATGAGGTTGATGTTCGAGCGGAGAATTCATGACCCTTCCTCTTCACGAAATTTAGATTTCGAATCTACTCAGCTGGTAGGGTTGGGATGTAAGATTTCTCTTCTAAGAATTGGAATACCAATTCCGCGACTCTATAATAAATGTGGAAAATCCCGATAGGGAAGATGATGGTTGCAAATGCTGTTAAGATGAAAGCATAAACCCGTCTTTGTCTGTAGCTCTTGGGATCTCCACATAAGATGTCCTTTTTGCTCCCATCATCACATCGAGCCACAAACCAAGCTTCTAATTCATCCATTTGAAGGCAATACCCATTGCTACTTTCCAATGCTTGGTTAATCACTGCTTTACGAACTCCCAGAAGCTTATTGAAAATACCTATTGGCCCAACTTCTAGGTCTGGCACATATACCCCATTGGCAAGTGAAGGGGCCTATAGAAGTTAAGTATACTCCTTTAGGGTTGGCGTGATCTTGTGTGCCCTAATAAAAAAACCACGGGCTCAATTTCCCAGAGGTGTAATATGGCTCGAATCAAAGGCAGGTTGACATCCATTTTTATCAGTGAGAGGATAGGCTTTATCTTACCCTATATGAAGGTTTGTTCCTCAAGGCTATATAAGGTGAACTAATGGTCTAATACTAGCTTTGGATCCAAAGGTTTACAAACCCGGATTTCCTTGTGAAGGAGGCAATCAATTACAACATTAGCCATCTAGTAGGATTGCAATAAAAATTTCAAATTACAAACAAATATCTTACAAAGCATCATAAGAAATTAATCCCTTTAGAAATGAATACATCTGAACTCCAAAGGAGGAAATTACATCATTAATCATTTGCCGACTCATGATTTCATATATGTAAAGAAGGTGGGTTCTAAAGGTCCTCAAGCTCTATGGCCTCCCTCATTCTCGAAGAAATGGATCTCAAGGCATATCGAAGTATTGGGTGGGGTACCTAATCGGCCTCTAGCGGTGATTATTTCACTTCACTTGGAACTTACACAATGGCTCCTCATCCTAGGGTCCTAAGATGGCTTGGGTTTGATCGCGTCTAACTACACAATTACATGCATGAAAACTCAATAGAAATAAAAAAAAACTAATCCTTATTAAATCCCTGGATCACGAATAGATACAAACATTAGTTCAAACAATATTTCACAACATAAGAGCTAATTAAAGATGATTTCAGAAGGTTTAGGTGGCTAACCCACAATTTTGTCCCTGTTGAGTCGCCATCCTGTCGAGTCTAATTTAAAATTTTTATATTGTCTTCCTAATTCAATTTATATTAGATCCTATGCTCATTTAATATAAATATTCGACTTGAACTAGGAATTTTATTATTTATTTGGAGTCGCCACTTAATTGGAGTTGGGAAAAATTATTGAATTAGAATTAATTGAGCGGATTAATTCTAATCTAGATAACTGGTTGACGAAGTCTCTCTTTTTTTTTTAAAAAGAAGAAGAAGAAAAAACCTGAGATTCTCGACTCGGGGGTAGTCCTATTAAAACCCTAAAGTTACCACCTTATCTTTCTAAAATTTGAATTATGTTTTTGTGTTGTGATAGCCTTTTTTAGCATAAGAAGAAAATATTAGGAAAAGAAAATGATACCACTATGATACTAATAATGATTTAAAAATATATATTTGATTTTTTTAGAATTGCTCCATAAGGGTGCCTATATACCCTTTAGTTGGGATCAAACAGGTCGTAGTTTGCTTTTATAAAACTTTAGTGGATTAGTTAATTTTAATTACGAAAATATACCAGGTTTACGCTTATTAACATTTAAATTTATTTAAAGAAATTTCTAAGCCTAAGCTTTATTTCTTAATTTTGAAAAAAAAAAACTAAAACCTCTAATTTTGAAAAATGTCAATTATTTTCATTCATTTATGAAAAGAAGTTTTCTAAGTGGTAAAATAATTATCAAAATTTTTATTTTATTTTTTTATTAATTTTTTATTAAAATTTTTTCTTAATTATAATAGGCATATGTTTTTAGAAAATTCTAAATCTAGTTTCATTAAAATATTTCTAAAAAAAAATGCATTATTATTATTATTATATATATTTTATATATATTTTTATTTTTCCAGACATATTCTTATTTAAAAAAACCAATAATAATAATAAATAAATGAATAAAAATAAAGAATTCTACCTAACCTGGATGTGGGTTATGGGTCAGGTACGTACGGCAATCAGAGGTCTTCATTGGCGGCGTTCCAACGACGGTTAGTGGCGATCAATAGGGGTTTCCAAAGGTTTCAAGGGTGAGGAATCCAATGGTGGTGTTGGTTTTCATCGAAAATCACCTTAAGTGGCGGTTTGAGCAACTACGATGAGATTTAGAGAGAGAGAGAAAGCTCCGGTGAGTTTTTTTTTTTCGTGTTTCTTCCACTTTTTCTTCCTTCTAATTCGTCATTTCCATTTGCAAGATCGAGTCTTATTTATAGACTCAAAAAATCGAGCTTAATAAGCTCGGATCTTCTTCATTGTTGAGACCCATCCTTATCTTCTTCTTCTTCTTCTTCTTCTTCTTTTTTTTTTCCAATTTGAACAAATCTTTTTTTTTGTTTTGATTTATATTAATATGATGTTTATCTCTTTTTTTTTTTTTGTTAAAGATTCATCAAAATCTGATTCAAAATGGCCGGATTTTGTTCTTCCTATGTTGCCATTGATCTTGGTTTAAGGTTCAAGACGAACGCGCGTTAAGCACATGCCTTCGAGCCCACTAATCAGTTGCCGACACGTGGCAGCTTGGAGGAAAAAAATGAAAACGGCATAAAGTGCCTTCCTTAGGTTTCGAACCAACGACGTCTTCCTCCACACGCATCCTAAGCATGTGCATGAGCCAACTGAGCTGGCCCAAATCTCAATTTTATATTACATGCAAATTGCATATGAGCATAACAATATTTATTAATTTTATATTATTTTAAAATTCTAAAATTTTGTAAAAATCCTTAAATATCTTTTATTGTTATTTTTACCTTTATTTTCTATTATTTGTGTATTGCTCTTATTTATTTTATTTTTTGTTATTTATTTTTCCTTTATATTTGAAAAATAGAAAAAAACATTAATTATAATTAGGGAACAAAAATGGGGTTTTTACAAGGTTGTAATGTCATTATGACGCTATGATTTCATATATTAATATGGTTTATCATGGCGCCATTAATGAGGGAAATTCATTTTGGATTTTGACAACACGAAAGTGGTGTCGTATTCTTCCCTAAGGTATTTGTTAAGAACTAAGGAACTTCATATCATTTAATGAAGTTCTCTTCATGGTGGTCCTTCTATTGTGGAGCCTATCACTAAGGAGTTGTTCTCGTATTCCCTTCTATGCTACACAGGTTCGTTCCTAGGTCCTGTAGGTTTTGGGCCCACACTGGCCTTGTCTACTTCTTAGAGTGCATTACACCTGATGGTTGTGTTGTCCTCAAAGCTCGATGGTTACAACTCTTCATTTGTTGCATTTTATAATATCCTCTACATGGTTTCGAATGAGGATATACAGTTTAAGGGCTAACGCGTTTAAGTAACTTAGAACTAGAAGGAACTCTTGAGTAACAAATATATATATATATATATATATATATATATATATATGTATGTATAGATTATCGTCTAAATCTTTTATGATTTTACTCTTACAATCTACCTAGGTTTTACCCCATCTCACCGTTTGGTAGGTTGCTTTTATCTCTGATAACCTAGAGCTCTGATACCAAAATTTCATGTCATGCCTCGAAAGGGGGCCTAGAAGTTTCCACTAAAATCATCATGGCATGTGTGTACCCATTACACGATAATCGTCTTATGAGCTAGAGATCGTAAAATTCTAAGTATTTAATTACATTTACGACTAATCATAATACATATAATTAGATAATAAACTATAACTATGGATCTTGTATCCCACGGTCAACCATGATCGCAGAGAATTGGTATTTCTTACCAATCAGTAAAATAGGATAAATCCTAGTTTCTCAAATTTAAAATTCTATTTACATGGGGGTCTTAACATTTCATCTAAGTAACCTATCCTTCACAATTCTTACTTTTTTCGTTCTGGTCTTCCAAAACTCTCGATACTTCACATCATATCCCATCCCAAGCTTTCGAAATCGCTACCTACAAAAAAGGGTCTGTAGAGGGGTAAGCACACTATGGCTCAGTGAATGGGATGGTAACACTTTCAATGCTATGTACACATAAGCAAATTCAAATCAAGTGATCAAAACATATGCTATGCATGAACAACCATATAAATGCAGCATCTCACGTAGTCTTCCGGTAACTGATGTGAAGTCTAGGTTTACACTCCCCTTGACCTTGGGTTGGGGATTCCAAAGCCACCATTAGTGCCCGGGTCTTACTCACATCTTCATTATTTTTATCGCTTATTTAAGCTGTGTCTTAACTTTAATGTTTTAGGCTCAGGTGCCTCAATACACCGAGCATTACACTCTAGTTACACAATACTTGTTCGAGATGGTCCTTGAGGTAATTGAGTCAAATAGCGTCGTTGGGGTTCTAGGCTTAATATACCTAGGGTTTCACGCATCAATATATAATCGCAACTAATTATCATTCAAGGCAATGAAGCAACTACCAAGAACAATACATATGGACCTAGTGAAGTCCCATGTCAATCCACTACAACTCATTTTCACACATACCATAACAAGCAAGATCATGCATTTCACATCACAGAACAAACACAGAACCTAGACTAAGCGAATGAGAGCAATCCAGCTATACATTAGGTTTTAGTTAACTTGACACCTCTGTGCTAATTGTCTTAAATGTAAAATCAACCACTTGGGATTGATTTACGATTATTATTCCTTGACACCTCTGTGTCATCGCACTTCTCATGTGCTTTGTTATTCACACTTTTGAGAGCCAACAAGGTCATCTTGTATATTCCTTCTAAGTCCTCAATCCACATATGTGTAATATATATATATACATAGGTTTATAAACATAGTTTCACCTAAAGGAAAATTATGCTAGGTACCTCCCCTCACTTAAGAGGGCAAGAAAATAGAATTGTTAAGTTGTAAAAATCAAAGTTATACTCATGATTTATATGGTTATGTTCATGAGTGTATTCTATAGATATAATAGGAAAATAAGTTTACCTAAGCATATGCACACATTCAGAAGTAAACTCTAATATGTATATATAATGATATTTATATATCCTATTCAAGCTATGCACACCTACTCGGTAGCTATAGAAGGAAAAGCTAGGTTTCTACATTTTGGTTTAGTTTGAAGAAAATAATTTTGAATCATAGGTTAGGCCTATAGTAATAACACTGGCAATATGGTGCGAAGTGCTATCGTTAAGGTGATGACATCTAAACCCTCAGTCTATTCTATCCTTTACATCCTTTAAACAATATTTGTCTTTAACCTATCTAATTTCCAATTTCTTTATAACTTCTTTTCTAAACTCATTTAACCACACTATATAACTCAAAATTTACAATATCACATTCAATTGCAACTTCAACAAAGAAAATGAATTCACATACATAGCATATCATCACACAGCACAACATTGTAACATATCATTAAGTTTCCCACTCACTTGTTTAGGGTCGTCATAGTCCTAGCTGGAGTTGAGCGATTCCAACGGGTAACCCCTTTACTTCCCTCTTGAAATCAGTGTCCTTTTGCAATGCTTCCTTAACCAAACCATAGACGGCAGCATCTCCACTTGACTTTGGTAGTTTCTTAGTGCCTGATATGTGTACTCTGCTCATCTTGCATTTAATGATAAGGCGTGAAGTCTCTTCCTTAAGGAACTTTGGGCGAACAAGATTCAAACATTAAACACTTCTTCAGTGTGATTCCGATACAGGATTCCAAAAGGAACGACTTCCTACGAATCATTGCTTCTAACACCTCAAGTTGTTGCGATCAACTGTTTGCTTTCGTTGTGTAGAAGTCGAGCAATGAAATGTCTTTGAACTGCCAAATTTGGAATTCCTTCTTCTGTGTATGTAAGATACCATTAGAAAAGACAACTAAACGTCTTGCATTAGGGTATTTGGCTAAGCATGATCTTCCTCAACATCCTTTGAGCATTCCATTGCAAAATTCATTTCATTCCAAATATCCCCCAAGCCATCATCTTAGACATTACTTGAATCATTCCCTTCACCATCTATACCAACATAAACACCTCTTCTTCCCATTTACTTTCACACATAGACACACTCACCTCTTTCACGCAATTCCCTCTTCTTCCTTGGTTTCACCTTTCCATTCTTTCTTCTCTCCTTTGTTGCCATCTTTACTTACAGGGTTTCCCATCATTTCTACTGGTTTTCATCCTCACTTATGCTTCCATTACCATACATACACCAACCATTCCCATACACCAACATACTTTTATCCATGTACATACACACTTTGCACACACCACGTACGCACCTACACATACTTATACACAATCATACCATACACCTTGTTACATGCATATACAATTGCACTTTGCTATCCTCTTTTCTCCTTAAGTCCATATGCACACACACACACCGCTAGTGCATACATACACACATACTCTACACACATCTCACACCATCGACACACACATACGCACATACTCCACTTACACATCACATCACCAATACATACATACCCACATACTTCGCACTCACCTTCCATACCCCCATATACATATCCACATACCACACTCCATTTCATACACATACACACATACCCACACACACCACACCTTCCATATACATACACACATACCCACACTCACCATACAACTTTCATGTGCATATACCCATTCTCGCACACACCATATATCATCTCTACACATACACACATACCTACACTCACCATACAACTTTCATATGCATATACCCATTCTCGCACACACCATATATCATCTCTACGCATACACACATACCTTCACACACCACTCACCTTCCATACGCATATACACATACTCCACGCATCACATACCTTCCATACACCTATACACATACTCCACACATCACACTCCTTCCATATACGTACACACATATCGTCATGCACCATACACCATCCATATACACACACATACCGCACACCCCACATCACCTCATGCACATACGCACATACTCATACACACTACACACTCGGCTCCTCCTTCCCTACACATACACACACATCCTCACACACTACACACCATCACATACATATACACACATCCTTGTATACACCACACACCATCACATATACATACGCACATCATTGCACACACCAAACACTTAGCTCCTTCTTTCCCTTCACATACATACACGCACACGGTTGCAGTAGGGCGACTCCTCCACCTCACGCACATACAAACACATCGTTGCACCTTGTAACCCTCCCTTCTTCGTTGGTCCGTCAACCACTTATGCTGGAAACCAGATCACCATAGAGGCTTGGACTTTGCTATCGTCGTTGCAGTCGTGGCTATCGTGGTTGTGGTTTTTGTTGTTGTTACTGTCATTGTGGTTGTCATTGTTGCTGCTATTTTTGTAGATGTTGTCGCTGTTTCTATTACTCCTGTGGATGTTGCTGCTGTTGGGATTGTGGTCATTGTTGCTACCACGGTCGGGGTCATTGTTGCCATTGTTGGATCGTTATCGTCATTGCTACCGTTTTCCCTTACACACACCACACACTTAGCCACACACCGTGTACCTCCTTTAGCACCCCTAACCGGAGCAACTGCAGCCACCTTGTTGCAGTTTCCGATCGATGAACCTCATTTGGATGCTGTCCGAAGGGTATTTGGAATGGCCATCACAATACGGTACCTCAGATTCCAAAAGCTAGGTTAGCGGTACTTGCAAATTCCCGTCCTAAACCAGCATGGTCCAAGCTTAGTTCTACACACCATCGACTTCAATAGCCATAGCGTAACAAAGTTCACTCCTCCGTCCCCTTTCCCCTTTCTTATGCTGCTGCTTCGGTCATCACGGTTGCCATTACTACTGTTTGTTGTTGCCACTATTGTTGTTGTTGTAGCTATGGTTGTCATTATGGCCACTATCATGGTTGTTGTTGTCGTGGTCATCGCTTGGGTCATTGTTGTCTTCTCCAAGTTGTTTGTTGTTGCCTTCGTCGTCAGGAAAGGAGATGAGATAGACACGATGTCAAGACTACTGTCATCGTTATTATTGCCATCGTTGCTGTTGTCGCTGCCACTGCTGTTGTCATCGTTGCTGTCACCATGGAGTCAGAGTGGGAGCATGATGTGGCTAAATTAGGGGTTAAGCGAAAGCAATTGGAGCAATTTATAAACCGCAAGGCGCTTGTTAAATCTCGGTTTAAAATTACTAGAATTTGCTTGAACCCTAACGGAGAGCAATGAAATCCGAATGCTCTAACTTTCAAATTAACAATTCCACAATGATAAAATCCTTTAATAAAAAATACACATAAATAATGTCATGTGAATTACATAATAAACAACAAGAACCAATTCAAAGATCCACTTTCCCAACAAAGTGAACCACAGTTCAAATGAGGCTAAATCGAAGGTTAAAAACTTAAGGGCTAAAACGAGTCTATTGTAGCAACAAGAAATTGATTACAAATGCAATCAAATTTGGTCAATAACACATCTAAATCAACCCTAGATAGAACTCACTAGTGATGAAAAGGAAATTCCAACAAGGAAAATTTGATATTATTCACAAATTAGCCTTAAAGCCACTTGCCACAATCTCAAATTGGGATTTGAAATTAATAAGAGCAATTTTTGGGATTAGAAAACCCTAATCCTCACACGTCAAGTGTTTGTTCTTTTATGAAAATTTGGCTAACTCCCTTAAAACCCTACTTAAGCAAGTATTTATACTTGCTCCATTTAGGGTTAAAAAGTCTACAAAATTATAACCATGCCACTTTTAGGGTGGTCGGTCCTAAAACTCAATTACAAAAAAATAAAAAGTGTCCCAAAAGCTTATAACATAAATAGTTCTAGTAAATAACAAATATATAAAAAATTAGTCTTGAAGATGTCGGGTCTTTAAAGTCTTTTGATATGAGTCTTGGTGAGGTTCCCGACTCACTCAAAAGTGTAGGTGATTTGGCACTCTGTAGGACTGATAAATGAACTTGTTGGAGTGCATAACAATTATGTGATAAGAATGAAGAAATTAAGTTAGCTTCCTCAAGATTAGGTTGCTCATGAAGGATTCTCAAAACCAAGTTGTGTAAGCCGTTAACTCGGGTCCTAGTGATAGTTCCTGTGGGAATTTGATTCCTATCATCTCTTCGTGCTTCAGGAAGATTTTCCCTCAAATCTAATAGGTCTTCATGCATGTTGTTTGGCAAATATGGTGATAGATTTGCAACATTAAAGGTTGTTGATACACCATACTCTCCTAGTAACTCTATTCGGTAGGCATTGTTATTGATGCGCTTTAAAACTCTAAACGGTCCGTTTGATCCGAGAGACAACTTTTGTGACTTCTTAAGTGGAAACCTGTCCCTACTAAGATTAATCTAGACTAAGTCACCTGGATTATAAATGTGATTTTTCCTATGTTTGTTTCCTTGAATTTTCTGTTGTTCCTAGGTCTTCTAAAGGCGTTCAATTATTTTGTCATGAATTTGCTGGATCTGCCTAGCTCGCTTAACTTCACTAAGACTCTCTTTCTTTGTTGCTGGTCCTGCTATAAAATCCAATGGAATAGAAGATTATAGCCCTACACAACTTCAAAGGGAGACTTACTGGTTGAACTATGAGTAGACCTATTGTAGGCGAACTCAACAATAGGAAGATATAAGTCCCAATAAGTAAGATTCTTGCTAACCATTGCTTTAAGTAAGTTTCCTAACGTGCAGTTGACAACTTCTGTCTGGCCGTCTCTCTATAGATGGCAAGAGGTACTGTACATAAGCTTAGTACCCAGTCTTCTCCATAGTGTCTTCCAAAATAAACTAAGAAACTTAGTATCTCTGTCTGACACTATGCTGTGTGGAATTCTATGTAATTTGATAATTTCCTATATAAAAATGTTAGCAATAAAAAGGGCATCATTTGTTTTGTGACAGGGCATGAAATGAGACATTTTGTTGAACCTGTCAACAACCACCATGATAGAATCCTTTTCTCTTTATGTTCTAGGTAACCCTAACACAAAATCCATACTGATATCAATCTATGGTTTGTCAGGTATAGGTAAAGGCATGTACTGACCCTATATGCCTTTCTTCCCTTTAGCTCTCTTGCGAATGCTACACCTTTCTAACACGCTATGGACATCCTTTATCATACCCTTCCAATTGAAATTCTCTATCAATATGGCTAGGGTTCTCTTCTCACCAAAGTGCCCAAACAATCCTCCTGCATGTGCTTCCCTCACCAATAGCTTCCTCACATAACTAGAAGGTATACATAACTTTCCAGATTTATATAGAAACCTCTCAATCATGCAATAACCCTCATACATCTTGCTCCCATAACACCTTTCCATAATGACTCCGAATTCCTCATCATGCGCATACTGTTCCTTTAACAATTTAAAACCCAGCAAGTTTGACTAAAGAGAAGTGATAAGTACATACCTGCGTGATAAAGCGTTAAGAACAATATTATAATTATCCCTCTTGTACCTTATCACATATGCAAAACCCTCTAAAAAATCCACCCACTTGGCTTGTCGTTTAGACAAATTTTGCTGACCCCTGAAATGCTTTAGTGACTTATGATCTATACAAATAATAAATTCCCTCGGGAGAAGATAATGCTACCATGTCATTAGAGCCTTCACTAAGGAATAAAATTCCTTATCATAAATAGAATAGTTCAAAGTTGCACCACTTAACTTTTCACTAAAATATGCTATGGGTCTCTTTTCCTGCATTAATATAACACCAATCCTTATCTTAGAAGCATCACATTCTAGCTTAAAAATTTTGTCAAAGTCAGGTAAAGCCAATAATGGAGCATAAGTGAGTTTTTCTTTTACCTCTTCAAAACTCCTTTAGGCCCTTTCACTCCAAACGAAAGAAACACTTTTCTTAGTTACTTCTGTGAGAGGATTGACAATGCTACTAAAATTATGGACAAAGCATCTATAAAAGGATACTAGTCCATGAAAAATTCTTACCTTAGTAATTGAGGTGGGTGTTGGCCATTCCTTGATTGCCCTTACTTTTTCCTCATCCACCTTAAAACCTGATCTAGATACAACAAAACCCAAAAATTTTACCTTAGTTTGATAAAAGGAACACTTCTAGAGATTTGCAAACAGCTGCTGTGCCCTTAACATTGAGAATATTGCCTAAAGATGCTCCACATGATGTTCTAGGTCTTTGTTGTGTATCAGAATATCATCAAAATAAACAACGACAAATTTACCTAGAAACTCTTTTAATACATGATTCATCAATCTCATAAATGTACTAGGAGCATTACCCAAACCAAAGGGCATAACCAACCACTCACATAGTCCATGGTGTGTTTTAAAAGCGGTTTTCCATTCATCTCCCTCTCTCATATGAATTTACTGATACTCACTTTTAAGATCCACTTTGGAGAAAACCTATGAACCATGTAACTCATTCGACATATCATAAAGTTTAGGAATATGATACCTGTATTTGATGGTAATTTTGTTGATGGCTTTGCTATCGATACACATTCTTCAAGTACCATCCTTCTTAGGAACAAGAAGGCCGGGAACAACACATGGATTGAGACTCTCCCTAATAAATCCCCACTCAACTAACTCATCCACCCGGCCTTTCAATTCTCTAGCCTCCTCGGGATTCATGCAGTATGCTGGTCGATTCGGTAATATTGAACTTGGCATAAGATTGATGGCATGCTCTATCCCTCTCAAAGGTAGTAAACTTGCTGGCAAATCATCAAGAAAAATATCAGTGTACTCATTTAATACCTGAGATACTATTGAGGGTAGAGACTGAGGTTCCTACACCCTTAGTGCACATCTCAATTGAAGCAAGTATATTGGAGTCTCTTCTGTAATAATTCTCTCCAACTCTCCTTGTCCCATCAACAATACCTTCTTTTCCCTAGAATTATTAAATTGCACTGAAACCCTTTTTACCTCAAATGGCCTACTGATCTATTGCTGAGCCCTTTGAACCTCTGAAGGTGACATCAGATTTAGAATAATGCGTTTGCTCTCCTTCTAGAATACATAAGTATTCCTAAAGCTATCATGTAAGACCCTTTTATCATATAACTAAGGTCTGTTAAGCAATATATGGGATACACACATAGGCAGAATATCACACTCAATTTCATCACAGTATTTATCCCTTACACTGAATGGTACCCTAACTCGTTGGGTCACATGCAAACTCCCTTGATCACTAAGCCAATGCAATTTAGATGGTTTAGGATGTGGAGTGGTGGTAAGTTTTAGTTTTGATACTAACAATGTGACTACTACATTGATACAACTACCACCATCAACTATAAAGACACATAAATTTTCTTATACCCTACAAGAGGCATGGAACAAGTTTTTCCTTTGTTCTTCATCCTTAGTAGTAAATGTAGTCAATGTTTGGTGCAGTACATTAGCATAATGAAACATTTCACTAGATATTGTTGTGTTTAAATCCAACAACACAATAATGATCTTTACACTTCCACGGCTCAAGTACACAACCAAAACCACAAATGAAGTACACACACAACTACTTTCAAGTAGATAGAATTAAATTCAACTACAAGTGTTTAAGTAATTAGTTTAATTACTTTTACACTTTAATGATTTGTTTGAATTTTAAATTTTACTACTCAACTTTCCTTATTCTTACCTTGACTTCTCACCACTTAAATACACAATGGGTAGCAAGGAAAATACACACACAACACATCATCCACTGCCACAAAAGTCCCCTTATGCTCACGGTTCACAATGCTTCGCGCCACCACTAATAATGTCCTTGACAAAACATACAATAACCAATACCAAATGTACATAACCTCTACTAAATTAACAAGAATATAACACTAAATACACTCCTCAAGCCATGACACAATTTCACTTCCACAACTACAACAAAAACTGTAACTTCTATACAAGATAAGGTAGCTCACTTTGAAATTCAAAAGGAGTTCAATAAGTGCACAAGTCCACAAATGGTAAGAAGCTATTTCAAATTCAAACGACACATAATTAACTATGACTTAATGTGTGTTTTGAAATTTCAAATTGACTTCTTAATATACACTTTCAATTTTGATTTCGAATTTGAAAATTACAATTGTGAATCCTCCACCTTTTCCGAAAATATACACTACCACTATAAGAATTTCAATCTTAAACGACGTTTAATAAACGTTGCTAAACATGAAACAAACATTGCAAAAAAAATTTAGCCATGTTTAATAACCGTTGCT
This sequence comes from Laguncularia racemosa, assembly GCA_037954665.1. Classification (NCBI taxonomy): domain Eukaryota; kingdom Viridiplantae; phylum Streptophyta; class Magnoliopsida; order Myrtales; family Combretaceae; genus Laguncularia; species Laguncularia racemosa. Next base: position 1,381,650 of record JBBMOL010000108.1, read on the forward strand.
GATAAACGTTGCCCAAGGTCTGTCGCAAAAAATATCTGCAACGTTCATTTGATAAACGTTGCTAAAGGTGGAAACGTAGCTAAATGTGTTATATTGGGCAACGTTTAAATGTTGTTAAAAATAGGTAATACACGATGTTTAAACGTAGTAAAATGACAATTAAAAAATTCAAGGCAAAAAAAAAGTACAGTAAATCAGTACTACATGCAACGTTTAAACTTAGTAAAAGACTAACATTAGCAATGTTTAGTCTTTGCTAATAGTTATGATAGGTGATGTTTAAACGTAATAGTAGCACAATAAAAAAATTTATGGACACAAAGAGCGCGGTAAATGAGTAATATTGGTGACATCTAAACGTAGTAAAAGACTATCATTAGCAACGTTTAGACGTAACTGACAGTTATGATAGGTGACGTTTAAACATAGTTAAACCACAATTTAAAAATTTAGTGGACAAAAAAAGCGTTGTAGTTGAGTAATATTGGCGATGTTTAACCTTAGTAAAAGAGTTAAATTGGCAACGTTTAGACTTAGCCACAAGGTAATTATGCACGATGTTTAAACGTTGTGAAATAGTATATTGGCAACATTTAAACGTCACTATAAATCCATATTAGCAACGTTTAAATGCAATAATTGTAATAGGCATTGATTTCAACCTGCATTCACAATCTTCATACGAACCAACATATACCTGTTTAGTTATACACAATTATATGTACCTTGCACATTTCTTTTTCAGATATTTAAATAAACTCCATAAACATGATGCTTTCATATAAAAAAAACTTAGGAGGAATATCCTTAATTAAACAAATCCACATAAGATGAAAAAAAGTCAAACTTTAAACAAAAATTAAGAGCCTAAAAACCAAATCAACCTATGAAGTAAGTACAATACAACTGGCTCAGGAAGAATCCATGTTTTTATCAGCTTAAATTAAGTAATTCAACTAGTGCTATTGCAGATCAAAGGTCATATCATTGATATCTTATTCTTCTTTCTGCCAGTGCTAAGAAAGTCTTGAGTATAATTTGTGCTAAAATGATTTGAACTCCTAACTCTTTAAAGTTCATTTGCTCTCTCCACTAATTGTCCCAAAATTTGTGGCTTTTGTTCTATAAAACCCTCTACACAACCCTTGTTATCAGTTTCATGGATAATAAGCTAAGTGTAGAAGCTGCATGGGAAATATCTACAACCGACATTGGGATTCTCACCTAAAAAACAAACATATTCTCTTTATAGTTTGCAGCATGACCAGAAGTTTCCCAAAGTTGCATATTATACATATTTGGTGATAAAACCTGATAAAGTTGAGTAACTTTAGCAATCTTTCTTAAATGTTTTCAAAAACACAGCATAACCCATACACAAGCTCTACAACCTCATGGTATCCTCGTTCTCTATATAGTGCTTTTATAAAATCCATAAGCTTATTGTAAATTCGAGCACCATGTGGAAGGAAGAACCAACTTCCTAGACTGATTCATGTAAAGAAATGCACAATCAACAACGTTGTCCATTGGATATGCACCAGATCTTGACAATTACATTACAACCCATATACCTAAGTGGATGACAAAAGAATAGTTCTTGTTTTGTGCCTAATAATCCGTGGTCATATTTCTTTGACTCTTCTAGCTTTTGGATATATTCTTGTAAAAAAAAAAAAAAATAGACACATGAGATTATGGAAGCACGTTAGGTAACACAATTCTATGGCATTGTATCTTCAACGCTATTTGACAAAATATAATGTAACTATTTGATGGAGATACAAGAGACATGGGCTGACACACGGCTTGTCACATGACCGTGTAGTGATTGGGAGGAACTCACAGAAGCATACACAACCTCTACACACGGGCTGAAGCACGACCGTGTATTCGACCAGAATATTTCACAGAGACATACACGGTTTCCGTACACGGCCGTGATCGGTCAGGAACTTTCACAGAGTCATACACGGCTTAGAGATACGACCGTGTATTCGGTCAGGAAATTTCACAGAATCATACACGGCTTAGAGACATGGTCGTGTACTATGCTCGTCACATGCCCAGAAACATATACGGCCTGGAGGCACGACCGTGTATGCGACAGGTTATAGACGTGTATTTTATTATTTATTTCCACGTATACGTTTAGATTTTCCCCTTTTAGATATTTTATGGGGAAGTATAAATACTCTTTTGTCAGATATGCTAGGGTTACATTTTGTTACCATTATCAAATACATTTCGTGAGAGAATTTCTCCTTTTTTCGGGTTGTGCGCAACCAGATTTGCATCAAAGAGTGTTTCTTTGTTGTGAGAAACCAATCCATATTCGGATGTGTTTCGTTTCGCTTTCCGCGCTGCGTCAGTTGGTATCAGAGCAAGGCTATTTCCTGTGGAGATGTCAACTCATCAAGGCGATGATAGCGGTTGTGTTCTTGACGGTGTTCAAGATACGAGGTTTCAAGGGAACCATCAATGGGTTCCAAGGGCAGAGTTCGACGCAATGCATCAGAAGGTCGGGTGTATGGAACGGCGCCTTGATGAACTGATCGAGCGTTTCAATGCTCTAGTGGTAGACCCCAATAGGGTTGGAGGTGCTGGCAGGAATCCACCACGTGTGGTGGAGAAATTCGGGGGACGCGTAATCCGACCTGTCGTTGAGAACAGGTGGGGACGTGTGGAGAGTGAGGAGTCCAGCGAAGAGAGTGATGATACGTACGGGAGTAGGCCGCGGTGAGGGCGTGGTGGAAGAGGTGGTGGTCATCGGATGGCTCATCATGGAAACCACCCTAGAGAAGGTGATTATAGGAGGAACCGTGGAGGTTATGATTAAGGGGATGGCGGAGACTACCGTTTGAAGGTCGACATTCCATGGTTCGATGGCAGCCTCAACATTGAAGGCTTCCTCGATTGGCTTGCGGAAGTAGACCGGTTCTTCGACTACATGGAAATCCCCGAGCACTGTCGTGTAAGGCTGGTGGCATGCAGGTTGAAGAGTGGTGCCTCGGCATGGTGGGAGAGGCTACAAAGTAGGAGGCAGAGGGAAGGAAAACAACCGGTGAGATCATGGTATCGCATGAAGCAATTGCTGCAACATGATTTCCTCCCACCAGACTACGAGCAGATATTGTTTCAACAATATCAGCGATGCCGCTAGGGACAACGTTCCGTGCATGAGTATACAACGGAGTTCATGAGGTTGGCGGAGCGGAATGATTTGAGGGAGAGTGAAGGCCAGCAAGTTACAAGGTATGTGGAAGGACTGAAACTCCAAATTAAAGACAAGATTGGGGTTACGATGGTGAGAACTCTTGTAGAGGCAAAGAATTTGGCTCTTCGAGCCGAACTTGTGTTGCAGGAACAAGGGAGTAGATATGGAGGGGGACAGAAGGGATATGTAGGAGAAGTTGTGGGTAGTGGTAGTCGATCGGCATTTGAGAAAAGTAGAGCTACACCATATAAACCGACTGAGGATATGTCCAGGAGGGAAGAGAAAAGTGAGGGGAAGAAGCCGATGGAGCAGAAGGGAGCTCAAAAACAGCACAATCCCTATGCCAAACCTATATTGGGCAAATGTTTTCGATGCAATCAACCGGGTCATCGGTCAAACGAATGTCCAACGAGGAAGAGCGTAAACATCTTTGATAGGGAAGATGATGAGGAGATTTGCTGTGAGCCTGATGGAGAGGGAGAATATTATGAGGAAGAAGAAGAAGCAGCAGAACCAACGTATGTAATTCGGTGCATGATGCTCACCCCAAAGCAAGAAGAGATCATGCAGATCATGGGGAAGTTGTTTGAGCTAATAGTAGATAGCGGCGGTTGCGAAAACATCATAGGAAGGGAGGTTGTGAAACAACTGCAGTTGCCCATCGAGAAACACCCGAATCCGTACACCATTGGTTGGATTAAGGCAGCCGAGAAGATTGAAGTCAAGGAGAGATGCAGGGTACCTTTCTCAATAGGGAAGTACCGCGATGAAGCATTCTGCGACATTGTAGACATGGATGCTTGCCACATCTTGTTCGGGAGACCATGGCAATTTGATGTGGACGCGCTACATGCGGGCAAAGAGAATGTCTATAGATTGGAGAAGGAGGGTGTGAAATACACCTTGTTACCATTGAAGAGGGAAGGATACGCTAAGGGAAAGAAGGTTGAGAGTCGTTCGTTCCTGACCGTCACTCAATCTGAGAAGGAAGTGATGGAAGAATTGAGGGAGTCGCGGGTGGTACACGCTCTCATCGTGAAAGGTGTGACAAAAGGAGAGGAGGAGGTTGATGGAGAAGTGCCAAGGGCAGTGAAGGATCTACTTGAGGAGTTTAAGGAGGTGGTTCCAGACGACCTACCCGAAGGGCTACCCCCTCTGAGAGACATTCAATACCAGATAGACCTGGTGCCTGGAGCTAGTCTCCCAAACCTCCCGCATTACAGGATGAGTCCCAAGGAAGCCGGGATTCTACAGGAGAAGGTCCAAGAGCTTTTGAACAAAGGGTTTATCCGGGACAGCTTAAGTCCGTGTGCGGTTCCAGCCTTGTTAACCCCCAAGAAAGATGGGAGCTGGAGGATGTGTGTTGATAGCCGAGCTATCAATAAGATTACCATAGGGTATAAATTCCTTATACCACGCATCGAGGATATGTTGGATCGTTTGAGTGGCGCTACTATCTTCTCCAAGATAGACTTGTGGAGTGGGTACCACCGGATTCGGATCCGTCTTGGAGACGAATGGAAGACGACGTTTAAGACCAAGGAGGGGCTGTATGAGTGGCTAGTGATGCCATTTGGGTTGAGTAACGCACTGAGCACCTTCATGAGGGTAATCAACCAGGTATTAAAACCTTTCAATGGTCGTTTCCTTATTGTGTACTTTGACGATATTCTAATCTTCAGTAAATCTGAAGAACATTTAGAATATCTAAAGTGTGTGTTATCTGCACTAAAGGTGAACAAACTGTTCGCTAATCTTAAAAAGTGCACGTTTATGTCAAGGCGACTGTTGTTCCTTGGGTTTGTGGTTAGTAGTGAAGGAGTAATGGTGGATGACGAAAAGGTGAAGGCGATTAGAGAATGGCCTATTCCGAGAACTGTTACAGAATTGAGAAGTTTCCTCAGCCTAGCTAGTTTCTACAGAAGATTCATTAGGCATTTTAGTATCGTTGCTGCCCCCTTGACTGAATGCTTGAAGAAGGGAAAATTCCAATGGGGCGAAGAATCTGAATCGAGCTTCATGAACTTGAAGCAGAGATTGTGTAGCGCTCCTGTACTAGCGCTACCGGACTTTGAGAAGTTGTTCGAGGTGGATTGCGACGCCAGTGGGGTTGGAGTTGGTGCAGTACTATCACAAGAGAGAAGACCAATAGCCTTTTACAGTGAAAAATTGTGTGAAGCAAGGAGGACTTGGTCTACGTATGATAAGGAATTCTATGCCGTGGTGAGGGCCCTTAAAGTATGGGAGCACTATTTGATCGGGAAAGAGTTCATTTTGTACTCGGATTGTGGGGCTCTTAAACACTTGAGTGGTCAAACTCGAATTAGTAAGGACATGCATGCCGGATGGATTGAGTTCTTGCAGAGGTTTCCTTTCAGGTTGATGCACAAGTCGGGTGTGCAAAACAAGGTCGCGGACGCCTTGAGTAGAAGAGCGAATGTCCTACTTACTTTAAGTGCGGACATTGTCGGTTTTGAGAGGCTAAAGGAACTATATGAAAATGATAGCGACTTTAAGGACACTTGGATTAAGTGTGCCAACAGAGAACCATGTGACGACTATCATATCCATGAGGGGTACTTGTTGAAAGGGAATCAGCTGTGCATTCCTGAATCTTCCTTACGGGAAAAGCTTATCCGAGATCTGCATGGTAGAGGACTGGCGGGACATATGGGTAGAGATAAGACCCTAGCCGCAGTTACTGAAAGATACTTTTGGCCTCGGTTAAGGAGGGATGTGTATCGGATTGTGGAAAGGTGCTACATTTGCCAAGTATCTAAGGGGCAATCCCAAAACACTGGCCTATATACTCCTCTACCCGCGCCATCAAACATTTGGGAGGACTTATTGATGGACTTTATACTTGGTTTGCCTCGTACCCAACGGGGTGCTGACTCCGTGTTTGTTGTAGTTGACAGGTTTTCCAAGATGGCTCATTTCATTCCCTGCAGGAAGATCGCCGATGCACGGGCTATTGCGCGGCTGTTCTTCAAGGAAGTGGTGCGGTTGCATGGAGTCCCAAATTCCATTACTTCCGGCAGGGATAGCAAATTCCTTAGTCATTTTTGGAGGACTCTTTGGTATATGTTTGATTCGTCACTGAATTACAGCAGTACCGCTCATCCTCAAACCGACGGTCAAACCGAGGTGACTAACAGGACCCTCGGAAACCTCATCAGAAGCATCTGCTGTGAGAAGCCGGGACAGTGGGATCAAGCATTGGCTCAGGCTGAATTTGCTTACAATAGCTTCGTCCACCGAACTATTAGGAGGTCACCGTTCTCGGTGGTATACACCAAGACACCACAACATGCGCTGGACTTGATCAAATTACCCAAGGATATGGTGGGTGATGTGGCTACTAAACATATGGTGGAATAACACCAAGCCACTACCGAGAAAGTTAAACGAAAGATAGAGGAGTCTAATAACCGATACAAAGAGGCTGTAGATAAGCATAGACGGAAGAAGCTCTTTGCAGTGGGCGATCAGGTAATGGTTTACCTCCGAAGAGAGCGTTTTCCTGTAGGTAAATATGGAAAACTTCAACCCAAGAAGTACGGACCTTATGAAGTTGTGCATAAGATAAACGACAACGCATATGTCATACAACTCCTGGAAGATATGAATATTTCTTGCACTTTTAATGTTGCGGATCTATCACCTTTTCACTCCGATGATACGCCTTTATATCCTGACGAGAAATCGGGGTCGAGTTCTCCATTGGTGAGGGAGAATGATGGAGATACAAGAGACATGGGCTGACATACGGCTTGTCACACGGCCGTGTAGTGATTGGGAGGAACTCACAGAAGCATACACGATCTCTACACACGGGCTGAAGCACGACCGTGTATTCGGCCAGAATATTTCACAGAGACATACACGGTTTCCGTACACGGCCGTGTATTCGGTTAGGAACTTTCACAGAGTCATACATGGCTTAGAGATACGGCCGTGTATTCGGTCAGGAACTTTCACAGAATCATACACGGCTTAGAGACACGGCCGTGTATTCGGCCGTGTACTATGCTCGTCACATGCCCAGAAACATACACTGCCTGGAGGCACAGCCGTGTATGCGACAGGTTATAGACGTGTATTTTATTATTTATTTCCACGTGTACGCTTAGATTTTCCCCTTTTAGATATTTTATGGGGAAGTATAAATACTCTTTTGTCAGATATGCTAGGGTTACGTTTTGTTACCATTATCAAATACATTTCGTGAGAGAATTTCTCCTTTTTCCGGGTTGTGCGCAACTAGATTTGCATCAAAGAGCGTTTCTTTGTTGTGAGAAACCAATCCATATTCGGATTTGTTTCGTTTCGCTTTCCGCGCTGCGTCACTATTATGCATACACCATAACTTTCAAAGTATATTTTTTTTATTAAATCAAATAAAAGAAAGAATATGCTATCTACAAACGAAAGCAGCGATGCTTACAAATAGGTGAAGAAATAGCCTCAAACAACAGAAAACTGAATATCTAAACAAAAATAAATAAATAAGACAAATGATAAAACATCAATGAGAAAAAGAAACTAAGATGCAGGTACAGAAAGAAACAATTCAAACTGGCCCTAAAAGGTTTTTTTTTTTTTTTCCTTTGGTTAAATAGGTTTTAAAAGGTTTACCACGGAAACCAAAATGGAGATCAACTTCAAGATTCTATGCATCACACTGAAACACCTAAGCTAAGCATCTACTAGAGTTAATTCACATCACACGAAATAAACGACATCATAACAATTCAACAATTTTTTTTTCTTTTTTTGGATAAAAAGTTAGATATAACAATTCAAGAATTGAAATATAGAGTCATATTTAAATCATAAGTTCATTTGCATACCAACATTGTAAGGACTAGATAGTAAAAAATTTACATTGAATACAAATAACTTTCTTAAAAGGAAATGGTAACTTGAGTAGACTTTTTTTTAGTGGTTGAATATTGAAGTAGATATTTAAAAGGGAAAGATCTATAAAAGTCAAAATCAGATAGGAGACTACACCCTAATCAGAAAAATCCTTCATATAGTGTAATTAGTACTGTTATAGTGGATGGTGACTGCACACGCATAATGCGGTGGAAAGCTTTGCACTTAATACCTATAGTTCCTGAGCTTGATGAACATGGACTGACGCTTATTTTGTGTATGTATGCTGCTTTGATCCAGACATTGCTGCATTCATCCCATATGTACCATGAAGCCAAGCATTCCTTTGCTCACCATGGAATTAAGGTCCCATTTGTTGAGGTTGATTTACTAGCGATGATGGCCCAAAAGGATAAAGCGGTGGCCAATCTCACCAAAGGTATTGAAGGTCTGTTTAAAAAAAAAAAAAAGTGACCTATGCTAAAGGCTGGGGTAAGCTCCTCTCTCCTTCAAAGGTCTCTGTCGATACCCTAGATGGTGAAAACACGGTTGTGAAGGGAAAGAACATTATAATTGCCACTAGCTCAGACGTTAAATTTTTACTTGGGATTACCATTGATGAGAAGAGAATTGTGTCATCGACTTGAGCTTTAACTTTGTCAGAAATTCCAAAGAAGCTTGTGGTGATTGGAGCAGGCTATATTGGCCTTGAGATGGGTTCAGTTTGGAGCCAGTTAGGCTTCGTGGTGACTCTAGTTGAGTTTACACTTGATATCATCCCTACAATGGATGGGGAAATCCGCAAGCAATTCCAGCGTGCCTTGGAGAAACAAAAGATGAAGTTTATGCTCAAGATTAAAGTGGTAGGATGTGACACATCTAGAGACGGAGTCAAGTTAACTTTGGAACCAGCAATCGGTGGAGAGCAGACTGTACTTGAAGCTGATGTCATTCTAGTTTCTGCTGGCAGAACCTTGTTTACATCTGGACCGGGGCTGGACAAGATTGGAGTTGAAATGGATAAGGCAAGACACATTTTGGTCAATGAACAATTTGCCACTAATGTACCTAGAGTTTATACCATTAGAGATGTAATTCCTGGTCCAATGTTGGCTCATAAAGCTGAAGAGGATGGGGTTACTTATGTAGAATTTTTATTTGGTAAAGTTGGTCATGTTGACTATGACAAGGTTCCAGGTGTTGTGTACACATACCTTGTGGTTGCAACTGTTGGAAAGATTGAGGAGCAAGTGAAGGCTCTTGGTGTCAATTATTGTGTTGGAAAGTTCCCATTTTTGGCAAATAGTAGGGCCAAGGCAATTGACAATACTGAGGGAATTGTTAAGATCCTCGCTGAAAAAGAAATAGACAAGATATTAGGAGTCCATATTATAGCACTGAATGTAGGAGAGCTCATTCACGAGGCTGTCCTGGCCATTCAATACGATGCAGCTAGTGAAGACATAGCTTGTGTATGTCATGCACATCCAACAATGAGTGAAGCGTTGAAAGAAGCAGCAATGGCAACTTATGATAAGCCCATCCACATATAGAGAACCAAATAATATTGGTTTCTTCCTTTTTTTTTGCATTGAGGAATTTTTCAAATGGCAGGGGAAGGCTTACTTCTCCTTTCTTGTAACCATTTTGAGGAATTGAGTCATAAAAAATTGCTTTCTTTCTCTTACCTTTTACATCAGTGAACAGAATAACCTTTTATACAAACTCTACATGGCCATGGAGGCTGAAAAAGACAAACGTGAGGGGATTATAGTACATAAATTGATTTGTCATTCCTCATCTCTACTTTACTCACATTGAACTATGCATTCCATTCCAAGGCATAGGGATGATTTGTATTGATGATCTATTTCGATAAGTTGATTAGTTAGATTTTGGATGTTCTGCTAATCTGGCATCAGTATAGTAGCATCCATACATTTATGTTTTGACATTTCCCTTCTCAATGTATATTAACTTACCCACTGCAGTGCTTGAAGGAGTATCCCAAAACAGAACAACCTGTTTGAGACAACTACATGAATGAATAGCACAAAAAAAATTTCCTTCTATATGTTAGATAACTTGAATAAATATTACTGCTCAACTTCACTTTTATTCAAGAATTTCTCTACATAAAAGAGTCATAAAATCCTATATGGTAATGCGCATTATGCATGTGCATAAACAAGGAACATCTAGCGTGTGCATAAATGCGCATTAATAATCACCAATAATGAGCCATCAGAGAGAGAAGCTTTTGGATTTTGCATATGCTCAAACAAGGAACATCTAACAATTGAAATACACAGGGAGTACAACAAATCAAAAACATATTTGCATCCAAACCTGGCCCAGTATATGTGCACTTGAGTGCCAAAAGGTATTGCGTCCTTCATCACTATCAAATGTGAAGAGCTTGAGCTCACAACCACCCTCTAATGGCCTACTCATGTCCCATAAAACTCCATTCACTTGAGAAATCAAAGCATTTGAAGCCAAACTCTTTGATATCTCTTTAGTGACATCAAATGGCGATGTTTGCCATTTTTTACTTTCCTTGACAGCCCCATCCGGTAGGGTTATCCTTCAATAATCTTAAAATCAACTAATGATAAAAAAAAATGCAAAAAGAACATTTATAGCAGTAGAATTCTACTCGCCCAATTGACGGTTGTATACCTTTCTTTAGATTAATAAATTATGAATTATAAAAAAAAAATATTTATAGTAGCACAAGAGAACACCTTTTAAAGAAATTCCTAGAACCATTAAGCCTTAAAATAGAGGCACCAAATTGTGATGGTGTGCTCAAATTCCCTATCATATTTACTTCCATGCATAACAAAAGCAATTCTGGAAACTTTCATGATCACTAAAATCACTCTGGTAAAAATACAACCCAAACACGGTAATAAACCTTTATATATATATATATATATATGTATATATATGAAAACTGCTCTTATTTGACACCATCCCATCGGTCTCGCAAGCAGCATTTTCCCTACTAAGCATCACACTCAGAATTCGACAAGCTCTATGCTTGTCCGCTACGATTCTGGCTCAATTATATATCGTCCACAAATCAAATGACTTGCGGAAGATAACACTATTCACATTAATATCGATTCCTGGGCGACATGGAAAAAAAAAAATCCTAATCATTCTCTACACTTTACATCTACCATTTCTTTTTCTCAAAACATGCTAAAAACACGGCGCAGCAGCGCAGTAACACTAGTAAAGATAAAAGAACAAAACTTTATCATGAAGCGACATGATATATAAAAAACAATTACGAGTAAATAATGTACAAAACAAATGCGGAGCATATTACATTAAGGCATACTTGATGGGGTCTGTGGGGAGTGATTGGCGGTGAGAGAGTTCCTACGCTTTGATGGACTCAAAGACAGTGATGCGTTTATGAATTACGACCTCAAGGTACTTTTCATCCTTCGGGTGAGCTACCATGCCGATGGTCTGGGGCTGCGGAATGGCAGAGATAGGGAGAGAGAGTGGCAATGGAAATAAGGATGTGAAGTGGCAAGGATTCCACGGCATAGCATACGGAGTTAGGGTCTGGGAATGGAAATGGGGTTTAGATGCGCCAGAGGTTAGGTCTTTAAAATTGGCTTTATTTTGTTTTATATCATGTAATATTGACTCATCATTTAATTATTATTTCGGTATTATATTATATTAACACTCATTTAAAACTAGGTATTCAAGGGAGTAAAAAAATGAAAAATAAAATGATAAATACATGTATCATATACAAATCAAATTAGATATAAATAAAGAAAAAAAGATGGAGTAATTATGTATATATTATAATTTGAATTTCAAATTTTTGAAAAAAAAAAAGGATTTAAAAAATAATAATTTAAATATTTAACCTTTTCATTATTAGTTATTTTATATATATTGTTTTTAAGCATGACCTTTATTATCATTTACATTAACACATTTTATGTGTATATAGTTTATATATATTTCACTTTAGTTATAAACTTCGCTAATGATATATTTTTTTGCAACGTTTAATAAACATGATTAAAGTATATTAAAATCAGCGACGTTTGAAAAATATGCAAACGTTGCTAAATATAGAAATTCCTGTAGTGTACACAATTCCACTTCACAATTGAAACACTACTTTTCCCTTTCATGGTTTGCTATTCATGCACTACACATTCACAACCACAAACAAGGATTTCAAGAGTGTCCAATTCTTTAAGTGATCATCCACTAATCAACAAGACAACAAAATTCAACAATCACAATAACAAGATGCAAGTTCATGCTAACAAATTTGTTCGGATCAAAAGTGCTACACAACCTACCCTAACTTCTGAATTCAATTTGCAACTAATCCCTTCTCACAACCTCAAGCTCTGATACCAAAAAGATGATGTGGCTAAATTAGGAGTTAAGCACATGCAATTGGAGCAATTTATAAACCTCAAGGCACTTGTTAAATCTTGGTTCAAAACTACTAGAATTTGCGTGAACCCTAATGGAGAGTAATGAAATCTGAATGCTCTAACTTTCAAATTAACAATTCCATAATGATAAAATCCTTTAATCAACACTAAACACAAATAATGTCATGTGAATTACATAACAAACAACAAGAACCAATTCAAAGATCCACTTTCCCAACAAAGTGATCCTTGGTTCAAATGAGGCTAAATTGAAGGTTAAAAACTTAAGGGATAAAACCAATATATTATAGCAACAAGAAATTGATTACAAATGCAATCAATTCGGTCAATAACACATCCAAATCAACCTTAGATACAACTCACTAGTGATGAAAAGGAAATTGCAACAAGGAAAATTTGATATTACTCACAAATTAGCCTTGAAGCCCCTCACCACAACCTCAAATTGGGATTTGAAATTAATAAGAGCAATTTTTGGTATTAGAAAACCCTAACCCTCACACATAAAGTGCTTGTTCTTTTATGAAAATTTGGCCAACTCCCTCAAAACCTTACTTAAGTAAGTATTTATACTTGCTTCCTTTAAGGTTAAAAAGTTTACAAAATTACAACTATGCCACTTTTAGGGTGGCCGATCCTAAAACTCAATTACGACTAAATAAAAATTGTCTCAAAAGCTTATAACATAAATAGTTCAAGTAAATAACAACTATATAAAAAATTAGTCTTCAAGATGCCGGGTCTTCAAAGTCTTTTGATATGAGTCCCGATGAGGTTCCCAACTCACTCAAAAGTGTAAGTGATTTAGTACTCTGTAGGACTGATAAATGAACCTATTGGAAGGCATAACAATTATGTGATAAGAATGAAGAAATTAAGTTAGCTTCCTCAGGATTAGGTTACTCATGAAGGATTTTGAAAACCAAGTTGCGTATGCCCTTAACTCGGGCCTTGGTGATAGGTCCTGTGGGAATTTGATTCCTATCAGAGTAGGAAAAAGGTGAGAACGCGGGTAGGGGAAGGGTAGGGGAGGAAGACTCTACTCAGGAGAAAACAATGAAGAAGAAGAAAAGAAAAGGAAGAAGAAGTGAAACAGATAGAGGAGGGAAGAAGAAGAAGAAAGAAAAGAAAAGGAAGGGAAGGACAATGGGGATTGATGTTGCTGCTGCTAATGCCGCTTACTGTTGTCGCCTGACGTCTTAACGAACGGATGGGATGGCAGCAAACTTTCCAGATTTTTTTTTTACAGTTGTATATATATATATTTATATTATTTTATATATTATATTTTATATTATAATGTCCCTATTCATTATTCTGCTCGTGTACAAGAATATATTTAAATTTTATATTTTTAGCATTTCAATACGAAAGCTTACTCTAATATAATCTAATTATCCCGGACATAAATATTTACTCTAATTTTTTATTTAAACTTCTTAGATCTATAATTTAAATTAATTTCATTATTTAACCCAATATTGTTTGAAATTTGTGTTTCAGGGAATTCATTCTTTTAATTTAATTTACTCGAACTAAAGCTAGGACTTACGATTTTTTTTATTTATCCGTTTATATATTTATATTTGGATATTTTTCAATTACTTCATTTCCTAATTTTATTCAGTAATATATTTCATATAATTCAATTTGTTGTGTTCGTTCTCTTCTTTTCTTTGTAAAGGTTGTTCTTTCTAATTTTTTTATTTTTTAAACCTATTATTACCATAAATTATTAAAATAATATTTATTCATTGCATTATTTGAATTTTTGTCGTACATTTATCAAAATTTTTAATATTACGAGTATTTATTATTCTACTTATTTTCTTAAATTTTCAAATAGTTTTTCAAAATTTTTAAGACTTTAGATAGATTATGAACTTGATAATATAATACAAACTTAAAAAAAAAAAAATTCTAATCTACAATAGATGAATGATGGATATTTAAAATTCAAGAAAAGAAAATGTAGAGCCCTAATTAATAATGAAAGAATATGAGGGGGAAAAACATCAAATCAGTTATGATTAATCATATCAATCGAGTCGATCTGATTCATTCTTATCTATAGATAAGGCAAGAGAGAACTTATGAGCTCATGGATGGAGAGGGATTGGAACCCTTGGTATTCCTATCAATACAATAGGAGTAAGGTTAGCAAAAGTACAATGAAAAAAAATGAGTAACGATAAAGGAATGAAATAATATGAATTGGGATTTTCACTGTCTATCATGGATGATAGGCTTGGGCCTTGAGTATATTTTGAGTTAAAACTATTTTATCTTGTTATATTCATTATTATTAGTTATAACTTTTTGTCAAGTGAGTACAATGTATCTTTGATTCTATATCTTGTAAATCTTATCGTATAGGTTTTAAGATGTGCAAAGGGCATGTAGATGCCATACCCTTTATTACCTTACATGAAATTAGTATTAAAAAAATTGAAATTGGAACCTACATTGTATCCTTCAATATCAACTATAAACTTACTGAAACATGTAGAGTAGAATAGGTTTTAGGTTTTGGTAGAGTTACCTGCTCATCTCTATATGATTTAACAATCGAAGGGAGTACTTTATTATGTTTCATTAGACTTTACTTTGATTATGGCTTTTGTCTCATTTAAATTTATCATATTTGAGAGTTTACTTAAGTCATTTGTTTTTGAATACTTTAATTTTATCCAACAACAATAATAATAATAGTAATAGAAGAACTTATTCCTTTTGTAATTCTTTTCTTAGACTTAATTAATATGTCAGAATTTATTTTAAATTTTTTTAATTGATAAAGTAGAAAGTTGATCAAAGGTGCATTTAGAGTCCGTCTCTAGGATGACTTTCTTCCAATTCCTTGGAGCCTGGAGCTTCAGCAACCTCACAATCTGAAGAACTAATATGAATAGCTGTAGCTTGGAGTAAGATCGTCCCGTCTTCATCTCTGCAAATTATACCCAGACCGACCACCTTTCGTACTCTTCTGGAGTAAGGCACCATCACAGTTGATCTTGATGAATTGCTCTTCAGGTGGACACCACTTCTTCCGACAAAGCTGGTTTTGGTTGAAATTGAAACAAATTGCTCCGGACCCTCCAGTTCATTCCATATACTTGAGATAAAAGCTTTTGGATTTGGCTGTTTGTGGTACGGATTCGTTTACATCCAAACTCAAAACACCAAAGTTGCTAACCCAACAGACACACCCTCAAACTCTACCGTAAAACTTCGCACTTCCAACATGGTCCTCGATGGCCCGAACTTAGCTGCCAACTACCTTACCAAGATGTTGCCATGCCAACCGATTGATTGGAGATGATTACGGTTGGTTGCCGCTATATGAGTAGGTCTCCACATTCCCTCGATTGAAAGTGATTTTCTTCTTGGTTCACCTTAGCGAACCCAAAACATTTATTGCATGTACATCTAGCTCCATGGTTCACCTACCTATGATAGCTCCGACGCTGCCATATAAATTAGAGCGATTTTGATTCAATTATTACGAATATTTTGACTTCTAATTTTGTCGAGTCGTTGTCGTAGCACATTCAAACGTATATCCACATAAATATAATAATAATACAAAAAGAAAAGAGCATAAAAATTTCAAGTAGGCATGTAGACTTTAAAACATCATACATAATGTCTTAGGTAAACAGCATAAACGGTCTTTTTGTTTATATAACCAACTCATGTACTAAATAAAAATGGCATTTTCATGATTTATGAACTTATAACATGGTTACAAATTGCTGCTGTACCTTAATCTAGAAAACATGACAAGAGAAACTCTATTAATTTTTCCTTTGGTTGAAAACAAAGACACGCGTCACTCCTCTAACCAGTTCAATAATGATATACTGTGAGGTTGAATCGGAGGATGGCATTGAGGTTTACAAGGTCTTGGAAGACTGTCTCAATAGTAGAATTCCTCTAGCAAGTGCAAATTTTCATATTGAGGCTTGTTGCATTGGCTCTATTTATAATGCAAGTAGTCAGCACGTGTCCATTTGATGTTTTCGCTTTCATGGCACATGTACTACTTCTATCTTTCAGCAGCCTCTCATGGAATTTAAGAACTAATTGTAGTACAAGTGGCTTTTCGTGGAGGTTTTACTTCAAGGATTCAATTCAAAGTTAAAGCAATTATTGCTCAGTACTCCTAAATATATGGTGAAAAACATTTCAGTACAAAAAATAAACATAAAAAGATGGGATAATTGTAACTATTTTTCAAATTGATTTATTCAGGGTGGATAAATCTTCTAAATTTTAAAGATGCGTAAGTTTACATCTCTATTATTATTATTATTTAATTTTTGATTTAAAAAAAAAAACCTTTTCTTTTGCTGCACAAAATGTTACTGTGACCATACAAAGAAATGAACTTGGGTAGGTTGGTAGGTGAGTCACGGCGGCATAAGAGGCTGTAGACAACTCAAGTAAAAAGCACACCAGGACAATTGGACATGGTCTAACTTCACAGTTCTTGACTTAATGTGGGTTGAATTTTTTAATTTCTATAAGCAAAAGCTGTAGAAAGTCAAGTAAAAAACCTAGAAGTTTTATTTATTTATTATTATTATTTGCAAAATGACTTTGATTTCTACGGTTTCTTCCTAAAGCTATGAATTCAAGTTTGATATATTCTCAATGGAAAGTTTGGTGTTTGAATAAAAGGAAACAAAGTGTGAGAAAGTTAGGAAAAGTGACTTAAAAAACAGGGTAGGTGAATTCATGTTTGCTTAATAGAATCTTCAAAACTCATATGGAATTAATGTAGATTTGTTAATGATGTGGTTGGGGGAATATTGTGGTGATCACCGGAGGACATATGGCATTATTACCTTACAGCAGAAGATTAGGATTGGAGGATAGTAGTTCGCATGTTATATATTATATTCCATTCTTATCAACTCAATTAAATATAATATTAAAGTTTTTTGTTTCAATTATTTATTGAAAAGTATTACGAATTTACTTGTTAATAAAATTTCTTTTCAGATATAGGATATATTATGACTTGTATAATAACAAACGGGTATTTTTCTTTTCAGCAATTTTGATATTAATATATTAAGTAGTATTAGTGTATTACATGATTAAGGATGTTAATGGGCCGGGTTTGGGACAGGTCAATTGAAAGTCGCACCCGACCTGGCAAGGAATGAAAGTCCCATAACCTAACTCGAATTGACATGGGATTTTTACAGCAAACCCAAACCCGCCCTGCTTGGAAAAACCAATACCTAAACCTAACCTGATTGGATCCGATCCGACCTGAAAATGGATTAATTTTTTTTTAATTACTTCTACTTATTTGCAAAAAGAGAGAATGAGGTGAGGCCGTGAGGGTGGGTAAGTTAAAGCAAAGCAATCGTGGAGGTGAAGGATGAAATGCAATCGCAAAGCAAAGCCTACAAGCTAGGTGGGTCGGCAACATAAGTAGGAGTAGGATCGAGAGTGGGACGAGATGAGTGGATGGGGAGAGTAAGATGAGACGAGTGGTGACTGGACAAGGAGTGGATAGTCGAGTGACTTTAATCAACGATGTGATGACAATGAGTGGATGATCGAAAGTATGGAACTGGCAAACTGCAACTAGATGAGGAATTGAGGATTAAGGGTCAAATGGTTATGTGGCTTTGGTCGATGTCTTAGTCTTGTCTCAAGGAGTGGAGACGAGTGAAGACTGGCGACTACACATTGCATTAGATAGGACTTAGGAGTCATGGCGTTGGTGTCATGGGAGACAAGACTTACACCTGCACCTACTTGGCTAGTGGCTATGGCTACCTCTACTCTATGGTACTGCTCTGCTTTGCATGGCGTGGTTGCACCTGCACCTCTACCTGGAATGGAGAATAGAGATGACGAATTGACGATGACGAGATGCTGCTGTTAAGTGTTGTCTATTGATAGTGACAAACATATTTGAATTTTGAAAATTGACTTTATGTGTAAGCATATGTAATATATGTTAAGTCCAGGCATCCAGGTCCAGCAACAAATGGAATGCAAATTATAATTGAAAAAAATTGAAAAATTTTTCAAAATTTTTTTAAAAAATAATAAATTCAAACATAAAAATTATAAATTATATTTTTAATTTATTATTAAAAAAATAAATGGATCGGGTCTTGTTTCCCATCGGGTTTTTCTTAAATCCCATAACCCGACCCTATACTTTATTGGGTTTTATTTCATATCCCAAAACTCGACGCTAAACCTTGTAGGGTTTTTATCAGATTGTTCGAGTGAATACTCTATTACGACCTACCTGATTATATCCTTATACATTATTCTATGTTTATCTTGGATATTAGTGTTCTTACATGACATTAAGCGCCTATCATTATTATATAAAATCTAAAACTTTTAGGTGGTTGCAATTAATTAAATAATTTGACTTATGGGTAATAGAGCAGAACATATTTTAATATTTTCTTGTCTAGTATCATGTCACATTAATAATATCAATTTTTTTTATTCAATTGAAAAATAATAAGAAATTTACGAATTAAAAAAAAAAAAAAGGAAACCAGCCATCGTTGTCGAGTTAAAAGGACTGTTAGTTATAGGAAAGAAAAAAAAGGGTTGGTGGGTCAATTGAAGTCATAGTGCAGCTCATATTATTGTATTATTATTGCATCTAGGCAAAGATAGGGCTACTTTTATTTTATTTTTGTGTTGGACCATGAGAAGATGGGCCGTGGAACGGTAATTTGTCTTGGTCTTAGGAGTAATTTGCAATATTATAGAGCGTGTATGCCCGTGCATATGTATGCTGGCATGTCTCTTTCATAAATGGATCTCATTATTACTAAAGTATGGTTTATGGCGTCTTACAAATTGTTGTATCATATATATTACTAAGCTAAAGTAAAGTTTACATGTGAAAAGAAATTTAAAGTATATAATATTCTATTTTTATTTCCTTACAACAATTATGATATACTTTTTAACTATTATGTAATTATTATAATTAAATTAATATATAAGTAGATAAACATTAAGGACGAAAGGTATACTTAATGAGATTTAAAAAATATTAAGAACTTAAATAAACAAAAAAATTAAGGATTCAAATAAAAAAGTAAATAAATATTAAGAACTAAAAATATAATTTTCTCAAAAAAAATGACAATAAATAAATAAATAAGTTTAAGAATTAAGAATTAAAAAATAAAACCCCAAGGTTTTTTACACGACTTTCCACAGCAATTGCTTGTACAAATTAAAAAATTAATCACATCATGAACAAGGCTAAATGTGAAGCTGGACCATGTCCGAATGTCCTGATGATGTGCTTCTTCACTTGAATTATCCATACACCATCATGCTGCCTTGACTCATCAACTAACCTACCCAAGTTTATCTCATGGTATAGTGGCAGTAACATTTTGTGCATCGTTTATTAATAGCAGCAAAAGAAAATGGTTTTCTATTTTTTTAGGAGTATAACTAGACACTAATTAGGCTTTAGTTTATTAATTATAAAAAGATAGCTTACATCTTTTAGAATTTAAAAGATTTATCTATCCTTTATTAATGAGTTTAAAGTATATTTGCAATCATCTCATCTTTTTATTGATGCATATTTTTCTATCAATACCCGATCCATTTATTATATCATGCTGTTTTCTATAGTATAATTTTATCCATTTCAATAAAAATAGTTGATCCACATTCATGTAGACTGGGCATCAATTACCTGCAACTATTGTATGTTATATCTATATCTAAAGATATTTTACTATTCATCTACCTAAATATTTAAGAGTATTGAGCAATGATTGCTTGATCTTTTGAATGAAGTGAAACCTCCACGTAAATGTTGAACCCCTTAAACATGTTAAACCCAAAAGCCACTTGTACTACAATGAGTCCTTAAATTCCATGAGAGGTGCTGAAAGATAAAAGTATTACATCTACCATGAAAGCAAAAGCATCAAATGGACACATGCTGATTACTTTGCATTATAAATAAAGCCAATGCAACATGCCTCAAACATCAACCAGCTTACTAGCATTCCATTCCCTACTCATAACCCATAAAGCTACAGTAAATTTAGCTATGGCATCCCAAGCTATTATGGCTATATTTTTCCTAGTAGTTGCTCTAGCTATCTCTACTTACACACAAGCTAAGCATAAAATTGATCCCACTACCCAAAAGCTAAAAAAGACCAACGTTGTGTTTTACATGCATGATTGGGAAAGTGGACTCAATGTCACCAATAAGATAGTTGCCGGTGTTCTCGAGGAGCAGTGGTGGATTCTTGGTTTCGAAACTGTTTTTGCCTATGATGATAAATTGACTGAAGCATGTGACCGAAACTCTACTGAAATCAGAAGGGCTCATGGAGTTTACATAAACACGGCATTGGATGGATCGGATTTGCACTTGTTACTGTCAATAGTATTCACCAACAAAGAGTTTGGTGGTAGTACACTTGAAATTCAAAGATCTGATAGGTTGTTCCTAAAATATAGAGATGTCTCTATCATGGGAGGAACGGGGAAATTCACACTTGCAAGAAGAATTGTTACTATTGAAACAATTTTTGTTGATCTTGTAAACTTCAATGCTATCATTCGATTCAACCTTACAATATATCATTATTGAACTAGTTAGAGGAGTGAGGTGTGCTTTTGTTTTTAGCCAAGGAAAAAAATAAGATGGAATTTCTTATGTCATATTTTCTAGATTAAGGTATAGCAGCAATTTGTGATCATGTTATAAGTTCATACGTCATGGAAATGCCATTTGTCTTTAGTAAATGAGTTGTTATTCAAATAAATTAGACTTTATCCTCTTTACTTCAGACATTTATGATGTTTTAGAGTCTATATATCTATTTGAAATTCTATACAACTCTAAACAAATTGTGAATTATCCCCAATTTTTTACTTTAATGCCAATATACTCTATAAACTCAAAAAATGTATAGAAAGAGTTATTTGAATTTTCTCAACACTTTACCAGCATATTCTTTGTCCTCTCCTCTATCTTCTGATCGATAGCTTAAATATGGAACATCCTTTTGTACAAGTCTCCTAACGTCCTACGAAGAGTTTTTTTTTTTTTTTTAATTATTATTTGTTTTCTCTATCAATAGAGGGTATTGCGCATTTTGCTGCATTGTTTAATGGGAAATGATCGATTTCGTGTATTTGTTTTTAATAACTTTTGTAATATAACAGTTACAATGCATAAATACCTTTATAGCAACTGGTAGCAATTATGGTAGTTAACATAATTTAATAGTCTTTGGTGCTAAATGGCAAGATGACAGTCAGCACAACGGTGCTCACTAACTAACAAATGGGTTTTACGACGATATAGCATATTTCTAATAAGAAATCCATCATGGATATGAGATTATCACTTGCTAAGTGTCCATGGAAATCATTAATAACCCTTGAATTTACTTAATCTTTCACGCAATTATACTTGCAATTCGCAAGTGGATTTTCGTTGGATTCAGTTGAAGTTAATATTAGGGGCGTAGACAAATCAGCCAACTCAACTCTACGCTTGTTTGAGTGGGATTGATGTTGCGCTCAGGCCAAGTTTGAAAGGTTGGAGGATTTTAATAAAAATTTTAGAAGATTAGAGCCCTAAATGGTAAAGTAATAAAGTTAAAAAAAAATTAATTTTGTAATTTTTTTTTAATATTCTCTTTCCTTTACCATCCTAAATTTGCACATCTACCATTATTAATCTCAATAGTTGCAGATCCACAATTATTAATCTTAGATTTGTTATTTCTTTTTAATCATGCCCACTATTAATAATCTGTAGCATTATGTTTTCACTACCACAAGGCTACCTATGGTTAGTGTAAAAGTTGTGACTATTGAGTTGATATTATTTTTTCAGTAATTATTTAGAATAAATAGTTTTTATTTATTTATTTTTTTGTATTTACCCATTATATGAGATTATGCTATCCTTTTTACAAAATTTATTATATTCGTTAGTTGGATGATTTTTTTTTTCTTCAAGGAGAAATGATAGTATCTCCTATATGGGACATATTGACTTTTAACAAGATGTGTCTATCTACTTAATTAGGTCTTTGTGTTCCTAACTCTTCGTTTCATCATTAATCTTGTGTAAATTAGTTTGATTAGGGAGAAAAGAAAACTTTTTAGTCTCAATAGATAAAACATGAAAATATTATATTTGGAATAGTATATTTCCTATATTCATTGTTTTCATATAAAGAAACTTGATTTACATTGCTAAAATGTAATAAAGTACATGTATATATATGGGGATTTTAGGGTATAGTTATTCAAAAGTTATTATATGGTATAATTATAGTATTTTTTTTCTTCAAGGAGAAATGATAGTATCTCCTATATGGGACATGTTAACTTTTAAAGGGATGTGTCTATCTACTTAATTAGGTCTTCATGTTCCTAGCTCTTTGTTTCATCATTAATCTAGTGTAAATTAGTTTGATTACAAAGGAAAAAAAAAACTTTTTAGTCTCAATAGATAAACATGAAAATATTAAATTTAGAATAGTATACTTCTTATATTCATTGTTTTCCATATAAAGGAACCTGATTTGTATTGCTAAAATATAATAAAGTACATGTATATATATATATATGTATATATATATGGGATTTTAGGGTATAGTCACTCAAAAGTTATTGTATGGTATAATCATAGTATATCATCTCAATCCATACTATATAAGGCTTATTAACAATATAAATAAAATTATCGACAACCTCCTTGATATAGTCAATGACTTTCATAAAAATTATTAATGGGTCTTAAGGTGTGTTTGGTTGCGCATAAAAAGTGGTACTGGATAGGATAAAGATATTTATCCCTCGTTTGGTTTGCAAAATTGCTTTAGGTATTGGACAAAATCTCTCTTGGAGTACTAGACAAATTGGTTAAAAATTGTGCCATGATAAATAAGGGACAAATTTTAAAGAACAGCACAAAATGACAATTATTGCTAACATTTCAAAAATACCCAAATCAAAGACCCTAGTTGACAAGTACTAGACGAAATCAATAGCTAATCCACTCCAACTGCATGTAGCTTATCTTCCACCGTGATCCGTACGTACGTTGTCTTCACATTCATTGAGCCCATCGTTAATTTTTGTTCGATGTTCCACTTTAGTAACTATGGCAGGTATGCACTCTTGTCGCCACCCTTCTTCCTCTATTGCTTGGTGTTCATCCATAGCAGATCTACAAGTGCCTGATGGTAGGTATGTACATTTGTCGTATTTCTA
Organism: Laguncularia racemosa; assembly: GCA_037954665.1. Lineage (NCBI taxonomy): Eukaryota > Viridiplantae > Streptophyta > Magnoliopsida > Myrtales > Combretaceae > Laguncularia > Laguncularia racemosa. The sequence goes on from JBBMOL010000108.1 coordinate 1,405,476, forward strand.
TTGTTCTTATTGCTATTGTTCCTATTGTTGCTTATTGCTATTGTTCCTCTTCTTGTTGCTGTCATTATTGCTGCGTCTTGCTTTTACCCATATAATGTAGCTTCATAGATTAACTAACCATTAGTTTTTGAATACATTAGGGTTGTTGCTTGTAGCTATCTAGTGTTGGAGGTCTCAAGGTTGTTCTATGGTGATTAAAATTATCAATTCAAATATAATTGAATTATTAAATATAACACAAATTGTTGTAATTTGTAATATGAATTATTAATCTTTTCAATCAATTGATTTACATTTATTAACCCATATAATTCGTTCAATTATGTGAATTTAATAATTTCTTCAAATTGTCAAAAATTACGTAACTGAAAACCTTTATATTCTACAAAGGGTATAATTGTCAAAATTATAATGCTCAGTTCAATACTTTGCAATTCCAAACAATGGATAGCACAAAAATCATTGTCTAGTACTTAAGTACCTAAATGTAGTACAAAAATCTTTTTTGTCCTATTCTCTTTGTTTTGTACTGTCTAATATTCTTTATACTGTTTAATATTCTGAACCAAACGTATCTTATGTATTATAATTCAAGGTAATATATTATAATTATATCATATAGTCATTTTTGAGTAACTATACTTTAGAATCCTTGTATATATAACAGTGAAAAAAAAAATAAAGAGGATATGAATCAATAAAAAAAAAAACCACATCTTTTAAGTAAAGGAGGGTGAGGTGTGTTCATGTGAAAACAAAGAAGCAACATCCAGGGTGAGAAAATGCTCCTACCTCTCTCTAAAGCCTTCTAACCCTCCCCCCTAAAAGACCACTTCTTTTAAGCTATAAACACACACTAACCACTCACCCCACCTCACCCATCTCGCGTGCTGCTGGTCCTAATGGAAGATGACAGTAGCCACCCCCATGAGCCGCCCACTAGGATCCCCACTTGTGGTTGGAGCACGTTGAGTGACCATTTTCCCCCACTCTACCTAGGAGAATCGGTTACTAACTCACATGGCATGGTTCCAAAGGCTAGAAGTCCTAAGCACCGAAATAAGGAAAAAGTAGGGACGCCTTTTAGCTCTAGAGGAAAGAGCAAAGTTGACTTGACTAAAAGAGGAATTTTGGATCCTTGTGACCCTAAGGAAAAGTTGTTTGTCCACTGTTGCCAGGCAGAAGGGAGCTCTAAAGTAAGCTCTGGTGCCACATCACATTTGTAGTCTTCCCAACAAATTTCCTCCTTTGGTAATTCAACCTTAGAACAAGTAAATGGTCTGTTGGAGGTCCTTGAAAAGAAAAACCACTCCACAAAACTACCCTCCCCAACTAAAACCTCCTTCGGAAGTGCACATGGAAGGAAAACTTATGCCCATGCTTGTGGAAGCAAAGACCCTAAAGATGAGTCATATTTCCAGCTGTGGTACTACCCTCCAGCTAAGAAAGGAGCGATGCCCTGTGTGAAGATACTTGAAACAGTGGAGGTCACCAGAGCTAAATACTAGTCCCCCACTTGTGTAGGGTTCTTCCTAGGCCGGAGGACGCCATTTAAGCTAATCCAAGATACGACACTTTGCCTTTGGAAAGAATATGGTATTCTGGAAGTTTTGGGAAGTAAAGAGGGATTTTTCTATTTTAGATTTGCTAAAGGAACTGACCTAATGCCTCTGTTGGAAAGGACCTGGTACTTTGTGCAAAGGTACCTCATCCTTCAAAATTGGAGACTAGGCATGTCCCTCGAAAAGCCTTAGCTAACTAACGTTTTGATTTAAGCTTTTTTCTTACGAGTTCCATGTGAATACCTCAACGAGGAAGGTATCAACCACATAGCAAATGGAATGGGCATTGCTTTCAAGGCTGATGCCTTAACGACTTTAAGGCAAAAGGCAAACCATGCAAGAGTACTTGTTAAGATTGATGCGGGAGATGAAATGATTACTCAAGTCGAAGTGGAGAGATATGGTGGGTAAACTTCAAGGGTACTCGTTGAGTATTAGGGACTCCCTTTAAGATGCAGTGAGTGTAAGGGTTTTTGCCATACTTGTCGGCCTATGAATATGGGGATATGCCCAACTGCCTCGAACAACCATAGGGCTAGGAACATTGAAGATTGATGGGTTCCAATTAGAGGAGGTGGAAAGGCGAAGAGGAAAGTGAATGAAGAGGGAAAGGTGGGCAACATTGGCAATACAATGCCTTGTCATCAGCCCACAGGGGAAGGGAGTGAGGCTGGACAATCCACTCCTAAGCCTGAATGGATACCTGGAACAAGAGATTATTCTCCCAAACCGGCCTCTAAATTCATTCATGAAGACACTAATGCGGAAGGGGTTGAGGGCACGATCGGAATTGAGACTGATGAGGTTGTTGATATTATGCAACGGGAGGAGGAGGAAAAGGCTAGGAATGAAATGGAAGTTGAGGAACATAACTCACCAAAAGCTACCCTCATCGCGGAAACTCAGCTAGAGGAAATACTTGTCCAAGACCATGGTGATCAACCTACGCGAGATGATGGCAATGGGGTTGAGGAGTTTGAAAACACTCCCCTCAACAAGCTAATTTCCTAACTACACCTTGGATAGTGCAGCAACCTAAAGAATACGAAAGGTTCAAGCTCCTCTAGTAGGTGTAAGAATAAGCAGTAGAAAAGGAGAAGAAACTTCACTTAGTTGCCTAATACCCTAATAACTATGCATATAGCAGCTTGGAATATTAGGGGGTTAAATGACCCCATAAAGGTGGTGGATGTTAGACGAATTTGCAACAATCAAAGAATAATTTTTATAAGGTTGTTAGAGACTAAGGTGAACTCGATGAATGAAACATCAATCAAGAACGCTTTGGGTGCACTTTAGCAAGTGAGAATAAATGAGGTTGCTCAGAAACGTATGTGGCTAGTTTGGAAGCTTAGAGATTAGCATGTCAGCGTAGAGATGGAACATACCCAATTTATGAATTGCAAAGCCATAAATATGAGATCCAATACTACTCTTTTTGTAACCTTTATCTACGCTTCCAATAATGATAGAGAAAGAAGAACCCTATAGAGTAACCTTGAGAACCTAGCTCGGTCACTAAACCAAGATCCGTGGCTGGTACTTGGTGACTTTAATTAAACTAAATCTCCTTTGGAAAAATTAGGTGGGAGAATGTAACTTACGGATGCAATGGTAGAGCTACAGGGTTGTATTACACACTCCGAATTGGAGGACTTGAGCTATGTTGGGGATTTTTTCACTTGGTTTAACTGGTAAGAGCATAACCTAATATTACGAAAGTTCGACAGGATCATGGTGAACCAACATTGGCTAGGCTTGCTCCCCAAAACACAAGCAAAGTTTATTTCCCCTACCCTTTCTGACCATTCCCTTGCTATCACTTGCATAGACTTTAACTTGGATAGTAGGAAAACACCGTTCAAGTTCTTTAACTTTTGGATCGAATATAAGAGCTTTAAAGACCTAGTGACCGGCACATGGAGAATAGATATTAGAGGTTCCAAGATGTTTCAAATTGTGAGAAAACTCAAATTACTCAAGCAAGTACTTAGGCAATTGAATAAAAATTATTACTCCCTCCTTCCGGATAAGGTATAGATGGCCAAAACCAGATTACACCTTCTACAAGCCTCTGTTCTAAGGAGGAGCGATACTCTTAGTATTGAGGAGGAGGAGAAGAAGGCATATAAGGAATACTATTTTCTTAGAGGAGTTGAGGAAAATTTCTACAAACAGAAATCGAAGTCTCATTAGCTAAAATTGGGGGACAAGAATATTTCTTATTTCCACAAAACCATGAGGAACTTGCATAACTGTAGCTCCATCCATCGCTTAGTTAGAGATGATGGTAGTGAGGCGTTTGGGGATGTAGAAGTCAAAGCATTAGTAGTAGAACACTTCTAGAGGCTCTATGACAACCTGTCATCCAATCTTAGATGCGAGGATGTGAGTAACATGGTAACTTGGAAATTGAGTCATCAACAACAACTTAAGTTGTATATCCCCTTTACTAAAGATGAGATCAAGTGGGGGTTCTTCTTGCAAGCTAATGAGAAAGCCCCAAGGCCTGACAGGCACTTTGCTAAATTCTTTAAGGTAGCTTGGGGAATTATTGGAAATGACCTGTTGGAAGCCTTCAAAGAATTCTTATCATTTGGGCACCTATTAAAGGAGATTAATACTACCATTATCTCCTTAGTTCCTAAAGTTGCTAACCCATCTATGCTAGGTGAGTTTCGACCCATTGCTTGTTGTAATGTCATCTATAAGGCCATATCTAAAATCATTGCAGCTCGATTAAAGAGAGTCCTCCCATCATTGGTTGGTAGAGAACAAGCGGCTTTCATCCCAAAGAGAAGAATTACTGACAACATCTTCCTTGCCTAAGAGTTGATGGCGGGTTATCGTGTTTAAAATGGAGCACCGCGTTGCACTCTTAAAGTGGACTTGCAAAAGGCATATGACATGATCAGATGGGACTTCTTGATGGAGACACCTAACCCCACCACCCCCCCAATCTATGTACTCTCATACAGTAGTGTATTTCTACACTAAAGTTTTCCATCAACATTAACGAGGAATTGGTAGGTTATTTCCCAAGCAAGAGGGGGTTGAGATAGGGAGACCCGATCTCTCCCTACCTCTTTGTATTGGGAATGGAGGTATTATCTACCCATTTAAGGAGACTGAGAATCCCCAATTCTCTCTTCACTGGAGATGTAAGATTGAAATACTAACCTATCTATGCTTTGCGGATGATCTCCTCATATTCTCTAGGGGAAACCTTAAATTAGTCTCCTTGATCAAAGAGACACTACAGTGGTTCCATTCAATTTCGGGCTTGGAGGTGAATAACAGCAAAAGTAACATATTCTTCTCTCATGTTCCCGAGGGGGTGAAGGAGGATATTCTCAAGTATACCTAGTTTTAGGAAGGAAAGTTGCTAGTTTGATACTTAGGTGTACCAATATCATCTGCTAAGCTAAGAAAAGAAGGCTATGATGCCTTGTTAGAGAGGATGTTGGTTCGGATCACATCTTGGACATTCAAATATCTTTAATATGCGGGAAGATTACAATTACTCAAGTCGGTCCTTATCTCCATACAAGTTTACTGGAGTAATGTATTCCTACTTCCAAAATACGTCATTTAGAAGATAGACAGCTTACTTAGAAAATTTATTTGTAGCGGAAGCCTTCACACATATTCCAAGGCTAAAGTTAGATGGAGTGAAGTTTGTAAACCACTTAAATGTAGGGGTCTTGGTATACCTGACTTACACTTATAGAATAAGGCTATTCAAATAAAAAACATTTAGCATCTATCTAAGGAAGGACCAAGGACCCTATGGCCATAATGGGTTCACTCCACTATATTGAAAGGTAGAAGCTTCTAGTCTACCAAAGCTTCTTCTTTATGCTCTTGGTCTTAGAAGAAGCTGCTAAAGCTTAGAAGTCTAGTTCGCTCCAGCTTCCGTGGGGAACCTAACAATGGGCTTGTCATATCACTCTAGTCAGACTATTAGCTTTCAATTGGCCCGTTGGACATGATATTTAGTGCTCGTGAGATGGGTAATACTAGTTACCCTCCAACAACCAAACTCTGTTCCCTCATGGCAGGAAATGAATGGTGTATACCCGAGGGATTTCTTTGGAATAATATCTAAATTCCTACTTCTCTCTACCCCAATGCCTCATGCAATGATCACCTTTGATGCATCCATTCTAATACGGGTGAGTACACAACAAATAGTGGATATGCTTTCCTTAACCCTTTGTCTCCTACGGTGCCCTGGTTTAAGGTGATCTATAACAAATACTCATTATCAAGACATTCGTTAATCTTATGGTTAGCTTGGTTAGGTAAACTCTTTACCTTAGACAAGTTGATATCATGGGGTGTCTCCTCTATTGCAACTTGTTTCTTGTGCCATCAGGGCCCGAAAGACCACTCCCACTTATTTTTCAATTGTAGCTATTCCTCCCTGATTTAGGGCACGGTGTGTGACCATCTCCATTGCCCCACCTCCTTTAAAAGCTGGCAAGCTGCTACCACATCCTTGATGGACTCAACTGCCTCCAATTCTCCTACCTTCCAAAGAAGGACTGTTGGCCTAGTTGCGACGGCATACTGCATCTGGAGAGTCCACAATAATGTACACTTAGGGCATAGTATTCCTAAGTAGGGTTCAATCGTAAAACAAATTAGAGCCTATTCTACACTATTGTAACCTTGCTATAGTCGTATCGCCATTTCTATTTTGCCTTCGTGACTATGATGTAACTTTATCCATCTTTGACGGTTGTATAACATTTGGATATTAATAAAATTTAACTTATCCGAAAAAAAAGGAAGGTGAGATGACGTCAACTTTTGATACAGGAAGTTTATACATAATAAAGAAAGTACCCTAACATTGTAACCAAGAGAGATCTCACACTAGTAAACAATTAAAAATAATAATAATAATAATAATAATAAAGTAACTTAAAAAAGACACGAAAATTTTGGTATAACTTTTCATATATTTATTATTTCTCATGCTAAATTATGTAAACAAATTATGGTTTTGTCAGCTTTTGAAATTCGTTAACTATAGTGGAATAAGAGGCCAACAATTTATCATAGATATTAGAGAATTTTATTGAATGCCTTTAAAATACTTGTTAAATATCAAAAGTGAAAATTTTCATACATTTTATACATTTAATATTTCTAAAAAGAGTGTAATTATTCTTGAAACTTCAATATCCTTCTTTTAATTTCTTTAATTAGTTGACTTGCATTTTTAATATGGAAGAAAAGTTATCCTACTTTTGTAAAGCTCAATAAGGGTGAGTGGAAAACCCTATTTTATAGGGTATTCACTTGCATCCTATTCAACCAGATAGGTTTTAAATGGATAACGAGGGTCGTAAGATAGGCTTCAAGTATATATTTTCCAAAACTTGCTTCAATGGGATAAGGTACATGTATTGGGTTTTTCTACCATTTACCAATCCTAAAATCTATACTCAAAGATATAAAAGATACAAGTTCTAAGGTACCTTATTATCATCTTATAAAAAATTATTAAATAATATAAATAAATAAATAATAATATTATATGTTTCAACCAATAAATATTTTTGTAAAAAGAAAAATAAAGGTATCTAGACCCATAAGTTAAATATATAAATGGCTAAACTAATATTGTCTAAGGGTGCAAACTAGTCAAATTACTTATGAGCTACTCAAGTTTGGCTTGATATTTACTTGAGATCAATTCAAGAATAATCAAGTCGAGCTTGAGTTCAAGCCACTCAAGTAGTTAATCAACTTAAGGTCAAGCTTCATAATATTTGAATCGACTAGCTCACAGGCTTAATAGAGCTTAAGTCAATTATAAATATTAATTGAGTTCAAGCTAAGTTTACATATTAGTATTGTTATAATTAAAAGAAAAAATATTTTTGATAAATCGAACTTAAATTAACTTAATTGAGTTTAGTTAAAGTTTTGAAATTTCAAGTTGAATTAAAGTTGGAACTCAAAATTCTAAGCTTGATCAAGTTTAAGTTTAGCTCTGTCTCGACTCAATTTGTTTACACCTCTAATATCACCCATTTCACTTTACATTTTCAATTTTTCCCTTTTTTCCCCTATTTTCCTCTTCAAATTTATTTATTTTTTTAATTCTTTTTCATTATTCATTCCTATTTGTTAAGTAATAAGATCATATAAATTTGAAATAATAGAGGAAAATTTTCTTCTTCTTTTTTTTTTTAATTTTATTGGCTTTGTAAAAGGTTTCATAAGTTTTATATATGAAAAATTAGTAATATTACATAGAAATTATTTTTCCAATATCACATAAACTTAAAATTTATTGAAAGAATAAAAAATTTATATGTTTCATATGGTATCTTGTATTATGTAGGTTTTATAAGATATAGGGTGGTTTCAAAGTATTACAAAATAGGTTTCAATTTTAAAATTTAGGAATCTATAACCTACAGGGTAAGGTAGGGTAGGGTATGGGTAGGGTATGGGTAGAGTTCCATATTATGCCCAACCTATATTTGTTCACCCTTACAAATCAAAATGATTAAGGTGATCACTTCAGATGAGAGCGAGAGATGTAGAAAATTGTAATTCTCTAGCGGTCTAGAATCACATTGTGAAAGTGACATCTAGACCATCAATAATGTTGACAAGTGAGGATTCCATCTTGGGTTTATAGGTAACATATTAATATTTTAACAATTTCTCTTCCTTAAGACCTATGCATTTTATCGTCATGGCTCTTAAACAAAGGTCCTTATGATATATTTGTATTATTTAATTAAAAGAACACTAAAAAAGAAAGTTCACCTTTTTAGGGTTAGGGACCCCAACTTTTTCAAAAAAACCTATTTTAATGCATTAGGATCTCAAAAAGGAGAAAAAAGATTTAATGGTATTAATATACCATATATTTGAATGAGTGTCATATAAGTACCAATAATATTTAAACACATGATAGTGATAGCATCGTTTTTTGAAAAATCACTAATCATATTTTCACATGTTAGAATTTTATTGGTACTTGTATATTACTAATCTACATCCCACTAGAGATACTCTATGACCATTTCCAGTGCATAAAGCCTTAGTTATAATTCCTACATACCATATTAATATCTTAAGAACCTTTTTTTTTTCTTAAAGAAATTTTTACTTTATCCCTTAGGTTTTTAAAGAGAGGCCCTTAAGATTTATTTATATTATTATACGAGAATTGCAATACATATTTAAACAAAACCAACTATAAAAAGCAAATCATAGGTTTTTGGGATTCTTAATCAATAATCCCAAAAAAGTGAAGAACCTAACCACAATGATGAAGGACCATAGATAGGGTACTTCACTTTTTAAACCTGTGCTGAGGACCTCTTATTAGGGGTGGCCTAATAAGCTACTTAACTCACATGGAAAGGGGATACATAGACAAGTATATTGCAATGGAATCAACAAGAAGTAGAGTTGAGTTGATATAGTATGGAGCTTGAATTTAAATTGGATTCAAAATTTTAAATCTCATTCTTGATTTGAACTTAATTGAGTTTAGAATTTTGAGGTTGAACTCAACTCAATTAAGTAATAAAAAATTAATGGAGAATATAATATTGGTAGTAGTAACAATTTCATGTCATATTAGAACAATCATATTGATTATATATTATATTATATTATATTATATATAATGGTCTATATGTGACATGCAACTTATATATTATATATTACATATTTTATAAAAGGTAAGAGTTTTTGACATTATATTAACTTGATATAAAATATTAATGGCATATGTAAATAATAAAAAATAATGACACCATAATTAGAAGTAATGAATGGAAATTAGAATATAAAAAAGAAGAGTTTTCAATTGTTATAACGATTTACATTTTACAGCTTTACTATTATTATAATAATTAAGATTAGTTGTTAATTTTAATAATTTTTATTGATAGTGCGTGGTGGAAGGCGACAATAATGGACAGCAATTAGCAGTTGCATGTGATGATTAAATTCAAAATCATTTCCCAAATATTCATTAATATATTTCGTTGTCGCATGTGTTGATTAAATTTGAAATATTTTTCCTTAATATATTATTGATACTTTTCGGTTTATCAAACCAGAGTTTCTAATTCTCCATTTAAAACTTTGTACCCTTGAGCCCATGTTGATGAATACAAATGTATTCGTGATGTATCATCTCATTTGGCTAGAAACGATTAGATCTGCATTTCTTAGATAATGGATGTGATTTCATTTAACGGCTCACATTTGATTTTTTATTTTAAGAAAAAATATTATCAGTTAATATACAATATTATATATATATATATATATAAATATTAATAAAATTTTCATCTAAAGTAAAAATGGACAATATAATTAAGGCCAAGTTAATGCATGTCATTTCAAGATTCTAGTGGGATTCATCAAATTCACACCGTTGAAGCATCCTTAAGGCAAAGTCTCCCCAGTCATGTTTAGGAATGTTAGCAGGACGAGTTTGGGTCGGGTTCAGCAATCTCGATACCAGTCCTGTTATTCTATGGGGATTCTCAAACTCGTCCAAAACCCTATAGGATTTTTGATAAAACATTTGGTACTCATCTCAAACTCTACAAGGTTCTAATAAATAGCCCAAAACCCATCCCAAGTCCATTAGAATTTAAAAGCAAATTGTATTTTTAGTATAAAATCTTTACTTATTTATTATGATTATTTTTGTAAAATATAGCTTACATTCTTGAAAATAAATAATATTTGTACTTTTAATATATCTAATCATATGTATTTTAATATTATTCGAAAGTCTATATGTTGGTTAATAAAGTTGCCGACATAAAAACATTTTTAATTATGATGAGATTAAAATTACTGAACAACCATACAACTTAATAAATAACATAAATAAATAAAATGTAGTTAACAAGTTTCGATGGAAATAGAAAAAATTTAAAACATATAACAAAGGCATTAATCTTATATTTTTGGTAATTCTTACTTGATAATTGATTCTCATATTCTTCAAATCCCATATTCTTCATTATCTATCTTTAAACTTATTGAAAGGAGGGAAAGAACCCATAAAACACATTAGAGATTAAGCAAATAATAGTTATTTCATGTATAAAAAAACTCATTATTATATAATCAAAATTTTTACCTCTCCTCTCATTTAATAACCAACTTTGACTATACATCAATGCTTCTATTGTATCAGGATTTAGTTTGCTTCTATGTGAGCTAATTACTTGTCTATTAGTACTAAATGCAGACTCAGAAGCAATAGTAGACATAGGAATAACCAACATATCTTTAGCTAATTCTTATAATGTAGGATATTTAATTTTATTTACTTTCCACCAGCTAAGAATATCAAAATTGTTAGTCCAAGGTAACACAGGTTCTTCTAAATAGTGATCTAATTCTGACTTGACTTGGCCATTAGTATTAATAGTGCTTAAGAATTGCACCAATCTTGATTTTCTTGAAGATTTGAAAGGAACAGTTTGAGCAGTTGCTGAAGTGTCCATAGAAGAACTACTGCTACTATTCAAACCTTTAGAAAGCCAAGATTTACCTTTTGATTGATATTCCCAAACTAGCTCATAACAAATGTTTCTAACATTTTGAATTTCTATATATGCATTTACTCTATAAAAAGAAGGAAACACAAAATCCATAGCCTTCATCTTAAAACGTTGATCCAGAATAGTACAAACAACCATAATGATGTGTACATCACCCCAATATTTTTCAAACTTATCAAACATTTTTCCCGCCATCAAACAAGCATAATCCTTTCCTATATCTAGTAATTAACCTATTTGAAAAATTTTGGCTTCCTCTTGTTGCTTCAACCATAACTTTCATGGAATTCCAGCCTTAAAATTTAAGGCTACCAATGCAAACTCGAGTCAGAGTAAAGATTTGGAAAAAAAAAAACTTTGAATTGAATTGGGAGAGCGAGAGTGAGATCTAACCTTAACACAATCAAGAGATGATGAGGAGACAACAAAGATGATGATGGAGACAGCAAAGACAACAACGAAGACGATGAAGATGATGACGAAGACAATAGAGACAACCAACACGTTCAAGACGATGATTGAGATGACCGAGATGATGACCACGAGACATTAAACGAGCTGGCTAACAATGGATGAGAGATGCAAGACTTCAATTGCTAACGAGGCAACGACGACCGGGCCAAAGACGATAGCTGATAGAGATAGAGTGTTAAGTGTAGTATGTAGATGATGAGCGAGTGAGAGCTGAGAGCGTCGATAACTTGCATAGGAGGATTGGATTAGGTCACAACTCATGAAGGACAAAGAGGGTTTTATTGTTGCAGGTTTCCTTTTCTTTTTTTTTTTTTTTTTTTTTTTTTTTCAGCTACTTTAGAGGTTTGTTTCATTTTGGACAGACTAAAGAGAAGAGAACTGAAATGTGAAAGTGAAAATAGAGAGTTCCAACCAATTGTATAGTATGGATTATGGTGTAGTGACTAGTATGTACTTTAGTCTATTTTTTTTTTCAAATATATATATATATTACAGGTTTGGGTTCCTAATAGGTTTAACATTTCTCCCATTATCCATCCTAAACCCTATAGGCTTTTTTTTTTTTAAAAAAAAAACCTATAACCCATCCTAAACCCTATAGGGTTTTTAGCGAGACGGGAGAGTTGGGAACCTAACAATATCTGTCTCACTTACATCCTTAGTCATGTTCAATTGTTTTATCCGTATTATTCTTATCACATTCTTGACTCCATATTGGATGTGTTGTGTGTTGACTTGATTGCTATAATGCCCAAAACCTGGGTACGCTATGGCTATTGCATGTTCTCATTTTCTAAAGACATGTAAAGGCTCAATCACTACTATTCTCCTGTATCTTACATTCATGTACTCTTGGTCATAATCATAAATCATCTGCTGTATAACATAGATTAATAAAATTTCCCATTCTTAATAATACTTCATCAGCATTTTTCTCAAATTAAATAACGAAAATGATTAACATTCACTTACAATAGAAATTCTCAAACCATTAAATAAAAATCTAACATGCCTTTCCTTAGTTTATCTACCAGTCATTATAATAGACGTATTATATATTCTCTTCGTTGTTTTCCCTAGGTTTTCAACATATCCTACATTCTCTCCTGTAGCATCTGTAATTAAAAAAAAAAAAATTCCTACAAGGGGTGAGCTAATGCCCAGTGCAATGCATACCTACATACACACACGTATGCTATGCTAGAAACAATAACACATACAAAATTCATCATAATATTCATTCACAATTTTATTTATCTTTCATAATCTTTACCCGATACACAACAACATAAACATCTTCACATATAACATTCTTAAACATCCTTTCACAATCCATCCATAAACAATATATACATATATATATATGAAAAAGGTAATCCTCTTTGTCCATGAGTCTCTCACCATAAATAATAATAATATATATATGACAATGGGTACTCCTCACTGTTCGTGAGTCCATGAGTCCTCACACATCAACCTTCCACAACCATACATAATAAAAATAATGTATATAATAGTGGTTCCACCATAATGTTCATGAGTCCATGAGTCCTTACACATCAACCTTCTATAACCATACATAATAATAATTATATATATATATGTGATAGTGGGTACTTCTCACTGTCCATGAGTCTATATAATACAACCTTTCACAATACACATCACAACCTTCTACATCACAACATTTTGCAACACAACTTTTCACATAAGACCCAGATCATTTTGATACCTAACTCTATTAGGGACAACATTACATATTGATCATCGGGATGCCACATAAGACCCATATCATTTTGATACCTAACTCTATTAGGGACAACATTACATATTGATCATCGGGATGCCACCCCCAAGAACACCGACCTACACTCGGTTTCTTAAACCGAGAAATTCACAATCACATGCACACTCAATCTGATTCATTTACAGTATTATTAAACCTACACAAAAAAAATCTAATTTACTAAGCACAAGCAATAAACATAGTATATACGTACATGACTCGCAATACTTGGTTTGTCTTATACTTTTCTCGCTTCACAATTCTTCCAAACCTATACATGATTCAAATTATTTGCTTTTAGAATTGTATTCATATAAATATCAAAAGGAAAATAGACGCGTTTGAACTCAACATGGTTATGTTAGAGGCTGTGTAGTTAGATACAGGATAGTACATGACCATGCCAAAGGCCGTATATATTTCTTTTTCCTTTTTCTTTTTAACATGGTCTTAACATGGTCATGTTGTTGTTTTTTTTTTCTAACATGGTCTTAACATGGTCATGTATCTCTCTATTCACTATGTCATTTTTTTTTCAATATGCTCATGTTAAGAGGTTATGTATCTCTCTGTTTACTATTCATCAACACGACCTCAATATGGTTGTGTTGAGAGGTCATGTTGAATTTTTTTTTTTCAACACGATCCCAACATGGTCGTGTTGAGAGGCTATATATCTCTTGGTTCACTTTGGGTTTTCAACACAGTTCTAATACAGTCATATTGGGAGGCCTAGTATCTCATTGTACACCTCGTAAATTGATCCCTCAACTTGATTTCTAATCAATTCAACCTAATTGATCCATCTAACATAAAATTTACAATGTAATATACTAGTAGATACACTTACTTGACTCGAATTGTTATCATAATGAGTTAATTGCTTGTTTCGTTCCTTACATATCACAAATTGATGTAAATTTGTAAATGGCCTTAATATGTTAATTCCTACGCTACCATATACATACGTAAATCACAATTCATAATCATTGTTCATTGATCTATGTACTTACCTTAATTTGATTAGCTAGTGGTGGAAAAAAAGGTCGTCTCCTTATCTATGGATTCATACAAGAAGGTTCTAGGGTTTTATAAGATGCAAAGGAAGGAAAAAGGTCAATAGGGTTTATAACGTCCTATTTATAGTCCTCATCCGAATTACCAAATTGCCTCCAATCCTTTTAGATTATTTATGATATTAACCTTAGCCACATTTTTATTATATATATATTATATTATTCATGTATTTACATTCTACCCCCTATACAAGAATTTTTGCCATAAAAAATTACCTAGATCACTAAAGAGTGTTGGGTATCTTCTCCTTATCTCTTCTTCTAGTTCCTAGGTTGCTTCTTTTTCAATTTGATTGCTCCATTATACCTTGACATACTTGATAACCCATCTTCTCAAAGCTTGCTCTTTAGTATCCATAATTCTAACAGGTCTTTCCACGATTGTGAGATTTGGTTGCAATTGTAGAGGTTCCAATGCAGTGATTTGATTTAGATTTAGCACATATTTCTTTGGCATGAAAATGTTAAATACATTGTGTACTCTAGCCAGACTTGGTGACAATGCCAGTTTGTATGCTACTAATCCAATTTTCTCTAAGACTTTAAAGGGTCCCACATATTTAGGTTCAATTTCCCCCTTAGTCTAAATCTTATCACTTTCTTTGTAGATGAAATTTTCAACAACACATGATCTCCCACCTGAAACTCTAATGGGTGTCTTCTCTTGTCGACATATGACTTTTGGTGGCTTTGGGCTAACTGCATTCTTTGTTTGATCAATTTTTATTTATTTAGTGCATTTTGCACTAGATCAGGTCCTAATATTTATTTCTCACCCACCTCATCTCAATGTAACGGCAATCGACACTTTCTTCCATACAATGCCTCATTTAGTACCATTTAGATGGTAGCTTGATAACTGTTGTTGTAGGCAAATTCCACTAAGGGTAAATGTTCATCCCAATTTCCACTAAGGTTTAATGCACATGCCTTCAACATATCCTTTAATATTTGAATCGTTCGCTTTGACTAACCATCCCCCTGTAGGTGAAAAGTCATACTAAATTGTAGTTTTGTTCCCAAAGCTCTATGCAGACTATTTCAAAACCTCCCCCACAAATCTCGTATTTCTGTCTAACACTATGGAGACTAGTATCCCATGTAACCTTACAATTTCTTTGATGTAAATTTGTGCCAGCTTCTCTAGTTTATACCTAGTACTTATTGGTATGAAGTGTGCCGATTTTGTCAGCCGATTAACAATTACCCAAACTATGTCCAATTTAGTCACCGATTAGGGTAGTGTTGTGACAAAGTCCATGGTCACATATTCACATTTCCACTTTGGTATAAGTAAAGGTTGTAACATGTCGGCGGGTTTCTGATGTTCTATCTTGATCTATTGGAAAATCATACACTTAAATACATAATTAGCCACTTCTCTCTTTATATTCCTCTACCAATAATGGTTCTTCAGGTCTTTATACATCTTGGTACTTCTAGGGTGTATAAAGTACCCAAAATAGTGTGCTTCCTTCAATATCTCTTTCTTTAATTTATCTATACTGGGTACACACATCCGAGCATCTTCATTGAACTCTACAACTTTCCCCTCTTCCATTCTTTTCTTTAATTCCTATACCCCCACATCTTCAACTTGTGTAGCTTTTATTCTGTCAATTAATACTAGCTGTATTTGTAAACTAGTGAGTCTAGCTTCAACTTCCTAGGTAACAATCTCTAAGTCTAGTTTCTTCATATCTTCCAATATTTTCTTTTGAGTTGTGATCATCATTGCTAAATTACAATGTTTCTTTCTATTGAGTACATTAGCAATGACGTTAGCCTTTCCGGGATGGTATTGAATATCTAAGTTGTAATCCTTTATCAGTTTTAACCAGCATCTTTGCTTCATATTTAGCTCCTTCAGGGTAAAGAAGTATTTGAGACTTTTGTGATCTGTATATATTCTACACTTCTCCCCATACAAATAATGTCTCCATAACTTGAGTGCAAATACCACGGCTTCTAATTCCAGATCATGTGTTGAGTAATTCCTCTCATAAGGCTTTAACTATCTAGATGCGTATGCAATCACCTTATCGTTCTACATCAACACATATCCGAGCCCTTGTATAGAGGCATCACTATACACCATAAATTCTTCACCACTAACTGGTAGTGCAAGTACATGTATAGAAGTCAATCTTTCCTTTAATGTCATGAAGCTTGCTTCACATCGATCATTTCATACAAACTTAACTCCTTTCTGAGTTAACTTGGTCAAAGGGGTTGCTAGTTTGGAGAATCCTTCCACAAATCTTCTATAGTATCTTGCTAACCTTATGAAGCTTCTAATTTCTATTATGGTCTTTAGACCGGGCCATTCATTTACTGCTCTTATCTTCTCAAGATCTACAGATAATCCATTCTTACTAGTCACATGTCCTAAAAAGGTGACTTGCTTCAAGTAAAACTCACACTTCTTAAACTTGGCATATAACTTTTCTACTTGCAATATGATACGATTCCAAGAGCTAAGATACGAGCACAAAAGAAAACAAAGTCAATCCGAGCTATAGGTGGCAGTACGGGGTCCAAAAAGGGAGGACATAAGCGTCGGGAGGACACAAGGTGAAGTTCGGCCAGCCTTAAGCCAGCCTTGAATAAAGGCTGGCCAAATTAACTTCAAGGCCACCGGCCAGGCCTCGCACAATTTTTATTTATATGTCCTTAGGTTACTTTTAGGCATGATATAAATAGTGGTCTTTAGGTATTTCGAACAGAATGTTATTTTTGTTGAAAGAAAAAAAAAACACTTTGAGTGTGTGTGAATCCTCTTTGGAGATTCTTGAATATTGAGAATTGATTTCTCTTTATTCTAGTTGTTCTTATCAAATTCTTGGTTCCTATAGAATTTGTGGCGAACATTGTTATTGAATTCTTGGAATTCTTTAACCTTAGTGATTGATTTATAGAACGTGGTCTCTATCGTTCTATGATTTGATTGCGAATCAGTTTAATTTTATCAATCTTAGCATCTATAAATTGGTAATTTTATCCATATCCTTTGTTTTTATTTCGTTAGTACCAAATCCAGAAAACCCTAAAATTATTAACAAAACCATTGTTATTTGAAGATTGAATTGCGTGAAGCAATCGTATCATTTGGTATCAGAGCATGCAATTTCGTAACATTTGGTATCAGAGTGAATTAAAATGTCATCTATGAACATAAAGACAAATTTATCCAAGTATTCCCAAAATATGCGGTTCATTAAATCCATTAAAGTTATCGATGCATTTGTGAGTTCAAAAGGCATTACTTGGAACTCATAATGCCCGTATTTAGTTCTGAAAGCGATCTTCTAGATGTCTTCCTCCTTGATCCTCAATTAATGGTACCCGAATCTCAAGTCTATTTTTTAGAAGACTTGAGCTCCTTGTAATCAATTAAACAAGTCGTCAATCCTTCGGAAAGGGTATTTATTTTTTATTGTAAACCTATTCAACTCACAGTAGTTTATACATAATCACATGTTGTTGTCTTTCTTCTTCACAAATAATATTAATGCACCCTAAGGCGAGACACTTGGTTCGATAAACTTCTTGTCCAATAGCTCTTGTGTTTGATCCTTTAATTCTTTTAGCTCTATAGGTGCCATACGGTACGTGGCTTTTGATATTGGAGCCATCCCAGGCACTACATCTATTCCAAATTCAATCTCCCTTCTAGGAGGTAAACTTGGTAAATCATCTAGAAACACTTTAGTAAATTCCTTCATTACCCTTACTTTCTCAATTTCCATTACCTCTTCAACTTCAACTACTACTAATGCCATTATATTTCTACCCTTACAATTCATATGTTGGCAGTCCTCTTGGCATATGTGCTTTCAATTTAAAACTAAATTATTCTCCTTATGCTGCATGGGAAATATTGCTCGTATAACAATTCCTTGAACTTTTCCTATGTGATTACTCCTAGGTTATGTTTAGAAACACTTGACCACCATTTAGAAGTTGACCCTCTCAATAAATAAACAACATATTTTACCTTCTTATCGTTAGGAATTCCTAATGCCTCAACATCTTTTCCAACTCATCAACCCATTGCTCAACATTTAATGGATCATTTACCTTAAGTTTGAACTCTCTAACCATTATGAAAAAATGGTCTAGGCCCACTTCCTCAACTAGCCTCTCATTTTCTTTAATTTACCCCATCGTTTGTGCCTGTCTCATACTCAGCACTTGCATCTCTTGTATTTATCGTTACTGTTGTGCTACCACTCCTACTAAAGTATTAATGGCCTCTAGCATCTATGCAACATTGATTTCATTCTCTCCTTTTCCATGTTGAGGAGGTCTAGGCAACCTCTTATTATCAAAAGCATCACCTCTGGCTCCAAAGGTTAACTCTAGTTTTGAGATTTTCCTAAACATTCTATTAAACACATTAAAGTTCCGAGGAAAGATATAAAGATATATACATTCCTCAAAGTATAGGATATCTAAATATGCCATTTTAAATATTACTAAAGGTATTCACTAATAAGTAATATTTGCCCCATTTTCTAACCACTCTCATTATATATCATCCTCTTATAGGTTCATCATTTAATTCATCTATAGATCATGACCTACTTTCTATCGGTTGAAACTTACATTATTGATCCTCGCTTAATTCTAAAAATCATCAAACCTAAACTGTTTAGAGATCCATCAACTTAGGCTCTGAAGATCACAAACTCATATTTTTTTTATCAAAACCTAAGCTTCTAAGGATCATCAACTTATGATTTGATACCACCTAAGCTGTAACACCCTAAAACCCGAGTACGCTATGACACGTCGCATGTCCTCATTTCCTGAAGACGCGTAAAGGCTCAATCACTACTATTCTCATGTATCTTATATTCATGTACTCTTGATAAGAATCATAAATCATTTGCTACATAACATAGATTAATGAATTTTCCCATTCTCAATAATAAGTTATCAACGTTTTTCTCAAATTAAACAGCGAAAAAAATTAACATTTACTTACAATAGGAATTCTCAAATGACTAAATAAAAAATCTAACATGTCTTTCATTAGTCTATCTACTAGTTATTATAATAGACGTATTCTATATTTTCTTGATTGTTATGATCTTAAGCTGTTTCTCCCAGGTTTTCAACATATCACACATTCTCTCATGTAGCATCTATAACTAAAAAAATAAAATTTCCCACAAAGGGTGAGCTAATGCCTAGTACAATGCATACCTACACACACACACACATGCCATGCCAGAAATAATAACACATGCAAAATGTATCGTAATATTCATTTACAATTTTATTTATCTTTCACAATCTTTACCCGATACACAATCACAACATCAACATCTTCACACATAACATTCCTAAATATCCTTTCACAAATCATCCGCAAACAATATATATGACAAAGGTAATCCTTTTTGTCCATAAGTTTCTTACCATAAATAATAATAATATATATATGACAGTGGATACTCCCCACTGTCTATGAGTCCTGACACATCAATCTTCCACAACCATACAAAATATAAATAATATATATGATAGTGGTTCCACCACACTATCCATAAGTCCTCACACATCAACCTTCCATAATCATACATAATATATATATATATATGTGACAATGGGTACTCCTCATTGTCCATGAGTCAATGAGTTTATACACTACAACCTTTTACAATACACATCACAACTTTCCACATAAGACTTAGATCATTTCGGTACCCGAATCCACTAGGGATAACATCACATACTGATTATCAAGGTGCCACTCCAAGAACATTAACCCACACTCGATTTCTTAGACCCAGTAATTCACAATTGCATGCACACTCAATCTAGTTCATTTACAATATTATTGAATCCACATACAAAAAGCTATTTTTTCAAGCATAAGTAACAAACATTGTATACATGTACATGACTCATAATACTTCGTTTGTCTTATACTTTTCTAGCTTCATAATTCTTCTAAACATATACACGATTCAAATTATTTGCTTTTAGAATTGTATTACTGTAAATATTAAAAGGAAAACATATGTGTTTTAGCTCAACATGGTCATGTTGGAAACGTGTAGTTGAATACAGGGTAGTACACGACCATGCCAAAGGCCGTATACATTTCTTTTTTCTTTTCTTTTTTTTTTTTTAGCATGGTCTTCAACTTGGTTATGTCGAGAGGTCATATATCTCTCTATTTACTATTCATCAACATGACCTCAATACGGTCATGTTGAATTTTTGTTTTCAACATGGTCTCAACATGGACGTGTTGAGAGGCTGGGTATCTCTCTATTTACTTTGGATTTTCAACACAGTCTCCAACATGGTCATGTTGGGAGGTCATGTATCTTTCGGTTCACTTTTGGTTTTCAACATGGTTCTAACACAGTCATATTGGGAGGCCATGTGTCTTACAGTACACCTTATAAATCGATCCTTCAGCTCGATTTCTAATCAATTCAACCTAATTGATCCATCTAACCTAAAATTTACAATGTAATACACTAGTAGATATATTTACTTGACTCGAATTGTTATCATGATGAGTGAATCGCTTATTTTGTCTCTTGCGTATCATAGATTGATCTAAATATATAAATGACCTTAATATACTAATCCCTATGCTACCATATACATACGTAAATCACGATTCATTACCATTAATCTATGTACTTACTTTAATCCGATAAGCTAGTGGTGGAAAAAAGGATCGTCCCCTTCTCTATGGATTCACACAAAGGTTCTAGGGTTCTATGAGATGCAAAGGGAGGAAAAAGGTCAATAGAGTTTATAATGACTTATTTATAGTCTTTGTTCGAATTACCAAATTGCTCATAATCCTTTTAGATTATTTACGATATTAACGTTAACTGCATTATATATATATATGTATGTATGTATGTATATATATTATATTATTCGTGTATTTACAGTTGTTAAGAATGTGGTGTTGAGTTGGCTGCCACATGAGAAAAATAAAGACAAAGAATAAATTTCTAGTGAGAGCTAGTTTGTTCAAAGGATTTCTTGCAAGTTTGTGAAAAAGTTTTATGTTTGGATTGCTAAAATTAAAAGTCCTCGGAACTAATTGTAAAAATCCAAACATTTTAGAATTTTATTTTTCAATATTTTATTATACACACAATTATATGTTAACTGTATCTCATTATGTATTTGGATTGGTAGGAATACCCCATAAAAATATGACCTTTGATATTCATTTTTATTAACCCTAAAAATAAACTAAAAAAATCCTAAAATTTTAATTCAAACCCTAAAATTATTTAACCTTGAAAATATTTGAGAAGTATGAAATTATTTTAAAACTTTGGGATAGTTGTAATCACAACAATACTAATTTTTAATTAAAAAATTAAAAGAAAATAAAAGTAAAATTGCAAACTTAAATAACTAAAACTCAAGGTTAAAAGGAATGGAGGCCAATGAACCATCCTAAGGTAGTATAAAAGCAATTCTTTATTTTGAGCAATTATTATCTTAGAAAAAAGAAATATTACTAAAGTTGGTAGGTGAGAGAAATTTTGGAGGACTCCAAATTATTTTCCAAGAGAATATGGAAAGTGGTTAGGTTGCGTTTGCGAAGTGTTAAAGAGTTGTTATAGCCAAAGAGTAAAGTTGAAAGGGTTGGTGGGTCGGCTGATATCATTATGTCATTATATCTGGACAAACATATAGACTGTGTTTCTATGTAGGACCATGAGAAGATAGGCTTATGGAGCAGTACTTTGTCTTGGTCTTATGATTAATTTCCAACGTTAAAATCTATAGCATATTCTCTATAAACTGGAATGTAATAACTAGATTAAAGTTATTGAATATATAATCATCGAATTAGATGATATTCTTTCATTTAATGTAGCGCAATGGATAAATGTTGTAGAAGGAATAAGATCCATTAAATTATTAGTAGATACATAAATTGCTTGAGTAAAATTTATATATTCTTGTTTGGTAGAAGTAATTCTTTCTTATAAAGATTTCATTTCAATATAAAGAGTGAGTTGATAATCCACGGTACAAGGTATTTTAAATTGAAATTGTTTGCAGGAGTAAAAACAATAAGAAAAAAGAAAGAAGAAGAAAATGATCCACTCTTCATTAAATTGAAAATCTCGTTCCCTAATATCGACTGGAAATTTTCATTATGGCAACTTTCATTGATGGCTACCAATCGTACTGCTGTCACCAACAGCTAGAAAGGTTACATGACTCCGACAGTGCAAGGTATGGCATTGCAGATCTTTCAAGTGATGGGATAAGAATAAAGAATTTCCTTTGACTTGTGGGTGGGACAAGGCGGCTTGATAAAATTTTAAACCTACTTCCCATTTTATATTTCAATAATCAACTCATCATTTTTAAGTTCATGATATCTCTAATCTAATCCTACATAGATTTAAATCTCATCCTAAAATTATGTAAAACCATCGATGCATTATGATCTAACATCAGGATGCAACCGGCAACCAAGAGGTAGGACACTTTCACCTTATCAGTCCTTGTATTTTTATTTTTAAAATAATTTCTCATGCTCTTGTTAATTGTTTGAAATCGCTCTTGCATAATTTAGTATTTGAAACATAAAGTACTTTTATTATGAGTTGAGTCATTCATGACAACATTATCATCGCTCATGAAGTATTCCATTTCTTAAAAACTAAACAAACTAAAAGGAAAGCCTACTATGCTTTGAAGCTTAATATGAATAAAACCTATGATTAGATTGAATGAGATTTCCTAAAAGAAGTTTTGAGAAAACTTTTGTGATACTTGAATTAGATGCATAATGGATTGCATCACATTGGTCTCGTATAGAGTCATGGTGAATGGTAAATTTGTTGTACAAGTGATCCCTACTAGAAGACTTAGGTAGGATAATCCTCTCTCACCATATTTATTTATCCTGGTAGCAGATGCCTTGTCTTAGAATATAGAGAAAGCAGTTTTTGATAGGAGATTGTTAGCAATGCAAATCAAGAACTCATGTACTGTATTGTCGCACTTATTGTTTGTTGATGACTCACTTTTTCTTTTTCTTTTTCTTTTTCTTTTTTGTGTGGAAGCCAATGTGTACAATTTATAGGTACTAAAATGCTTAATCCATGAATATTGTCAAGCTTTGGGTCAATTGGTCAACTTTCAAAAGTCAAGCTTATTCTTTTCAACAATGCATCACAAGATTGTGTGGAGGAAACAAGTAGCTTGCTACAAGTGTTGGTTTCAAATAACCCAGGTAAATATCTTGGTTTGCTTGCTATATGGAGGAGAAACAAATTAGAAGTGTTGTAATTTGTGAAAGATAAAGTATGATCAAGGTTAAGCAATTGGAAGAGGAGCTTGCTCTCAAACATAAGTAAGGAAATTCTCATAAAGGTTGTAGCTAATATGATACCTACTTTTTCTGAGTTTCTTGGTGTCGAGAGATAAGTTCAATGATAGCACCATATTGGTGGGGATAAAAAGCAAATGAGAGGAAGGCGCACTGGTTAAGTTAGGAGAAAATTACCTTGCCAAAATCAAAAGGAGGGTTTAAGGTTCAAGGATTTGCATGATTTTAACTCAACGCTTTTAACTAAACTTGCTTTAAGAATTCAATGCAATTTGAATGCCTTTTGGATTCAAATGCTTAAAGGAATCTACTTTCCTCATAACTCATTTTTGCAGGCAATAAGAGGATTAAGAGATTCATGGGGATGGGCAAGCATCCTACATGGGAAAGATTACTTGATGAAAGGTGGTTTATGGCAAGTTGGGGATGGTTCAACAATTTGAGCAACATTAGACCTGGTTGATGAAGCAATGAGAACCTAGAAAACTCGAATGCCACATACAAAGTTTGAAAGGGAGATAGTGAGAGCAATTCAAAATATCCAACTTTCTCAAGTGAGGATAGAGGATATACTCATTTGACCTTATGAGAAATTAGGAATATGTAGTGTTAGGTCAATCTACAACTTCATTAGACGTAATTCTTATTATTCAAATACTTTGACACCCCATTTACATCAAATAGAGAAGTCAATGTAGAATATGGTTTGGCATAGTCCATGTCTTCTGAAAGTAAAACATTTCATTATGGAGCTTGGAAATTTATTCTAAAGAAAGGTTATTGACACTCTTGCTTGCAAATTTTGTAAATATGTTGAAACTATAGCGCATATTGTACTTAGCTATTTGTTACACCCTGAAAGGGGGCTTAGAAGCCTTTACTAAAATTATCATAGCATATGTACACCCGTTATATGATAATTGTCTTACGTGTCAGAGATCGTAAGACTCTGAATAAATAATTACATTTACAAGAAGTTACAGTACATATAATTAGATAATAAAATATAACTATGGATCTCGTACCCCATGGTCAACCATGATCATAAAGAATTGGTATCCCCTATCAATCATTAAAATAGGATAATCCCTAAGTTCTCAATTTCAAATTCCATTTACGTTAGGGTCCTAATATTTCATCTAAACAATCTATCATCCATAATTCTTACTTTGTCATTCTAGTTTTCTAGAAACTATCGATACTTCATATCTTATCCCATGTCGTGCTTTTGCTATCGCTATTGTTACTTGCAAAAAGTCTGTAAGGGGGTGATCACATTATGATTCAGTGAATGGGATGGTAACACTTTCAATGCTACGTACACACACAAGCAAAATCAAATCAAAATATTAAACATATGCTATATACATACACAAGAAAATTCAAATTAAAATATTAAACATATGCTATGTATGAACAATCATATGAATGCAGCATCTCACGTGGTCTTCTAGTAACTGACATGAAGTTTAGGGTTTATGCCCCCCTTGACCTTAGGTTAGGGATTCCAAAGCCACCATCAGTGCCTAGGTTATTATTCGGTTTATTTATCTTATCACTTTGTTAATTATGATACTTTATTAACTCAATAGTGAATGCTCCTGTGCCTTTCTGCACCAGACGGAGCAAAACCTTCAAAGACAGGTTGGACTCGGAACCATCATGGTGCAATAATCCCCTTATCACTTAGTTTGCACTTGGCGGAATAACGATCCTCTTGATCACTTCCGACGTATCCTGTGATAGTGATGGCCTTCAATCTCATGTAGTGTCTCATGAAAATGCATGTCAAGTTTTAATTTCGTCCAATTCGTACTTTAATTGACTTATTTAAAGTGATCAAACAACATATAAAATCAAATCAATTCTCAATCATACCATAGAGGCAAACATCAAACATTCCATTTCACTCATTACAACAAGCATAGATCATGTCTTTCTTATCACTCAAGACATACACTAAACCTAAACCCCGTGGACATAGACTTATCTAATCTTATATACAGTTAAATTAACTTGGCACCTTTCTGTGCTAATTCTTTTAAATGTCAAACAGCTCAGGTTGGCTTACGATCATCATATATGGCACCTTTGTGCCATTTATCTCAAATGCCGAACCACTTGGGTTGGCTTACAATCATTTCTGACACCTCTGTGTCATTTATCTCACATGTCAAGCCAACCACTTGGGGTTGATTTACATTAATCATCCTTGATACCTCTGTGCCATCGCATTTCTCAAGTGCTTTATTAATCTCACACTTTCGAGAGCCAGAAAGGTCATCTCGTTTTCTCTTTCAATGTCTTCAAGAAACTTGTGTATAATATACATATATACATATCTATACATATATATGTTTGTGACCTCTCTTTAATTAAGAACAATTTACTAGACACATTCCTTTCGTACCAAGAGGGTAAGAAAATATGGTCATTGAGTTGTAAAAACCCAGGTTACACTTATGATTGGGTTCATGAGTGTATTTCGTAAATATAATAGGAAAATAAGTTTGTGAAGTATATGTATACACATTTAGGAACCGGCTCTAACATGTATACATAATGATACCTATACACCTTATTCCAACTAAGCTTACCTACTCGGTAGCTATAGAAGGAAAATCTAAGTTCCTATATCTTGGTTTGTTTTGAAAGGAAAACAATTTGTAAAACATGGATTAGGCTTATGATTATAGCACTAGCGATATGGCGCTAGGTGCTATCATTAAGGTAATGACATCGAAACTCTCGGACCAGTCATTCCCCTATATTCTTTATGACTTTCTCCCTAACTCATCAATCCCCACTATGAATTAACTCAACAACAATCATATCAAATAGCAACACAACAAACAACAAATTCACATGCATAACATTCAACATACAACGTAACATAGTAGCATATCATTAAGTTTCCCACTCACTTGTTTAGGGTTGTCGTAGTCCTAATCGTCCTCAAGTGATTTCGACGTATAGTCCCTTCTTTGAGCATGGTACTGAAGGTTTAGCTACAGCAACTCTCCGCAATTTTCGTTTGGTTGCTCGATCTCTCGTTCACTCCTATCTCTTCTCAAGCTCTTTAATGCCTTTCCCCATACTCACATACACTAGCACATTCACACACACTACGTATATGCACCTACATATACATATACACCACTCGTGCATACATACATACACACTCCTTTCATTTCTCACACCACTAACATGCACATACATACATACCCTACATACATTTCACACTCCCAATATATACTTACTCACATACCCTACACATATTACACACTTCTTATATCCATACTCACATACCTACACTATACATTATCTCATACACCTACTCACATACTCCATATACGCCTTATATCACCAATACACACACCCACATACTTTGCACACACTATATTCACCTTCCATACCCACACATACATGTTCACACTCCGCACATCATTTCATACTCGAATATACATATCCCACATATATCATCCTCAATTTCCATATTTACACACACATACATGTCCTTACACCACAGATTATTTCACATACACACATACATGCCTATATATACCACTCTTTCTTTATACATACATACATGCCACATATTCCACACACACCATCTATATACACTCTAGTACTATGCACCCTGCACCTTCCATGCATATGCATACACACACAATACATAGCATCCATACATATACACACAACTACACCATCCATATGCATACACTCTCTCTAAATACGCCACATATCATCCCATGCACACATATTCCACATACACCACACCTTCTATACTCCTACACACATAATTCACACATCCCACACCTTCAACACACCTACATACCCTCTCACACACACTACCTATCATCACCAACACATAACTCATACTTACATACACTACTTACCATCACCTACACATACACGTATCTCCATATACATCACACCCATCGTCACACACACCATCTTCACATACATTACTCACTTTCATTCCCACACACACACATACACATCCTTATACATATACCATACACTATCATCTACACATACATACATTCGTACATACGCCTCACACCATCACATACACATGCGCACACATACATCCTCCTACATTCTGCATATGCCATACCGTTATACATACACATGCCACACACCCACATACACATACCGCATACCTTATATCATTTCATGCGCATACGCACATACTCCACATTCTCCTCACACTACCAATACGTACATACCTACATACTCCGCATACATTAACTTCACTTTTCATATACACGCACACATGTCTGCACATCACACTCCTTCTACACACCTATATACATACCCCATGCATCACACTTCCCATACACGTACACATGTATTCGCACACACCACACATTGTCCATATGCATACACCCCTTTCGCAAACACCCTATATCATCCTACACATACACACATACACACCATCATCTACACATACACACACACACTCTTGGCTCCTCCTTCTCCCTTTCACATACACATACCCATTCACGCACACACACATACACATCCTCCTCCACACACACACACTCACATACATCTCCTTCCTTGCATGCACACGCGGCTACACGCTGCTGTGGTTGTTTTTCTTTCCTCCTCATCCTAACCACCCAACACCAGTAGCAACTAGACCCCACCTTTCCTTACTCCTTTCCTCTTCTTCCTCGCGATCTAGCAAGCACCACACAACTTTCACCTCCCTCACACACACGCCACACGGCCTCCCTCCACAGACACCCACACACTTTCTTCACCTGCACACACAAACACACCCTCACACACCATCAATTGCCGTTGCTATTGAGAGTTGTGGTTGTTATGGTTGCTACCATCATTGGAACTATCATTGCTGCTGCCGTTACTGTGGTCGTCATTGCCGCTGTCATTAGGTGGCTACCGGTCATGGTTGCTGTTGCCAATGTTGTTGCGATCCTTTTCCTACACGCACACACACGCACACGTACTCCCATTCTTCTTCCGCTTTTGCTGCTATCGTCGTTGTGGTTGCAACTGTCGGATCATTGTTGCTATGTCGGAGTGGGAGTGATCGTCGCTGTTGCTACAGTTGTTGTCATCGAGCTTGTCGTCGTTGAGTGGCTGTTGTTATTGTTGTTGCAGTTGCTGAATCATTGTCGCCACTGCCGTTGCCGTTGGGATCGTGGTCGCTGCTTGTCTCATCGTCGGAGTCTCTTGTGTTGCTGTCCTCTTCGTCATCATGATTGTCACGGTTGCTGCCATGGTCGGAGTTCCTCATTGCTACTGTTTTCCTCCTCTCCTGTTCATCAGAACCAAGCTGCTATCACCGTTGCTATTGCTGTGGAGTCGGAGTGGAAGCGAGATGAAGGAGGGAATGTGGGACAGGGACGGTCAGGAAGGAAAAGTAGCGGATTGGGAAGGGAAGGGAGGGCGACGGGAGAGCGAATGGGAGAAGGCGTGGGATAGGGGAAAGCAGGGGTGTTGCAATCCAGGAGGAGAAGAAGATGAACAAGAAGAAGAAGAAAGAAAAGAAAAGCAAAAAAAAAAAAAAAAAGAGAAAGGGAGAGAGAAGACAACTGAAGACTGCTGCAGCTATGCTACTGAAGGAGGACGTGATGGATGGGACAAATTGGACCTTCGGCTGCTGCTGTAGCATCGGGTCAATATCTCTCTCTCTCTTTTAACAACTGGATATAAGTATTTATATTAGTATATATATTATATTTTGTATTATAATATTTCTATTTATTATTCTGCATTTTAAATTTTATATTTTTAGTATTTTATTACGAATATTTACATCTAACTTATCTAATTATTTGGAATATAAATATTTACTCTAAATTTACATTTGATGTTTCTAAATCTATAATTTTAATTAATTTCGTTATTTAACCTAATATTATTTAAAAATTATGTTTCGAAAAATTTATTCTTTTAATTTGATTTACTTGAACTAAAGTTAAAATTTATAATTATTTTTATTTATCTGTTTATATATCTATATTCGGATTTTTTCAAGTATTTCACTTTCTAAATTTGTTCAGTAATATATTTCATAAAATTCAATTTATTACATTCGTTATTTTATTTTTCTTGCGAAAGTTAATCCTTCCAATTGCTTAAAATTTTAAAATCTATTATTATCATAAATTTAAGATAAAATAATATTTATTATTTTATTTATTTTCTATAATTGTTTATATAATTTTTTGAAAATTTCCGGACTTCACACTAGCCTAGACGAAAACAATCTGGTCTGCAATTCTAGATATCCAAATAGAGATTGATAATGAATTGTCTCCAGACAAGTGGTTGAAAGAATGCGTATGTAATTCACTATAACAGGAAAGAGAGGCGGGAATTGTTTATAAAAATATGTACTATTTTGTAGTGCTTATGGAAGGCTAGATGTAAGAATGTGTTTTGGAATACTAACCTGCATGTGGACTTTGTAATTTTCTTATGTCAAAGAACTTTGGATGAACCTGAGGTGTTAAACAGTCGTGAAAAGGTATCACAACTAGCACATGTTCACTTGCAACCGGACCAAAATGGAAGGCATAAACATGTAAAGGTTGGAGTTTTGTATTAGCATTTAGGGCTGAATGGTTTGAATACTCAAAGAATTGCTAGGCAGCAACAAGATGGTACTAAAAGAAGGCATGGTAATAGCAGTGAGTGCAATGATAGCATGAATATGGCAAATGATCATGCTATCCAGGCTGGTGGTACAATGGATGCTAAAGGTTTGATCTATTTTATTGAAGATAAGCCCCTGTTTTGTTGGAAGACACCAAAAGGATGGACTATCAAACTCAACTCGGATGGTTCCTATGATGCTACTTCGAAGGAAGCTGTGTTTACCTTCATTGCTAGAAACTATAGAGGCAAAACTAGTGAAGGACTTGCCAACATATGCTTTGCTAGTTTAGTAAAGGAAGTAGAGGCTATTGCTGTCTTAGTGGCATGTAAATTTGAAAAAAATGAATGGTTAGGAGGATGTATGTTTTGAAGTGGACAACAATATTGTTTTTAATGCTTTGAAAACAGGTGAAACTACTCCTTGGAACCTTCATGCAATTCTACTTGATCTGCACTTGTCATTGTCATGGTTCACATTAGCGAGTGTCCTTTTGGTCAAAAGACAAGCGACTCAAGCTGCGAACTGGCTTACTTTAATACTATAAAGAAGATGTATCCACTGGAGTGAGAATCATCACCACCATCTTCTCTCAGTTATCCTTTTATATGATATGGCTTGTTCTTCAGATGCTTCTTAAGTTCCTGAACTAACTGATGTATTCAACTCTTTGTCAATGTAATAGCAATCTTTCTCTAGGCTAGAAAAAAAGAAAAGATAAATCTGTAATAATTAATTTGATAAAATAATATTATTGAATATATATAATTAGCAGTCTAATAAAAACAGGGGCCAAGCCAACCTGATTTTCGAACAAAGTTGCTCATTTCATCGTCATATTCATCGCATTTACTTGGTAATTGTGCTCCCGTGTGTCATCCGCGTACCTAAATTTTGCATGCCTTACATGCTCATGCTTTTATGTGTATCTACATCCTGTTTGCTTGCGTGCTTTTTCCTTTTACGCATTTGCCCATTTATTCGCATGTTGGCCAGTGTGCCTTTAAGTCAGCCTGGATACATATGGAATATATGATCTTTTTATATTTTTGGTATTCACTAAGGATTCGCAAGCATTGTTATGTAATTATCCATATAAAAAATATGAAAGATAATGTAAAATCCATAAAAAATTAGTTATGTATAACATTAGAATAATTAAAAGATTGTACTAAAAGTTTTAAACATACTTTATATAAAATTATATTAAAAGAAATAATCACACGAAAAACAAACCATAGAAAATTATAGAATAAATGATAAAATAAATTAAAATAATAGATTTAAAATTATCAAATAAAAATTTCAAGTAAATATTTAACCTCGAAATAATCAAATTTGTTTAAATATAAAATTTCATAATAAAATACTAAAATTTCAAAATTTATAAATACCATTATGTACACAAAAAAACACCAAAAATTTCTAAATCCTAACCATAATAAAAAAAAATTAATAATAATAATAATAATAATAATATATGGACAGCTATGGAGGAACCACGGCCAAAAAAAAAAAAAAAAAAAGCAAAGAAAAGAAAGAGAGAAGATAGAGGTGAGGAAACAGGACCCACGTAGAACGAGAAGAAACAAAAAAAAAAACGAACAAAAAAATTCATATCTCAAACATACAATTTCCAAACGATGATCGAAACTACCAGCATGTTTTTCAAGGTGAATGCAACTCAATTAGGTTATTTTTTTTTTGCAAAATAATATTAATTTTTAAAAGTTAGATATAAATATCAAATAAATATAAAAATTAGTATTTAATCTAAAATTTATTATATAAAACTATCTAGACTATGAATAGTATATAATAATATATTTTTTTTCTAATTTTCTAAATGAAAAAAATTTCAATAAAGAAATATCCAAAAACTATTTTAACTAAAACCAACAAAAATAAGACTCAGTCAATAAGATTACTTCACTTGTTATATTATGTGTATATTGTTGTGTTACATGTGTCTTGTTGTTGTGAATTTGTGTTATCTTGTAACTATATATATATATATATATATACGTAATAGGCTGGAATGTTGGGTAACCCTTCCTTTGCGTGGACAACGTTCTCCGATTGCTGGCCGTGATATAAGTATATACATAGATATGTGTAAACAGAGGATGGCTGGAATGTTTCTTTTCTCCTAGCTGCTGTATGGAATCATATATATAGGTATATGTATAATGGATTGTTGGGTTGCTGATCGGGAACGGGGGAAGCTAGGAGTTATAATGCTATATGGCGTCTTTGCAGGATTATATATATTTTTTTATTTTTCCTTGCATTTATGTTATTGGTTACATCATTGCTTTGTTCAATTTGATTTCGTGATGCTACTACTGGTTTATATGTGCTGTTGGATATATATGTAAACATGCATTTGTATGTAAACTTGCTGTCGTTGAGGGCGTCCTAGGTAGTTGGAAAATGGGGGTCGATTCGAAGTGCAGGGGCTGGTATGGTAAGGAGGATATATATATATTTATATACATATATAGCGAGCAAGGGATCCCCAACGTCTTTAGCATATATATATATATATATAGATAGGAGAGCTAGACGAAGCGAGCATGCTGGAGGAATGAATGGAAGAATTACATAACAATATATACGTATATATATACATATATACGTATATAGGATGTATTAAGGGAAGGAGGAAAAGGAAGGCATAACGAGAAGAGACCAGCGGAGGGAAGATAAATTGCAAGGGAGGGAAAGAGGTTACAGAAAATATATATATATATATATATACATATACAAGTGTTGGACATTGAAGTGGAAGAGGGGAAAAGGGCGATCAAGGAAGGAAAAGCTATATATATATATATATATATATATATATATATATACATATGTGTGGTTAGACGAAGTGAAGAAAGAGCTGGACATGGCTGCTGTCTAACGAACAGGGGAGGGAGTTTCATGTTCTATGAGCAGGGAAAGTCCGACGTCTTAATATATATATTTATACCCACGAGTACCGGATGAGAGAGGAGGACACATTGACGAGAGAGAGCTGCGGACGAATAGTGCAATTGACGATGAATATATATATGTATTTATGGAAGAGGCGAGAGTTTAAGAGGAAGACTAATATATACACGTATACATGCAAGGGGGCCGAAGAGAAAGGAAGGAGTCCATGTATAGATATAAATATATATGTAAAAATAAGTACAAGATGGTGTACGCTTACGGGATTCGACTGCGACAGTCCAACGATTGATGAATTATAAATATATAGGGGTTGACGTTCGACCTTAAGGTGAAATAAAATGTATATATATGTGTATATATATATATATATATATATATATATATATAAAACAATGAAATCAATAATGTATATACTTGTAAACTTTCCTAAATTGGCATGGAAAGAAAAATGGTTGTGATTAAATAAACTTGGATAGAAACTCAATACTTAGGGAATTAACTTTTGATAATTGCAAGTGCTATGTGATGATTGTGATCGAATAATCATAATTGTATTAGATTGATGCGATTGACTTTTATGTGTATGTTTGGTTCTAGTATGCTCACCAAGAAAGGCTAACTAAACATTTGACTTAAATAAAAACTTAACATGCATTGCACGAACATTGCATTATTCAAGGCCATCATAGCTACAGGGCGCACCAGAAGCAATAAGAGGATTACTATTCTGCAAAGTACGAATTAAGTGACTAGGGGATTATCGCGCCTTGACAGTTCTGAGTCGGACCCATCTCTTGAGGCTGTGTAAATGCTCGGTTATATGAGATACCTGAGCTTAAATCACTAAAGCTAAGACACAGTCATAATAAAGTTATAAGAGTAATCAAATTAGGTGTAAGACTCGAGCTCTAATGGTGGCTCCAAAATCCTTAACCTAAGGTCAAGGGGAGTGCAAACCTTATACTTCGCATCGGTTACCGGAAGACCACGTGAGATACTATATTCATATGAGTGTTTATTGCAACACTAAGAGATTGCACCCTATCTCACTAAGCTTTTAGCTTATCCTCCTATAGATTTTGTCTTATAGGTCATGACTACCAAAATTTCCTTATGAAGCAATGAACCAAGGTAAGTACTTGTTGCATAACTAGGGGCAAGGTTTATGGGAAGGAATGCGAGGATTAGATTGATGTAGATATTGCTAGACTTGATCCAGTAATAGTTGTAAATGCTTGTAAGTGATCCAATAGAATCTTGGGTGTACCTGTGGTTATGTAATGGGACCCATTAGAGGCCCTGTGATAATAGTTGTTGAATGCTTCTATTGAACAGGGGATGTTATTCTTGTGATTAACAGGCACGATGATTGAGATGAGATGCTTTGCGGTTGCTTAACGGGGGTTAAGCAATCGTGGCAGGTTGTCACGTGGAGTACCTAACGTGGGGCATGATAACTTTTGTTGGTATCAAAGCTTGAGTTTAAGTTAGGAATAGGATATAAACTAGAAATACATTAGGTTGAGAATCAATATCTTAAGAGATTGATTCAGTAACCCATTAGATAGAGGAAAACCTACCATAGTAGGAGAGGGTAGGTTGAACTTGGGAGTCAAGTTAATTAAATGAAAAGCTTACGATTTCCTTGTATTCGATGAAATGCAGGGTATGCTTCGATGCTTAGTTAGAAAGTGGAATACCTGTTACATGAAGGATGATGATGACTTAATCAACTATTGGTTGAGGATGGAAATATTGCTACAACACTACGAGTATTTTGCTCATTACAAGATCATCAATGAGTTGATTGAGGATTGGAGAATTTGATCAACTGAGTATTGGCAGGAACAGTTGGACAGATTGAGCGAAGACCTTAGAGATAGGTATGCTAGAGGTACCCTATGAAATAATATTTGTAGCCCGATTTGACTTAGGAGTGGGGTATTCCCAAGAAGTATTAGCACCCTTAGTTAAGTCCAAATGAAACAACCAAAGATATAAAAGGGGAATATACAATTGGAAGCTATAAATTAGATTTCTATACATCGAGGACTCTTGGGATACCATGGACTACATCAAGCACTGAGAGTTTGAGATCGGGATATGTTTGTAGTAGAACTAGAGTTATGGGAAGATTGGGAAGAGGATCTAGAAGAAGATTCATTTGTCGAAGAAAACTCCAATGTAGGTGGCGCCTTAGAAGATAGTGTATTCTCAGACTCCCTAGAAGAAGAAGAAAAGGAAGAAGAGGAAGAGGAAGAGGAAGAGGAAGAGGAAGAGGAAGAGGAAGAGGAAGAAGAAGAAGAAGAGAAGAAGAAGAAGAAGAAGAAGAAGAAGAAGAGAGGCAAGAAGGCGACTCGGATGGAAGTGACGAAAACATGAGTGAGTGATCACAAAGCATCACCTCAGGATGTAGGAAGTAGATATAAATATTGTCTTTTGGAAGATAATGTACATAAAGAGTAGCAATGCATATGTATGTTAGCAAGGTCTACAAGGGAAAATTTTGTAGTGTAATGCATGTATATCCCTCTATGTTAAAATGTGTGTAAGTGAAAAACTCCAAACATGTAAATTTTGAAACGTATATATGAAATACCTAGATCTCTGTGTGTTTACAATTTTCGATGCAAATATACAAATATGTTATAGACTTTTGTTGATATCCGTATCATTTATGATATATGTATCATTAGAATGTCCTAACATATTTAATGTGTTGCATTGAGGAATTTTAGAGGAACTACTAGTAGGGGGCAAAAGGTCACCGCATCTCCAAGGCATCGGAAGGACGACGAAATCTCAAAAATGGAAGTACTACTTGTAGCTCCGCAAGAGAATCCTGAGATTCGACCCATAACACCTAGCCGAGTGGCTAGGTCGTGATGACAAAACATTACAGAGACTCCTATTGAAAGAGAAGGAAGTGGAGAAGAACATATGATAAGGCTTGAAACAACTATGTAACAGCTGGTACAACAACAAGCTTTGGTGATTTAGCAATTGATGCCAGGAGGTCAACCTTCATCACAACCAATCCCTCCACCACCTCAAGCACATCCGGTACCACCTATAGCGCCTCAGCAACCTCGACAAGTGCTAACACCATCACCACTAGCCCCGACCACCCACATGTTATAGACAAAATGTGGATCTAGGAATGACCAAGGGAGAAGTGGTTAAATTCAAAAGAGCACATTCCCCAACTTCATACGCTCAAATAGATTCTTCTAGGGGTGTATAAAAAGCTAGAAGAAGCTAAGGAATGGATGGCCTAGTTAGAAAGGTCATTCGCTATGTATGAAGTAGAAGATCACCAGAAGCTGGCTTATGCCTCCTATATGTTAAAAGCTAGAGCCAAAATAGGGTAGGATGTAAGGTAAATAGCATTACCGCAACCGATCTCTTGGGAGACTTTTTTAGAGGAGTTTTTCAAGGAATATTTCCTAGAGAATGTTAGAACCTAATTAAGCGAACAACTATTTCAACTAAAGAAGGGCATGATAAGCATCAATCAGTATGAGCATGAGTTCCTTAGGTTATTATAGTTTGCTCTAGATGTTTATAAAGATTCGGATGAGTTGAAGTGACAACTATTTATGAATGGGTTGAATACTGAAACTTAAGGATGGATCATGGAATTCAAGCTAAAGACATATGCAGAAGTAGTAAATAAGGCACGAGCTTTATAGCAGACTAAGTTAAAAGTAGAGGAAATAAGAGCCCAAGCTAGACCAGGAGTTAGACCCGCATTCCTATGAAAAGACCCTTTGTTCAAACCTACCCTATGCAATAGGGGAAAGAGGTTGATGTTGAATGTAAGGGATCTAAGTGCAAAGCCGCTATTCATTACTCTACATGCAAAGTAAATAATGGTGGTTTGTTGGAAGTGTGGAAAGATGCACTATCTAAGAGAATGCCCTTACCTGAAGGGGGAGTGCTTTCGATGTAGGTCGAATGAGCACAAGGCTGCATATTGTCTACAAAAGAACTCCACGATCTGTTATGTTTGTGGACAATCAGGGCATATAGCTAGTACATGCCCCAAGAAACATCAAGGACTTGGACCTAAGGTCACAGCACCTAAGATAACCATTGAGAAGTCGGCCAACGGACCACTAGGACAGGAAGTGTAAGGAACTAACCCCCAGGCTACTAATGCCCGTGTATTTGCCATTAAAGGCATAAACACAGGAGAATAGGTAAGAGGGGAGCTGGGGCAATATCAAGACATTGACTTGGCAACCATGGAGTACTCTAAGGAGGGAGACTTGGTAACAGGTATGTTGAGACCAAAACTTACCTATTTATGATATCATATGGACATAAAGCATAAGTGAGAGATTAATTGTGAGAATTAGGAGCTATAAAAGATTTACTATTAAGAGGATTTAAGTAAATAAAGTGTAATAATCAAATATTATCCAATTGATAGGATTTATCTTTATTGTTGCTCGACCCACCTTAGTCCTCTTTGATATGGGAGCCATGCATTCCTTCATAAGCTTAGTTGTAACTCAATAGCGAAAACTAGAAGTTAAACTTTCTCCAAAGATCTTAAGAATTAATGCTGTTACAAGAGAATGGCCTATCGCTAAGGAAACGGTGAAGAATTTCCCAATCGAGACCCAAGGAAGGAATATGCCTACAGATTTAATCATTTTGGCTATGAGAGGCTATGATGTGATCTTAGGAATGAATTGGCTATCCAAGAACTTTGCCTATGTAGACTGCAAGAATAAAGAGGTGCAATTTAGCAGGCTAGGGATAGAAACGGTAGTGTATCAAGGGCAAGTATGGGGAACTCTTGAAGCTTTTACTAGCCTAGTTGAAGAGGAAAGAAAGGTCTTCAAGACTAGAGCATGTACTTAATAAGCGCATTAGAGGTAGAGAAAGAATCGTCGAGGTTAGAGGAAATACCAATTGTTAATGAATACCCAAACGTATTTCTTAAAGAACTATTAGGACTACCACCCTCGAGGGAATTGGACTT
Source organism: Laguncularia racemosa (assembly GCA_037954665.1). Taxonomy (NCBI): domain Eukaryota; kingdom Viridiplantae; phylum Streptophyta; class Magnoliopsida; order Myrtales; family Combretaceae; genus Laguncularia; species Laguncularia racemosa. Next base: position 1,443,868 of record JBBMOL010000108.1, read on the forward strand.
TACTATCAAGACAAAGCTTGGTACTGAACCAATCTTAAAGGCACCATATCAAATGGCTTCGATCGAATTACAAGAATTGAAAAAGTAGTTACAGGAATTGATCGAGAAGGGGTTCATTCGCCCAAGTGTATTACCATAGGGAGCTCTAGTACTATTTGTCAAGACGAAAGACGGATCTATGCAGTTATGTATCGACTATCATGAGCTGAACAAAGTGTAATGCTTTAAAACCCGAGCCGCGCTACTGCCCGCTACGTGTCCTTATCTCATTGACTTTAATAAATATGGTTGCTAATATACTTTTTCTCCACATCTCATAGGTAGGCAATCTAGTGGGTCTCTACACTTCTAACTTGTATTCAAAATATCCATCTTTAGGTATATTAAACTGTACCATCATGTTGTGGCAGTCAATGGTGGCATGGTATTTTGATAGCCAGTTGACACCCAAAATAATGTCAAACTTTATCATCTCTAATACCAGGAGGTCTAATCGCATCACCCTATCATGTATTTCTATTCTCACTCCTTTGCATATCCTACTTATTCTTCCTTCTACTCCTAAAAGAGTACTAACAGTCAGGCAATCATTCATATTTTCAACATCTAAAGCACATGCATAGACAAAATTCTCAAACACACGAGATACAGATGTACCGGAATCGAATAGCACATATGCATTATAGGAGTGTATTAGAAGCATACCCGCAATGTTGTTCACATTTGGGATATCCTGGTGCTACTGTTGATAAATGGCAAACACCCTTGTAGGAACTCTTTACCTAAGACCTCTTACTTGTGATTTACCTCCCTATCCTCTCACTAGAGGTCTAGCTGCTTGTTGAATTAATCCTCCTTGATTTTTGATCTGTCCTTGAGGACAATTGACTGCTTTGTGTCCTCTCTAGTTGCACACATGATAGAAGATTAGGGGAACTGACCTTTCAGTGCAATGTCTGCTAATGTGCCTTGTCTTCCCACAAGAGAAACATGCCCTATCTAGTCGTCTGCACTCTCTTAACTGATGGGGTTCATAACATTTAGGACATTTAGCATTTATGTCTACTGCAATGAGTGCCAAAGGCACTTGCTTGATCTGGAGAGGAAGGGTTACAACTTTGGGTGTTTTGCTTTGCAGTAAATGATGTCTTTTACCCCTATCTTGCCCCATTCCACTAGAGGCAGGTCTTTTTCACATAGTTATTGCTGCTCTGCGGCTCCTCTATTCTTCTATGATCTTTTTATTTTGTTTAAAGCACTTCGCTTTGTCTATCATTTCAGCATATGTATTTAGCTGAAAGGTCCCTACTATAAGTTGTAGGTCCAATTCCAATCCTCTTAGGAACCTTCTAACTTGGGACCTATAATCATTTCATACATTTTCGGGGAGGAACTGAATGAGGCGATTCAACTTTGCCTCATTCTCTTCAATGGTTCGGTTCCCCTATTCACAGTTGTAGTAATTGTTCTCCATTCTATCTTTGGAGCTATTAGGGAAATATCGCTAATAAAACAACTTCTTAAATACCGCCTAATTTATGCACTCCCTTACAAATCTAGGGACCAAAGCTTACCATTTTTCTACAGTTCCCTTCAGCATGAATGTAGCATAATTCACCTTCTTATCTTCTAGTATCTGGAAGGCAGTAAAGGTCTTCTCAATTTCCTATACCCAATCCTCAGCCTCGATTGGGTCATCCACTTTAGGGTTAAATTCCTTAGCCACTCTTATGAACATATTAAAGCTGATGGGTTCGTTAGCATTCCTATGTTGTGGGACATTAAGGGCTTGGTGTTGTTATGCCAGTAGTCTCACTAGGTGGTTTACGGTATGCAATGGCTGCACTATCTCTTCAGCCATTTGACCTCTTTCCCCTTATGGCTATGGGTTCTAAGTTTCCTCCTCATTGGGCTTATCACGCCAAGCACCCCTTCCAATTCCTGATCCGGTAATTCTTCTTGGAGGCATTCTGTTTAAGAAGAGACAACCAGATCTACTTATGTTAGTATCAGTCAGGGTCAGTTTCATAATGTGTAAGTATATACACATATACTACTATATAAAGGTCTATTCATATATAAAGCTTAACAATTAGAAGAATATAAGTAAAATAATAATATAAGAAAATAATTACATAATTAAGTAAATGTCTCATATTTTACCCACTCTCTTTATGTCTAAATATCTTATAGATCTAATGCTTAATCCTTTAAAAGATCACATCTTAAACTCTATTGTTTAAAACTTATGGCTATTGATTTTTACTTAGTTTTAAAGATCATTACCTAAAATCTTTAGGATTAATAACTTATGCTCTATAGATTAAAACTTAAGTCTCTAAAGGTCATAAAACCTAGGGCTCTAATACCACATAAGCTGTAATGCCTCGAAACCCAAGCCATGCTACTGCCTACCACGTATCTTATCTCAAAATAACACGTTAAGGCTTTGAAATAATTCTAATAAATTTTAACCTGTAACTCCTACAATAAAACATTTCATACATCCTCAAGGTTCTAATGATAACTTAAACCTTATCAATTATCTAAAGCAACCGGAGTCTTTAAACTCAAAAAATAACAATTTCAAAAAATACTGTCTATTACAGTTAAATATCATAAATTTTCCTAAAACTTAATCACCATAATAATAATAGTACTCTTTGTCTTCCTCTCTCTGTGGTTCACTTAAACCTAAGTCATCTTCTGGGTTCTCATCTCTCTTAACACTTGCATCTAAAAATGATTCCCTGAAGGGTGAGCTAATGCCCAGTACTTATAACATAAACACATATGCATGAACAAACATAAACAAGTATCTCACAAATCATGTCAAACTTAAACACAGATAACCATTTCTTAATATAATTTATGTCAACAAGTAAACAACAAGATATTCATGACTCCCTTAACATACTTAACACATTGGAGCATGACTTGATAATAGGAACTGCCACTACGGGCCCTACAGCCATGATCCCTTAATCCTTAAACTTAGTGATGGGAACTGGCACTATAAGCTCCACACCCATGTACACTTAAACCTTAAACTTAGTGATGGGAACTGCTATTACATGCCCTATAACCATGTCCACTTAAAGTTGGTGATAGGAACTACTACTACGTGCTCCACATCCATGTACACTTAACCACTTAAACATGGTAATGGGAACTACTACTATAAGCCCCACACCCATGTACACTTAATCACTTAATCAAAATTCAACCTAGATCATTTCCAAGAACTACTCTACTAGGGATAACATCACACAAGGATCATTGGGGTGCTCCCTATGGATCTACCACTACGAGCCCCTAGGCCGAGCCAAGTACATACAACATATCACTTAAACACTTAAGCCGATTCACCAATTAACACAAGTTCCATACATAGACTAACTTAAATGAGCACAATCAAGATGTAAGTTACACGTACCTTGAATCCTAACCTTAAGCACTTCTCGGTCTTGGATTTAATCTAATTCGAAATCTATATAAATTAACATGCTCTTCTTAGTATTCAATCTAAAATTAATATCATTCTTAATTTCCTTAATCCTATTAATTTAATTTCTCTAAGGCCCTACTAGTTATCTAGGTTATGTGAAAATTAGTTTAAATTGAAGTTAAATGAATATATAATTATGTTATACTTCATTCAAAATGGTCATGTTGGGGATCGTGTTGCTCAACACGGGTTGAAGCACGACCGTGTTAGGAGTCATGTATCTTTCGGTGAAAAACTTAGTTTCAACACGGTCTAACACATGACTTTATTAGGAGGTCGTGTTACCCTTGACTCAATACGGTCAAAACACGACCGTATTGGGTGGCCGCGTATCTCTCGGTGCACCTTTCCATTTCAACATGGTCAAAATACGATCGTGTTGAGAGGCCGTATTGCCCTTAACTTAATATAGTTGAAACACGACTATGTTGGGAGGCCATGTGTCTCTCTATGCACCTTTCCATTTCAAGACAGTCGAAACACGACCATGTTGGTAAGCCATACTACCTTTGGTAACCTCCATAAACCCTATTTTTTCTACTCCAATTTCTCCAAAACTCAATCTTAGATATTCCTAAGCTCAATTAAGTCACTAAAACATGTAATTACAATTACATTACATAGAATTGAATACTTACTCCAATTTCAACAAGTCGCAAATCCCGGATCATCAATTCTTCATTCTCTTATGTCCCTTCACACACCTCGTGGTCTATATGAACAAACAATGCTCATAACTACAAATTCTATAAATCCTAATTTGAAATTCATATAACAATCCTTACCTCGAGTTCTTGTAATTGATTTATCCCTTTTCCTCTTGTTGACCGAGGTTTTTCTCATATGGAGCGTTTGTCCTCTACAACTCTATATCACTACCCAATATGACAAAAGGGGGCTCTTTAGGTCAACTTATAGTATTTATATGCTCCATGTGAAATGATCAAATTGCCCCTCAAATTTTTTTAAAATTCCATCCTCATCCTTAGCTCTTCATGATAATACCTATATTATATAATTAAATAAATAATTAAAATCTTTCAAGTATTACACAAAGTGACCGTCAAGAATAGATATCCGTTACCAAGGATTGATGATCTCTTTAGTTAACTAAGAGGAGCAAATGTCTTTTCTGAAATTGACCTACGATCCAGATACCACCAATTAAGAATCAAGTCAAAGGATATACCCAAAATTGCTTTCCAAATGAGATATGGCCATTATGAATTTCTAGTTATGTCATTCAAATTAACAAATGCTCTAGCTGCATTCATGGACCTCATGAATAGGATCTTTAAGCCATTTCTGGACAAGTTCATCATGGTTTTCATTGATAACATTCTGATCTATTCCAAGACACTGCTAGAACATGAAGAAAACTTGCGAATCACCTTAGGATTGTTGAAAGAGCACCAATTATATGTGAAACTATCTAAGTGTGTGTTTTGGATGTGTCAAGTGGCATTCTTGGGACACATTATATCTAGTGAAGGAATAACGGTAGATCCAGTGAAGATCGATGGCATAGTTGATTGGAAGCAACCCATTACAATGACAGAAGTTAGGAGTTTTCTTGGGTTAGCTGGGTATTACAGACGATTTGTGAAGAATTTTTCATGGATATCAAGACCATTGACTAGATTGACCTAGAAAGAGGTAAGGTTTGAGTGGGATGAGAAATGTGAAAGAAGCTTCCAAGAGTTGAAGCAACGATTAGTTATAGCCCCGATCTTAACGTTGCCTAGTACAGAAGAACCTTTTTGCATATATAACGATGCTTTCTAGAATGGATTGCGTTGTGTGCTGATGCAAAATAAGAGAGTTGTGGCTTATGCTTCCAAACAATTGAAACCACATGAGAAGAATTATACTACCCATGATCTAGAGTTGGTTGCGATCATGTTTGCCTGAAAATATAGAGACACTACTTATACGGGCAAAAGTGTGAAGTACACACAAACTATAAGTGTCTAAAGTACCTATTTACTCAGAAAGAGCTTAACATGTGACAAAGGAGATGGCTTGAGCTCATTAAGGACTATGACCTTAGTATCAGCTACCACCTAAGAAAAGCTAATGCAGTGGCCAATGCATTGAGTTGAAAGAATCACGAGCAAGTGGTAGCATTGTTAACCAAACAAAAACAGTTGATACAAGGGTTCGAGAAACTCAAGATTGAATTCATTTGGCATGAGGAGGAAGAGGCTCAAATAGCTACTTTGGAGGTACGACCTACGCTTTTAGATAGATTAAGGAAATGCAGCGTACCAATCCAAAGATGATAGAACTTTAAGGTAAAGTGGAACAGGGGGTTAGTACTAACTTCAAAGTGGATCTAGAGGGACTCTTAAGATTAAGAGGTAGATGGTGCATACCAATAGATCTACAATTGAAAAATGGCATTTTAGATGAAGCCCATAACTCCAGTTACACCTTGCACTCGAGAGGAAATAAGATGTATCAGGAACTCAAGAGGGGTTATTGGTGGAAAGGCATGAAGAGAGATGTAGTACAGTTCGTCTTTCAATGTTCTGTCTGTCAACGAGTTAAGGTCGAACATAAAAAACCCGAGGGATTACTACAACCATTGCCGATTCTAGAGTGGAAGTGGGGACGGATCACAATGGACTTTGTTACAGTATTACCAAAGACCAGGGTTGGATATGAAGCAATATGTGTAATCGTGGACCGATTAACCAAATCCGCCCATTTCCTACCCGTCAATATGACTTATTCCTTAAACAAGTTAGCTGGGATCTATATACGGGAAATTGTGAGACTCCATGGGGTGCCATAGAATATAGTGTTTAATCAAGATCCACGGTTTGTATCAAGGTTCTAGAGAAGTTTACAGCAAGCTCTAGGGACCAAACTGCAATTCAATACAACATATCACCATCGGACAGATAAACAATCCAAGTGTACCATCCAAACTTTGGGAGATATGCTAAGAGCTTGTGCACTAGACTTTAAGAATAGCTAGGAGCGACATTTGCCATTGGTTCAGCTCGCTTACAACAACAGCTACCACTCATCGATCAAGATGGCCCCTTATGAAGCCCTATATAGATGAAAATGTAGATCTTCATTATATTGGGATGAGATCAAACGTAGTACAATTGGGCTAAATTTGCTGCAAGAGATGATAAACAAGGTTGCCACCATTAAACAATGAATGAAGGAAACTCAAGATTGCCAAAAGAGCTAGGCAGACTTAAGGAGAAGAGAGAATGAGTTCCTACTAGGGGAACATGTCTATTTAAAGGTCACTTCAGTTAAGGGGATAAGATGATTTAGAACAAAAGGGAAGTTAAGTCTCAGATATGTAAGGCCATACGAAGCATTGGAAAGAGTTGGAAAAGTGGCCTATCATTTAGCCTTGCCTCCTTAACTATTAGGGATTCACAATGTCTTCCATGTGTCGTTACTCTAGAAGCACATCCCAGATCCTAACCGAGCCATCGAGATGGACATCCTAACGATTCAACCAAACCTAATGTATCAAGAACATCCTATTCAAATTCTCGATACTTAAACTCGAGAGTTGCACAACAGGACCATTTGATTCATCAAGGTATAATGGAGTCGACACTCGGAACGAGAGGCTACTTGGGAGAAAGAAGATGAGATGAGGGAAAGATATCCTCGACCCTTTAGAGAACAAGGTATGTCTTAAAGTTTTGAGGACAAAACTTTTTGAAAGAGGAGAGAATGAAAAATCCGCAAAAATTTAGTTGCATATAATATCGGAATGATTAAAAGATCATACTAAAAACTTTAAACATACCCCACATAAAATTATATTAAAAGAAATAATCACAAAAAACAAACCATGAAAAATTATAGAATAAACGATAAAATAAATTAAAATCATAAACTTAGGATTGTCAAATGGAATTCCAAATAAATATTTATGCTCAAAATAGTCAAGTTAGTTTAGACATAAAGTTTCGTAATAAAATACTAAAATTTCAAAATTTACAAATACCGTCACGTGTAAAAAGATTGTCCTAGAATTTCTAAAACCTAACCATAAAAAAATGACTTAATAATAATAATATATGGACGAGCCGTGGAGGACCAATTGCAACCAAAAAAAAAAAAAAAAGCAAAGAAAAGAAAAAGAGTAAAAGAGAGGAGACAGAGGCGAGGAAACAGGACCCACGCGAAACCAGGAGAAAGAAAAAACAAACAACGAACAAAAAAATTCATCTTATTTCACATATATGATATCCGATATACGATTCGAGACTACCAGTGTGTTCTTCGAGCTGAGTGTAACTCAACTAAACCAATTTTTTGTGAAACCGAATTGTTTTTTAAAAGTTAGATATAAATATCAAATAGGTCTAAAAATTAGTATTTAACCTAAAATTTGTTATAATAGCTAGAAAAACATTAGATAGGACAATCTAAATCATGAATAATATGTAATAATGTATTTTTTTCCTAATTTTTTAGGTAAAAAAAATTTTAACTTGGAAATACCCAAAAACTACTTCGATTAAAACCGAGGAAAATAAGATCCAAGCGAATATGATTCTATAACGTGATGTGATGTGTTGTGTGTATATTATTGTGACTTTGTGTTATCTTGTATATATATATATATATATATACACGCAAGAGGGTAAACCTTCCTTTGCGTGGACAACGTTCTCCGATTGCTGGCCGTGATATAAGTATATACATAGATACGTGTAAACAGAGGATGGCTGGAACGTTTCTTTTCTCCTAGCTGCTGTATGGAATCATATATATAGGTATATGTATAATGGTTTGTTGGGTTGCTGACCGAGAACGGGGGCAGCTAGGAGTTATAATGCTATATGACGTCTTTGCTGGATTATATATTTTTTTTCTTTTTTCTTTTTCCTTGCGTTTGTGTTATTGGTTGCATCATTGCTTTGTTCAATTTGATTTCGTGATGCTACTACTGGTTTACATATACATGTATCTATATACATAGATGTCCTGCTGGATATATATATATATATATATATATATACATGCATTTGTATGTAAACTTGCTATCATTGAGGACATCCTAGGTTGTGGGAAAATGGGGGCCGATTCGGAGTGCAGGGGCTGGTATGGTAAGGAGGATATATATACATATTTGTACATATATAGCGAGCAAGAGACCCCCAACGTCTTTAGCACATATATATATATAGATAGGAGAGCTAGACGAGGGGAGCATGCTGGAGGAATGAATGGAAGAATTACTTAACAATATATATGTATATATATACATATATACATATATAGGATGTATTAAGGGAAGGAGGAAAAGGAAGGCATAACGAGAAGAGACCAGCGGAGGGAAGATAAATTGCAAGGGAGGGAAAGAGGTTACAGAATATATATATATATATATATATACATATACAAGTGATAGACATTAAAGTGGAAGAGGGGAAAAGGGCGATCAAGGAAGGAAAAGCTATATATATATATATATATATATATACATATGTGTGGTTAGACAAAGTGAAGAAAGGGCTGGACATGGCTGCTGTCTAATGAATAGGGGAGGGAGTTTAATGTTCTACGAGCAGGGAAAGTCCGACGTCTTAATATATATATATATACCCACAAGAACCGGAGATGAGAGAGGACACATTGAGGATAGAGGGCTGGAGACGAGTAGTGCAATTGACGATGAATATATGAATGTATTTATGGAAGAGGCGCGAGTTTAAGAGGAAGACTAATATATACACGTATAAATGCAAGGGAGTTGAAGAGAAAGGAAGGAGTCCATGTATAGATATAAATATATATGTGTAAATAAGTAGAAGATGGTGTACGCTTAGGGATTCGACTGTGATAGTCTAGCTATTGATGAATTATAAATATATTGGGGGTGAAGTTCAATCTTAAGGTGAAATAAAATGTATACATATGTATATCTATATAGAGATAAACAAAAACAGTGAAATCAATAATGTATACATTTGTAAACTTTCCTAAATTGGCATGGAAAGGAAAATGGTTGCGATTAAATAAACTTGCATAGAAACTCGATACTTAGGGAATTATCTTTAGATAATTGCAAGTGCTATGTGGTTATTGTGATTGAATAATCGTACTTGTATTGGATTGATGCGATTAACTTCTATGTGTATGTTTGGTTCTGGTATGATCACCAAGAAAGGTTAACTAAACATTTGACTTAAATAAAAACTTGACATGCATTGCACGAACATTGCTTTGTTCAACGCCATCACAGCTACAGAGTGCGCCAAAAGTAATCAGAGGATTACTATTCCATTAAGTGAGAACTAAGTAGTTGGGGGATTGTCACGCCTTGACGGTTCTGAGTCCGGCTTATCTCTTGAGGGTATGTAAATCCTTAGTGTATAAAAGACACCTGAGCTTAGATTAGTAAAGTTAAAACACAATCATAATAAAGTGATAAGAGTAATTAAACTGAGTGTAAAACCTAGGCTCTAATTGTGGCTCTGGAATCTCTAACCTAAGGTCAAGGGGGTGTAAAACCTAGACTTCATGTTGATTACTTGAAGATCACGCGAGATGCCATATTCATATGTGTTCATGCATAGCATTTGTTTTGACAACTTGTTTAAAATTGTTTGTATTTATGATGCAGACACGGGCTGATACACGGGTTGTTACACAATCGTGTATCATGTCAGGGGAACTTCTAGAAAGACACACGGCTTCATACACGGCCAGGAGGTACGGCCGTGTGAGAAACCTAGATGATTCCCAAAAACGTACACGGTCTCTTACACGGCCAGGAGACACGGTTGTGTGTTCTGTTGGGATCTCTCCCAATAGCAGACACCGCTGCAGGCATGGCCAGGAGACACGGCCGTATATTACGCCAGAAATATTCCTAGAAGCATACACGACTTTGAGGCACAACCGTGTATACGACAGAGGACGGACGTGTATACTTATATTTATTTCTACGTGTACATCTATATTTCCTTTTTTACGTATTTTCCAAAGGAGTATATATATAGTTGTTAGGTTATTGTAGGGTTATGTTTTATTCATTATTCAAATACACTTTTTAGATACGAGTTTCTCTATTTGTCGGTTGTGCGCAATCGAGATTTCTCTAAGGAATAATTCATCTTTATTCTTTGTTGTTTGTGAGACCAATCCTAGAATCAAATTCGTTTCGTATACGCTTTCCGCGCTGCGTTAGTTAGTATCAGAGCAAGGTAATTTCCTGTGGAGATGTCAACTCATCAAGGCGATGACGACGGTCATGTTCTTGACGGTGTTTAATATGCGAGATCACAAGGAAACCATCAATGGGTTCCAAGGGCAGAGTTTGACACAATGCATCAGAAGGTCGGGCATATGGAACGGTGCCTTGATGAACTGATCGAGCGTTTCGACGTCTTAGCAGTAGACCCCAATAGGGTTGGGGGTGTTGGGATGAATCCACCACGGGCAGCTGATGTCTACGGTAGACATATGGTCCGACTTATCGTCGAGAATAGGTGGGGACAGGTAAAGGGTGAAGATTCCAGCGATGAGAGCGATGACCCGTATGGGGGTAGACCACAGCGAGGGCGCGGTGGTAGAGGTGGTGGTTATCGGCCGGTTCAGCACGGAAACAATCATAGAGACGGCGATTACCAGAGAAACCGTGGCGGGTATGATCAAGGAGACGGAGGAGATTACCGCCTGAAGGTCGATATTCCATGGTTTGATGGTAGCCTTAATATTGAAGGTTTCCTAGATTGGATTGTCGAAGTAGATCAGTTTTTCGACTACATGGAAATTCCAGAAGACCGTCGGGTGAGGTTGGTGGCGTGTAGACTGAAGAGTGGGGCCTCGGCATGGTGGGAGAGGTTGCAGAATAGGAGACAGAGAGAGGGTAAGCATTCGGTGAGAACGTGGTATCGAATGAAGCAATCGTTGCAACACGATTTCCTCCCGCCAGACTATGAGCAGATATTGTTCCAACAATATCAGCGGTGCCGTTAGGGGCAACAATCAGTGCATGAGTATACGACCGAGTTCATGAGACTGGCCGAACGGAATGACTTGAGGGAGAGTGAAGGCCAGCAAGTAGCACGATACGTAGAAGGCCTGAAACTCCAAATCAAGGACAAAATTGGGGTTACAATGGTGAGGAACCTAGTGGAAGTGAAGAATTTGGCCCTCCGAGCTGAGTTAATGTTGCAGGAGCAGAGTAGTAGATACGGAGGGGGGAGAAAGGGATACGTCGGTGAAGTTGTAGGTAGCGGTAGTAAGTCGGGATTTGAGAAAAGTAAAAGTGATGCATACAAACCTAATGATGACAGTGCCAAGAAAGAAGAAAAGAGTGAGGGGAAGAAACCAATGGAACCAAAGGGAACCCAGAGGCAGAGTAACCCTTATGCTAAGCCTATTTTGGGTAAGTGTTTCCGATGTAATCAATTGAGTCATAGGTCAAATAAATGTCCTGTTAGGAGAAGTGTAAACATCCTTGATAGGGGGGATGATGAGGAGATTTGCTGTGAACCTGATGGGGAGGAAGAATACTATGAGGAGGAGGAAGAGGCAACAGAACCAACCTATGTGATTCGGCGGATAATGCTAACCCCGAAATAGGAAGAGATCACACAACGACACCAGCTGTTTCGCACGTGGTGTACTATTGCTGGGAAGGTGTTTGAACTAATAGTAGATAGCGGGAGTTGTGAAAACATCATAGGAAGAGAGGTTGTGAAACACCTGTAGCTACCTATCGAAAAGCACCAAAATCCGTACACTATAGGGTGGATCAAAGCTGTCGAGAGGATTGAAGTAAAGGAAAGATGTAGGGTACCATTCTCAATAGGGAAATATTGCGAGGAAGCCTTTTGTGATATTGTAGACATGGATGCCTGTCATATCTTATTTAGTAGGCCATGGCAGTTTGATGTGAACGCACAACACGTGGGAAAGGAGAATGTGTACAAACTGGAGAAAGGGGGTGTGAGGTACACATTGTTGCCGTTGAAGAAGGAAGGATGCTCGAAGGAGAAGAGGGCAGAAAGTCGTTTGTTCCTAACCGTCACCCAATCAGAGAAAGACTTAGTGGAAGATTTAAAGGAGTCACGGGTGGTCCATGCTCTTATAGTAAACGATGTGGCGGCTAGAGAAAATGAAGTTAGTATGGAAATACCCGAAGCAATAAAGTGTTTACTGGAGGAGTTTAAGGAGGTGGCTCCTGATGATCTACCTGAGGGTTTACCGCCTCTGAGAGACATCTAACATCAAATAGACCTGGTGCCTGGTGCAAGTCTCCCAAACTTACCACACTATAGGATGAGCCCTAAGGAAACTGAGATTTTGCAAGATAAGGTCCAAGAGCTTTTGGACAAGGGGTTTATCCGGAACAGCCTGAGTCCGTATGCGGTCCCAGCATTGTTGACTCCCAAGAAAGATGGGAGCTGGAGGATGTGTCTTGATAGCAAGGCTATCAATAAGATCACCATAGGATACAAATTTCCCATCCCTTGCATCGAGGATATGTTGGATCAGTTGAGCGAAGCCACTATCTTCTCCAAAATAGATCTGAGGAATGGATACCACCAGATTTGGATCTACCCTAGAGACGAATGGAAGACGGCATTCAAAACAAAGGAAGGGCTGTATGAATGGCTGGTGATGCCGTTTGGTCTCAGTAACACACCAAGCACCTTCATGAGAGTGATGAACCAGGTATTAAAGCCCTTTAATGGTCGCTTTATTGTCGTATATTTTGATGATATCTTGGTGTTCAGTAAATTTGAGGACGAACATCTTGAGCATTTGAGATGTGTTTTGTCTGTATTGAAAGAGAATAAACTGTTTGCCAATCTAAAGAAATGCACATTCTTGTCAAAATGACTATTGTTCCTTGGGTTCATAATTAGCAGTGAAGGGGTGATGGTGGATGATGAAAAGGTGAAAGTGATTAGAGAGTGGCCTACTCCAAGAACCGTTACTTAGTTGAGGAGCTTTCTCGGCTTGGCTAGCTTCTATAGGAGATTTATTAAACACTTCAGTACAGTTGCTACTCCCTTAATTGAATGTTTGAAGAAAGGGAAATTCCGATGGGGTGAAGAGGCTGAAGTAAGCTTTATAGACCTGAAAAGATGATTGTGTAGCGCCCCTGTATTAGCGCTACCGGATTTTGACAAGTTATTTGAGGTAGATTGCGACGCCAGTGGAGTTGGGATCTGGGCGGTACTGTCACAGGAGAAAAGACCAATAGCATTCTATAGCGAAAAGTTGTGTGAAGCCAAGAGGAATTGGTCTACATATGACAAAGAGTTTTATGTCGTGGTAAGAGCTCTTAAAGTATGGGAACACTATTTGGTTGGAAAGGAGTTCATCTTGTATTCAGGTTGCAAGCCTCTTAAACACCTAAGCGGCCAAACCCAGATAAGTAAGGACATGCATGCAAGGTGGATTGAGTTTTTACAAAGGTTTCCTTTCAGATTGATGCACAAGTCGGGTGTGCAAATCAAGGTAGCGGACGCCCTGAGTAGAAGAGCTGAAGTCCTACTTACTCTGAGTGCGGACATTGTCGGATTTGAAAGACTAAAGGAGCTGTACGAAGGGGATGGAGACTTCAAAGCCAATAGGGAACCTTGTGACGACTACCATATTCATGATGGATACTTAATGAAAGGGAATTAGTTGTGCATCCCTGAGCCGTCCTTATAGGAAAAGCTTATTTGAGACCTGCATGGTGGTGGATTGGCAGGATATATGGGCAGAGATAAGACCCTAGCTGCAGTTGCTGAAAGGTATTTTTGGCCTCGGTTAAGGAGGGATGTGTATAGAATTGTGGAAAGGTGTTATATTTGTCAAGTGTAGAAGGGGCAATCCTAGAACACTGGCCAATATACTCCTCTCCCTATGCCGACGAACATTTGGGAGGACCTGTCGATGGACTTTGTACTTGGTTTGCCTTGTACCCAACAAAGCATTGACTCTGTTTTTGTTGTAGTTGACAGGTTTTCCAAGATGGCGCATTTTATCCCCTGTAGAAAGATCGCTGATGCACGGGTAATCGCACGACTATTCTTTAAGGAAGTGGTGCGCCTACATGGGGTCCCAAAGTCCATTACCTCCGACAGGGATAGCAAGTTCCTTAGCCACTTTTGGAGGACTCTTTGGTATATGTTTGACTCATCTCTGAATTACAGCAGCACAGTTCATCCTCAAACCGATGGTCAAATGGAGGTAACCAATCGGACCCTCGGAAACCTCATTAGAAGCATTTGCCATGAGAAGCCAGGGCAATGGGATCAAGCGTTGGCTCAAGCTGAATTCGCTTACAATAGTTCCATCCACCGAACTATTGGAAGATCATCGTTCTTAGTGGTATACACCAAAACGCCACAACAAGCGCTGGACCTGATCAAATTACCTAAGGGCATGGTGGGTGACATCGCTGCTAAACATATGGCGGAACAATGCCAAACCACTACAGCGAAAGTCAGACGGAAGATAGAGGAAGCCAATACCCGATATAAAGGGGCTGCGGATAAGCATAGATGGAAGAAACAGTTTGACGTGGGCAATCGGGTAATGGTTTACCTTCGGAAAGAGTGTTCCCCTACGGGCAGATACGGGAAACTCCAACCAAAGAAATATGGGTCTTGTGAAGTAGTGTGTAAGATAAACGATAATGCGTACATTGTACAGCTTCCCAAAGATATGAACATCTCCTGCACTTTTAATGTGGCGGATTTATCTCTTTTCCACCTCGATGACACATTGTTATACCCTGACGAGAACTCGGGGTCGAGTTCTTCATTGGTGGGAGAGAATGATGCAGACATAAGCTAATACACGGGTTGTTACACGGTCGTGTATCATGTCAGGGGAACTTCCAGAAAGACACACGGCTTCATACACAGCTAGGAGGCACGATCATGTGAGAAGCCTGGATGATTCCAAAAAACGTACACGGTCTCTTACACGGTCAGGAGATACGACCGTGTGTTTTGTCGGGATCTCTCCCAGAAGCAGACATGGCTGCAGGCACAACCAGGAGACACGACCGTGTATTATGCTAGAAATATTCCTAGAAGCATACACGACTTTGAGGTACGGCCGTGTATACGACAGAAGACGGACATGTATACTTATATTTATTTCCTCGTATACATCTATATTTCATTTTTTACGTATTTTCCAGAGGAGTATATATATAGTTGTTAGGTTATTGTAGGGTTACGTTTTATTCATTATTCAAATACACTTTTTAGACGACGAGTTTCTCTGTTTGTCGATTGTACGCAATCAAGATTTCTCTAAGGAATAATTCATCTTTATTCTTTGTTGTTTGCGAGACCAATCCTAGAATCGGATTCGTTTCGTATACGCTTTCCGCGCTGCGTTAATTTATTATAATATTGAGATATTGCACCCTATCTCACTAAGCTTTTAGCTTATCCTCTTATAGATTTTGTCTTGCAGGTCGTGACTACCAAAATTTCCTTATGAAGTGGCAAACCAAGGTAAGTACTTGTCGCATAACTAAGGGCAAGCTTTGTGGGAAGGAATGCAAGGACTTGATTGATGTAGATATTGCTAGACTTGATTCGGTAATAGTTGTAAATGCCTATAAGTGATTCAATAGGATCTTGAGTGTACTTATAGTTGTGTAATAGGACCCATTAAAGGCCCTGTGATAATATAGTTGTTGAATACTTCTGTTGAATAGGGAATGCTATTCTTGTGATTAACAGGCACGATGATTGAGATGAGACGTTTCACGGTTGCTAAACGGGGGTTGGGCAATCGTGGCAGGTTGTCACGTGGAGTACCTAGCGTAGGGCATGACAAATAATATTATAACAATAAATAGAAATAAAAATTATAAATTAAAATTTGAAAAATATTATGTGTTGCATATTTGTTTTTAGTTGAAAAATAAAATGTATAAAATTAATAAATGAGTATATTTGTATAAATATGTATGTATTATGAAAATATATTATATTCGTATGTGTATAAGTATGACCTATGACATACATGTATGCGGTTTGGTATGTGTATGCATGTACTTATACTCATGTACGTATACATATACATAATATATATGTTAATTATACATTTATCTATATGTATTTAAATAGTAAATATATGTGTATAATGTGTGGATAATGGATATACTGTTTAAATATTCAATCACATAAATTTTATTAACAGGCATTCATAGAAACTAAATTGCAAATCTACTTAACTAATTTTAAAATTTTCAATTAAAATTTATCTTAAGTTTCCAATTTCATCATAATATAACAACTAAAAAATAATTCCATACTATTTAAATAATGTAGTAATTTTTTTTTGCATTAAATATAGTGATACTTTTTGAAATTTCTCCAATTAAATTAATTAAATCTCATCCAACTAAAAAATATACTTTAAATAATTTTTTCAACAATATATTACTTAAAAATATTATTTGATTTAACTATTTTATATAGTAAAAAATAATTAAAATAATTCATTGACATTAATTTAAAATAACCATTAAGCTTATGCGCTGGCTTGCATGACTATGTGCTCGTATTTGGACGGCCTACAAACTTTGCGTGCCTGACATGCCCCGTGTCCGACCCCTCATGTGCTCATGCCTTCCATTTTTCTCCCATACCTGTTCTTATGCAGCCCGAGCCTGGGCCCGCACATGCTCTTGCTTGCGTGCCTGATCCATTTACCACCCCTAGCTTCTGGCAACGAAGAAGAGCCAACTATGGCCGGACGGTGTGGCAAGGGCAAGGCTAAGGTCTGCTAGTAATTTAAATTAGAAACTCTCCAGCATTGTTGATTGCTTAAGTCTACGCCTTGAACAGTTGTCTGGGATGGTGGGTCAAGTTCCACGTTAATGTTGATGGCAACTAGAGTCAGGTTCACCGAGTCAAGCTCTCCTAATGACTCTACTCAAGATATCCGATAACGTTGATGGCGTCACTCAAGTCATTGTATTATTGATGAAGATTTCAAATGAGGCTGGTGACGATGAATGACTCCCATCAAGGATGTACTTGTACCCCACCAACGCAGCTGTAACAATTTGAGCCAAAGATTTCATGATGTTGACGACTCGAATCGAGGATACGAGTCTATCCCTTGTGGAGGTGGTGATCCCTTTATTTTAAAGTGACCGACCAAATGAATATAGATTGCAATTGTTTTTTCATTTTTTTAGAATTTTTATTATATTATTCAACTAAATATGTTTACTAATATTATTTATTAAACTAATTACTATGTACCATTGTCTCCACGAATTTTGAGATCATTTTAAGATAATATCAATATGACTAACTCATGGTAAAGTTAAATTATAGCAAGTAGTATAGACCATTTTTCGCGAAGTAAACTACCCTCATCTGTCTTGTTTGCCTAGAGGTATACTAGACGTCTAAGATAGGATACTCAATTGTTTTGCATGATGGATCTTTAAATTTACTTTATCTGAATTATTTAAGTTTATAAATTAATTATTAAAAATTTCTAAGTTTTTTAAATATTTTATAATATCATTATAAAATCATTTTTCTTTTTCTTACAATCTTAACTATTCATTACAAATGAAAGCATCTTAAGAGGATAAATTTAAAAAAATTAAAAAAAAAAGTAAATCGAGGAAATCCATTTCAATTTTTTAGGTCATGAATAAAAAATAGGACAAAGTAAAAATATCAAACAAAATAGGTACATAGACTTTAAACATCACTATAATAATTCCATTCTAGTAAACAGGATCTATTTCCTCATCGAACTCAAAATATTGAACATAAATGACATCACTTATCAAATTGAGAGAATTTATAATATGACTATAGCTTATTCTAGAAGATATCACATGAGAAACGCTACTCTTATTTTTCCTATGCCAAACACACATATCTCACTCCATATGTAATTCCATTAGCTATTTCAATAATGATAAATGGTGAGGTTGAATCGGAGGATTGCATTGAGGTTTACGAGATCTTGGAAAACTGTTTCTATAGTAGCGATTCCTCTAGCAAGTGCAAATTTTCCCGTTCCTCCTACAATGGAGACATCTCTATATTTTAGGAAGAATCTATCAGATCCTTGAATTTCTAATGTGCTGCCACCAAACTCTTTATTGGTAAATACTATTGAGAGCAGTAGATGCAAATCCGATCCATCTAATGCCGTGTTTATGTAAATTCCATGAGCCCTTCCGATTTCAGTGGAGTTTCGGTCATATGCTTCAGTCAATTTATCATCATAGGCAAAAACGGTTCCAAAACCAAGGATCCACCACCGCTCTTTAGGAACACCGGCAACTATCTTATTGGTGACATTGAGACCACTTTCCCAGTCATGCATGTAGAACACAATGTTGGTCTTTTTTAGCTTTTGGGTAGTGGGATCAATTTCATACTTAGCTTGTGTGTAAGCAGAGATAGCCAAAGCAACTGCTAAGAAAAATATAGCAATAATAGCTTTAGATGCCATAGCTAAATTTACTACAGCTTTTGAAGTTCTAAGTGATGAAAGGAATGTTAATAAATTGGTTGATGTTCGAGTTACGTTGTATTGGCTCTATTTATAATGCAGATAATCAGCATACGCCCATCGGAGCTATCGCTTTCATGTCATTGTTTCTGTCACTTTGAAGCAGCCAACCTCATGGAGAAAAGTTTCAACACGCATGTGGCTTCTGGGTTTTGGCAGTAGCATTTGTAAGGGCTTTTACATCTTCCTGGAGGCTTCATTTCAATAATTTTAATTCATACTTTGAAAATGAACATAACACATATCTCGATAAGATTATTAAACTCTAAACTTTTATTGACAATAGTTGGTTATTTTGTCTATTCCCACGAACCACCTTAAGGTAGTTGAAAAAATCAATAGAAATTACACTCTACATCACGTGTATATAAAATATGTGAGCTCACGGGTTACTCTAAAATAAGTTACGCTGAAATTGGAGTAATTACTCATTGGAAAAAAAATTACTAAAGTTTGTAGCCGAGATAAAATAGGTTAATATCATGTTCGTATTTGAACATTAATTATTTTTGTAATTAATTATTTAAAGTTTAAAAATATTAATTTACTATCTATATAATTTTTGATATTATTTATAGTATTCGGATAGGGTTGTTAATTTAAAAAATAAGTATAATTCAGATAGCTAATTATAAAAAAAAATAAAGTTTAAGTAATTAATTATAAAAATAAGTAAAATTCATATAGCAAATTGATATTTTTAAATTTTATATAATTAATTATAAAAATAAAAAAAATTAAGATATTAAATATAATATTTACCATGCAATCACCCGAATTATTTTCCGAGAAAGGGAATGAGGAAAATAGCTCGTTGGCGTTTGTGAAGGTGAAAGGGTTGGTGGGTCGTTTAAGTCTTAGTGCAGGCAAGGCTGCCATCATTATATTATTACATCTGGACAAACATATGGACTGCGTTACTCCGTAGGACCATGAGAGGATAGGTTTATGGAACGTTAATTTGTCTTCATCTTATGATTAATTTCGAACGTAAAATAAGTATGGCATATTCTCTATGTTTTGGTGTATACGTAAAAGCTAGATCAAATTTATCGAAAATATAATAATCCAGTTACGAGATATTCTTGGTTTCTCGACGACGTCCGCTTGTTTTGATGTAATGATCCAGACTTTACGGCCTCACTGTTAATCAAACTATTAAGAATAGTTGTTGTGGTAATATAGATTAGTCAGTTAACTAGTGTGATGGATAAATGTGGTAGCTGTTGCAGATCAGTTAAAATCGTCTGTGCTCTCCAAGTGTGCTTCTTTTTCCTTCTTTCTTCTTATCATGTAAGTCTTTGTAAAATAACTATGGCGAGAAGAAGAAATAAGGTAATAAGAGACTCTTGATTTGGCTCATAGATACTTTAATATTTTTTAAAATCTATTTTTATTTCAAGTTAAGAGATAAATAAATAGATACATCCTATAAATAAACTACTTAAATAGAAATCATGAATTCTTCTTCCTTGGTATAATTCTTTCTTATAAAGATCCCAATTCATTATTAATGGTGGATTAATAACCCTGGAAGGCATTCTATATTAATCTGTTCCCAGGAGTACCTTAAAAAGTGAAAAAAAAAAAAAACAAGACAAAAAGAAGAAACTAATAGACTCTTTATTAAATCGAAAATCATTTTACTCAATATGCATTGATATTTTCCATCCACCACGACTGCCTAACATATTACTACACTTTTTAAGTGATGAGACAGGAATAGAGAATTTCTTTTGACTTGTAGGATGGGATGAGGTGGGTTGATAAAATTCTAAACCTAACTCACATTTTACACGTCAATAATCAACTTATTAGTCTTAAGTTGATGATATGTCCAATCTAATCCTAGATAGATTTAATCTCAACCTAAACTCTCGTAAAATCTTACATGGATGCATTACGATTTAAAATCAATAGGTGACTCAACACTCTTTGGAAAGGGTGGATTAAACCTACTTTTTTTTTCTTTTCTTTTTTTTCTTTTTTTACATCATAGGTTTTATTTCTTTGCCATCTTGAATCAATTAATCTATGTATTATTCTCTTTTAACAAACCCATGATCTGTTTTTTATCACTATATGATTGGTTAAAGAATTCGCATGAAGAAACTTTGGGATTAAAAATATTAAAGTTTTATTTATTTCTAGTGGAATTTTCCTACTCTAATGATATATTTCACCAAACTCACCATGGAAGAGCCGACTATATCCCAACACTTACGTAAAATAAAACATGCAAACCATCAATCTTGGGGGTCTTCTTAGGACCTAGACATTTAACAGCTTTATAAATTTCATCAGCATGAATTGAGTTCATTAATGATTTCCTTATATGTTATTACCAAAATTTGGCCACCGGTGAGATCCAAAATAGAAAGATTGTGTGTTATATCAAAATCAAATTCTCCACACCTCTCTTCTTTTAAAAATTCTATGATATAATTATTTAAAAGTAATTATATAATATAATCATTTTTTCGGTTATAGTAATTTAATTAAAGTAATAATAACACTCATTAATAGTAAAAACCACTATTAATAGCCTTTGAGAAGTTATTGATTATCTCTAATAATAGTAAATTACCTCAAATTATACTAAGAAGACTTATTAATAATAAATAAATAAATAAATAACTATACTATATAATTATTTTAAATAACTAAACCATAAAATTATCCTTTTTCTTCCTTATCCATAGTATTAATAATATTTTGTGGCTGAAACAGTCGTCGCCTTCAACTAGTTGGCATTTGATGCGATAAGGGGCTAAAATGTACATTGCAATAATTCCACATGCTATATCAACAGCTAGCTTTTCGAAGCCCACATGGTAGATTATCAATCCATGACATTGTGTCTTCACGAAGGCATTATATTGCCTTTCTTTTTTCATTATTAAACAATGAATAACGTATAACTATAAATAGCATTAGACGTCAAAGACACAACATAGAAAAAAGATACAAAGAATGACAATTTTTTTTTTTTTTTGTTTTTGGCCAAAAAAAGTATAAGAAATTAAAATAACGTTTATCGCAATCATCCTAACATATTGACAAAGAACTTGGTTGGTGAGATAAAGGTGGGGGACATACCCGTTCCATGATTAGGAGAAAAAGATGGCTCGATCGAGTTCGTCAAGCAAAAGGGTTGTTGGGTCGTGGTCCACGAATCGTGCGCTTCGTTTCTTTGTACTGCCGCCTGGGGAAGATTTTAGAGTGGCTCAGAGAATGGTAATTTGTCTTGACCTTGGTTTTTATTTATTTATTTATTGAATGATTATAATGGAAGAGTTGAACTTAACTTCTTTTACAAAAAAAAAAAAAAAAATTAATATTCAATCATTAGATTATAAGGATCTTGATGACTTCTAACTTCAAACATTAAATATTATAACATATTATCTCTACTTTTAATAAAATAGTTATATTATGTATTTTTATTTGGTTTCTCTCCTTTGCATATTGGCAATTAAAGCTTAAAAAGCAAAAGTTTGGCCCCGAGGTCTCCTTGAACGATTACTACTGTATTATTAAACTAAAACTGATTATTCAACTCTCTACATATAGTATATTGCTTAAACCTAGAACAACATGGATGGTTTACAAAGAAATAGTGGGTGTAGTGCTAATTTCGGTTTAACCAATATTTTCTCATGAGACAAATACTATAGATTACATATAATGGTGAAGTTGAAAAATTAAACTTCCATTTTAATTATTACATGTAGCTATGAAACTACTTTTATTTTTGACAAATGCATTATAGGTACGTGTTAATAACATTGAATATATAAAAATTCATTCAAATATCAATTTTATGTCTTTGGGAAACTTTTATCACTTGTAGCATTTTATTAGTATTGGTAATAAATTTTGGCCATTTGTATATTTTTTTTGTGTCATTTTTACCTTTTCACTATTAATATGTTTTAGATATAACCATCTTTTTCCTGGTTTACCCAAGCAAGAGTTATATCTTTTTTATTAATCAATACAAAATGACACAACACTTACTACATCTTGTTATATTTCTATAATTCGAATGGTTGTAACTCTTTTTTAAAACATAACACTTCATATAAACATAGAATGGCGGTTAATAGTAATAAAATATTACAACATTAATTATGTGACCATAATTAAATAACAGTATTTAAATCATATTTAAAACATAAATTGTTTATATATGTTAATTTTGATAATCTTATAAGTAAATATGTATTTATTAAAGCGGATGGACCTATTTTGATGTTTGCATCTTTTTAAAAATGTTTCTCTCATAGAATTCCTTCAAATGCCACTAATCAACACTGTCATCGATGCGGTACATGAGTATTTAAAGGCCCATGTAGAGAAATTGCTCACCACCATCCTCCCATGTTCCATGTTCACAATCTTCCATCTAAGACAAATTTTACGCTCAACCATTGGCTGCTCCAACATTCTTCCCATGTTTTCGTCTATACACACACACACACACTCTCTCTCTCTGACCTTTTAACTTCCAAACTCTATGTAAACCACCAACACTCTTTGGAGTCCTTATATCATTTCCCAAGGTTTCTTATTTTAAATTTCTAAAGCAGATTTCTCTAGCTATTTCTTCTGTAAAAAAATCCCAGTGGGCTTATGAGAGAGGAGAGATACTGAAGAAATTTGGAGTTGTTAGATTGTTAATTCAACGGCCTTCATCAATGGTATGCAATATTCAATAATTTTTTTTTCAACAAAGAATGAATAATATGATAGGATATATAGTATTTCAAAAATTAGACAACTAGCCCTTTCTTTACAAAAGAATAAGAGATTCATTATAATTGAGGAAAAGAAAAATACTTTATGTGCATATTAATTCTATTTAGTTTATGTGGGATTTTTTTGTTTCTTAAATAAGGAAGGTCACAGCCTCATAGGTTTTATCATTTTTAGAGTTTGACACTCTTGATTGATATATGGTTGTTAAGCATTTTGAGTTGTCACCCACTAATAATCCGATTCATTGGAACAAGTGGAATGAAGAAATAATGATAATGCAAATTCATTAAAACTATTAATAAAGACATATAATGTCAATCTTTATCTTAAGTTCTTTATTTTTACCTATTAATATCGGTTAGTGTCATAATTGACCGATTAAAATTCAATTAGAAAGATGAAGGAGACACGATAGAGAAAGATATATGTATGGGAATATTGCTTAGAGAAATTATTCATATATTTGGCCAAAAAAGTGATATAAAGGTGTATCACTTCATATTTGTTCCTTTAGCCTCTAATAGCTTGCATGTTTAAGAGGAAGGTAAATAATATTGTATATTATCATTCAATATTAGGACTTGGTTATATTGTTTTGAAAACTTTTGGGTGTGACTATTGAAATTAAATGTTCTATTAACCAATTAGAACATTCTAAAAAGTTTTAAAAAATTGTTTGATGAAATTGAAAGTTTTATGATTTGATTGTAAAAATTTAAATAGCTACATACAACGTTGTTAGGGTTTGATAAGATGTCTGCGCCATGAAATCCTAAAGAAAAACAACGTAAGGATTGTAAAGCCCTTTCTCAAATTCATCTTCATCTTTAAAATCAAATTTTGCAGATGTGTTAAAGGAGAATACCGCTACTACACTGTGTTTGAAGTTGGAGCAGTTGTGCATGACGAGGAGTTTGACTAGTAAATTGCATCTAAAGCAGAGACTATACTCACACTATTTAACAGAAGGAGGGTTTGTAGATGATCACTTGACCATCTTTAAGGAGATTGTATTAGATCTAGAATCCATGAAGGTATGATAAAGAAGATCTGGCTTTGATTTTGTTATGTTTGTTACCTCCTTCATATTCGAATTTTAGAGATACAATCTTGTATAGTCATGATACAATTACTGTGGAAGATGTTTATGATGCTTTAGCCTCTTATGAAAAGATGAAAACTCTAGTTATTAGAGATGAGCCTAAGGCCGAGAATCTTATTGCTCGAGGAAGGAGTCAGGATAGAAATTCTATTTGGAATTCAAGGGGTAGATCGAAGTTTGCAAATAGGAATAAAACTTGTAATTATCGCAAGAAGAAGGAACATATAAAATCGAAATGTTATAAATTGAAAAACAAGAACAAAAGAGATAACAATAACTAAAAGGAGAAACAATCAGAACAATTTAGTGAAGCTGATGTTGCTAAAGAAATTAGTTATGGTGAGCTTCTTACTGTTTCCAATGATTCACAAATTAGTCAGGAATGGATGTTGGATTTTGGCTGTACGTTTCATATGTGTCCCAATCTGGATTGGTTTTCAACATATGAAAAGATTTCTAAAGGTTTTGTTTTATTAGGCAATAACACTTCTTGTAGGATTGTAGGTATTGGAACGATTAAAATTAAAATGTATGATGTTGTTGTCAAGATGCTTAGTGATGTGAGACATGTTCCTAACTTGAAGAGAAATTTGATTTCTCTTAATACCCTTGATTTTAAAGAGTACAAGTACACCGATGAAGGTGGAGTTTTGAAGATCAATAGGGGATCGTGGGTGGTGATGAAAGTGCAAAAAACAAGCTGCTAACTTATATGTTTTGCAAGGTTCAATCATTATAGGTGACGCTGTTGTTACTTCCTCATCCTTGTCAAATGAAGATTCTACAAAAATTCGGCTTATGTGTTTAAGGCATATGAGTGAAGCTAGCATGACTGAGTTGAGTAAAAGAGGTCTACTTGAGGGGTAAAACATCAGTAAGTTAAAATTTTGTGAACATTGTGTGTTTGGAAAATAGAAAAGAGTTAGATTCACCACAGGTACACATAATACAAAGGGTATTCTAGATTATGTCCACTCTAATCTTTGGGGGCCATCAAGAGTGCCATTTAGTGGAGGTGTTGCTTACATGATGACTATTACAGATGACTTTTCTAGACATGTTTGGGTATTCTTCTTAAAGTAGAAGAATGATGTTCTACTCACATTCAAAGAATGGAAAACAATGATTGAGAAGCAAACCAGGAAAGAGATAAAGTGTTTACGTACTGGTAATGGATTAGCGTTTTGTTTTAACAATTTAAATAATCTATGCAAATTAAAGGGAATTAGGAGACACTTAATAGTTCTTGGCACACCTCAGCAGAATTAGGCAATAGAGCGCATGAACAGAATGATTATGGAGAAAGTCTAGTGTATGCTTTTGAATGCAAGATTACCAAAGTCATTTTAGGCAGAAGCTACTTCTACAACATGTTACTTGATAAATAGATCTTCATCAATGACTATAGAAAAGAAGACTCCATTTGAAGTATGGTCTGACACTCTTGGTAATGATTCTGAACTGAAAATTTTTTGTTATCCTGCATATTCACATGTTGATAATGGAAAGCTTGAACCATGATCATTGAAGTGTATATTCCTTAGTTTTAAACATGGTGTCAAGGGATATAAATCGTAGTTTCCTGAATTGAAGAAAGTTATTGTGAGCAGAGATTTTATTTTTGATGAGGTGTCTATGTTATTTGATTTGTCATCTAACTCTTCATCTAATGAAGCCAAGCAAAAATCATCCATGTAGGTGGGGGTTGAAATTAATTCAGGTTCTAAATTAGAGACTTCTTCTCAGCCTTTATCACAGACTAACGATAGTCCTGTCTCTATGCCCTCTCAGCCATAATACTCTATTACTAGAGACAGAACTAAGAGTGAAGTTAAACCACCTTAGAGATTTGTAGAGGTAGATCTTGTAGCTTATGCTCTCAATGTTGCAAAGGATATTGATTCTAATTAGGAGCCATTTACTTACACAAAGGCTGTTAATTGTGAAGACTCTAATAAGTGGAAGATTACAATGTAAGAAGAGATGGAATCCCTTCAGAAAAATAGTACTTGGGATTTGGTGAAGCTTCCTAAAGGGAAGAAAATAGTTAACTGTAAATGGGTTTATAAGAAGAAAGAAGGTGCACCAGGTATTGAAGAACCCAGATATAAGGCTAGACTAGCCACAAAAGGTTACAGTCAGATACCGGGTATTGACTTCACTAATGTGTTTTCTCTTGTTGTAAAACACAGTTTAATTAGAGCACTTTTGGGTATTGTAGCCTTGCAAGATCTTGAATTAGAATAACTAGATGTGAAGACTGCTTTTGTACATGGAAAGCTTGAGGAAGATATTTACATGTAATAGCCAGAAGGCTTTATGGCCTCAGGAAAGGAGGATCATGTTTGCATGTTGAAGAAATCCCTTTGTGGGTTAAAGCAGTCACTAAGGTAGTGGTACAAAAGATTCTATTCTTTTATGACTTCTCATCAGTTCAGGAGAAGTAGTTATGATAGTTGTGTCTATTTCAAGAAATAAGACAATGGGTCATTTATCTATTTATTAGTATATGCTGATGATATGCTGATTGCAACTAAAGATAGAAGAGAGATTGAAAGGGTTAAAACCCAGTTGAGCAGAGAGTTTGATATGAAGAATTTGGGAGCAGCAAAGAAGATATTTGGAATGGAAATTCTAAGAAACAGAAAATCAGGAATGTTGCATCTTTGCCGGAAGGGGTACTTTGAAAGGATACTCTACAGGTTCAATATGATGAATGCTAAGCTTGTCAATACTCCCTTAACACCTCACTTAAAGCTTTTATCTACTCAATCTCCTATTAGATGAAGAAATAAATTATATGTCAAAGGTTTCATACTCTATCACTATGGGATCTCTTATGTGTGGTATAGTATGTGCTCGCTCAGACCTGTCACATTGTATGAGTGTTATTAGTAGGTATATGGCAAATCCTAGCAAAGAACATTAGAGACAATTTAGTGGATCTTCAAATACTTAAGAGGTACTACTAATATCTGTTTACAATTTGGTAAAGCTAGAGATGGTCTTATCAGTTTTGTGGACTCTGATTTTGCTGGAGATTTAGATAAGAGAAGATCTCTCATAAGGTATATCTTTACACTTAGAGGTTGTGCCACTAGTTGGAAAACCACATTGCAAGCTATAGTAGCTCTATCAACTACTGAAGTTGAATATATAGCCATCACAAAAGCTTTTAAAGAAGTTATTTGGTTGCAAGGATTATTTGGAGAGCTCAATAATGATGTGAAGACTATTACTGTTAATTATGACAATCGGAGTGCAATTTACCTTACAAAGGATCAGATGTTTCATGAGAGATCAAAACACATATGTAAACACCCCATTTTTGCCCATAATGATCAATAATAGTCAATAATAAACAATTAACATTTTTCCAATTTTTTCTATTTTTTTTCTAATTTAGCAAAAATATTCAAAAAATAAAATAAATACGAAAAATACATCAATTTTGTAAAATAATTGTAGAAATGGCAATAAAAAGGATTAAATAATTTTTAAAATTTTTTGAAATTTCAAAAAATACAAAAAAATAAAAAAATCGCATTGCATATATGCAAATTGTGAAAATAAAAAAATCGAGTAAGTGGGCTAGCCCACCTGGTTTGAACCATAGTTTGGTGCCTGCGGGAGTGGGTCAGGTTGCAGGTTTGAAACGCGGGGGAGGTAGAATTCGTGTTTTGCAATTTTTTTCATAGCTTGGGACATGTGTTAGCAGGTGATTGGCTGGAGCGAACGCATGCGCCGGGCGTATGATCATCTTCAACCTTCGTCCGAGATCGCTGGCGAGGAGGAAAAATCGAATTTCGGCCGTTTTGATTCAATTTTTTGCACAAATCTTTAACTGAAATAAGATAAACATCATCCAATTAGAATTAAATCACAACGAATTGATGGATTTGCACAAATCGGAGATGGGTTTTAACCGCAAATCCGATTTGCTTCAA
The DNA here is from genome assembly GCA_037954665.1 of Laguncularia racemosa. Lineage (NCBI taxonomy): Eukaryota > Viridiplantae > Streptophyta > Magnoliopsida > Myrtales > Combretaceae > Laguncularia > Laguncularia racemosa. The sequence goes on from JBBMOL010000108.1 coordinate 1,472,705, forward strand.
TCAGCGGAAATCCGAACTTATCTAGTTCGATTTCTTACTCCTATAAATAGAGGATGGAGGGAGGAAGCAGAATCACGGATCAAAAGGGAGAAAAAGAGAGAAAAGAGAGAGAATCGAAGCCTCACCGGAATTCTTCAACCCGCTATCGCCGATCGAGCTCGAAACCACCACCTGGAGGCGATCTTAAGGAAAACCATCGCCACAATCAGGATCCCCACCCCTTAAAAGCTCGGAAGCCGCCTTTAAGCGTCGTATAAAGCCGTCGGAACGCCGTCAACAAGCACTCCCAGCCACCATGCACGATCGACCCGACCGGACCCGCTTTGACTTTATCGATCCGACCCGACCGACCCAACCCGGATCCAGGTAAGTTAGATTTTTTGATTTATTTTATTTTATTTTTTTTATTCCTTATTTATTTTAATTTATTTTATTTATTTTTTTTAATTTATTTATTTATTTATTTATTATGTATAATTCAAAAATAGAAAAAATATTAGAATTTAGATTAGTTTTTTTAGGAATTAATTTAGGATGAATAATAATAAGAATAAATAATTATAATGATAAATAATAAAAATATATAAAGAAAATGATAAAAATATATATTAGAAAAAAAATAGTAAGAATTTAGAAATATATTTTAGAATAGATAAATAATATAGGAGAAATTTTTTCAATAAAAATTAATAAAAATCAATAAAAATTTATAATAGTAGAAATGGGTTGAAAAATAGAAAAAATGAAAATTTTATCACTTAGAAAAATCATTTCCTTAAATAAATCAAAATTTGGTTTTTTCTTAAAAATTATTATTTTTCAAAAAAAAAAAATTATCAAGCTTAGGCTTAGATTTTTCAAGAAAACTATTAAAATGGTAAGAACATAAATCAAAAGAAATTTCGTAATTAAAAATCACCAACACATTAAAATTTTTTAAGAAAAGCGAACTACGGCACGTTTGATCCTGAATAGCAGGTACGTAGGCACCCATTCGGGGAAACCCTAAAAAGGAATAAAAATAATTTTCTGAGAATAATTCACTCAAAAACACAATAAAGAACAACAAAATAAATAAATAAAAGACATTCGGAAAAGGTTTAGATTTTAGGAGAATAGGGTGGTAACCTTAGGGTTTTAATAAGTTAGCCTCCGAATTCAAAAACTTTAGTTTTTCCTTTCCTCTTTTCACAAAAACGAAAAAAGGAAATTTCGTTGACTAGTGGTCCAAATTAGGATTGATCTGCTCAATTAGTACTAATTCAATATTTCCCAACCACAGTTGGGTGGTGATTCTAAAACAAAACGAAATTCCTAACTCAAGTCGAGGATCTACATTAGATGAGCATAAGGTTTAGTATAAATCGGATTAGGAATGAGAAATAAAAAATTAGACTTGATAGGATGACGACTCCATTGGGGAAGAAATCTCTAGTAGGCTAGCCACTTGAATTTCCTCAATTTGCTCCTTTCTAAGAAATTTCTTTTGATTGTTATGCTATTACTAACCTTTCAGGGATTTAGCTAAATTGAGGATTCGGTTATTTACTTTTGCTGTTGAGTCTACATGCATTAAATGTGTGAATAGATAAGGTCAAACTCGGGTCGTCTTAGGACCCTAAGATGGGGGGCCATTGTGTAGGTTTCGGGCGAAGTGATATGATCACCGTTCGGGATTAATTAGGCTACCCACCCAATGCTTCGATATAGCCTGAGATCCATTTCTTCGAGAATGTGGGAGGCCATAGAGCTTGGGGACCTGTTAGAACTTACCTATTTGCACACATGACGTCATGGGCTGACAACTGATTAATGATGTAATACTTTTATTTTGTTCATGGAGTCCAGATACATTTCCCTGTAATGTTATCATTGTGACATAGTTCTTGTTGTAATTAGAAATTGTTGTTGTAATATATGGCTAGTTCCACAATTGACCGCCTCCTTCGCAAAGAGATCCGAGTATGCAAACCTCTGGACCCAAAATTGGTGTTGAACCACTGGTTCACCCTGTATAACCCAAAAGAGCAGGCCTTCATTCAGTAGAAAATAGGGCCCATCCTCTCACGGATGAAGATGAAGATGAACTTACCCTTGGTACGGGCCATGCTCTATCTATAGGAAATAGAGCCCACGACTTTCTTCATTGGGCCACACGAGATCACTCTCACTCAAGACCCAAGCCAGAGTTAGAGAATTAGAAGCCGTCATCAATGGGAAACCGAAGTCTACGCAGCAGAAGACCAAGAGAATTAGAAAATAAATCTATTGTACTTTTTCATTTTTTTTCAAGTATTGAACTCCAAGTTTCCAGTATTAATAAAAATAAAGTTTCAATATTATATCATCAATCAATTATTGGCCTCTTTATTTTAGCATCCGTGTGACACATGCATCACATCTGCATACTTGCATCATACTAAGAAAAAATGCGCGTCAGGTATCAAAGATAACTCCCAAACAACTGAACCCTCCAAGAAGCCCAATATGTACCCGTTCAAAATGGCAGACAGTAGCAACAATGGCGACACTAAGATGTGCATTCCATCCCTCTAACAATCATTCAAACAAGCAACTACCATTTAAGAGCCAAGGATAAGCGAAGATGACATCAGCAATGGGAGCTTAACCCCTCGCACGTCTAAACAGCATCCAGCTGTCGTTTCCAATGACACATGCCTCTTTATATATCTTCTTTCATTTCACTTCACCCAGATCTCCTACCATCGAACGTTAGGGACATTTCGCGCAGGTAAAAAATGAAAACACTGATATCGTTTCCAATGCTGCTGGGTCAGTTGTTAGAGGCGATATCCTGGACCACGAAATAATACAAGAAAATTGGCAAAAACATGAACAAAGCGGAATTTCAATTGACGAGCTAGTGGAGATAGTAAATCTAGGAAGTGTTGAGAAACCTAGAAACCTCAAGATCGGAATCAGTTTAAGTGCCGAGCAAAAACGTGAGATGACCGAGTTGTTAACTGAGTATGCAGATGTGTTCGCCTGGTCATATGGCGACATGCCAAGATTAAACCAATTAATAGTAGTCCACAGGCTTCCCACAAGGAAAGATGTCAAACCTAAAAAATAGAAATTAAGAAGATTTATGCCTGACATCTTACTAAAGATTAAAGAGGAAGTCAAGAAACTACTAGAAGTATGGTTCATTGAAGTATCCGACTACCCAGAATGGGTAGCGAATATAGTCCCCGTTCTAAAAAAGAATGAAAAAGTACGCGCGTGCGTAGACTTCTGGGACTTAAACCAAGCTACGTCAAAGGATAACTTCCCCCTACCCCACATTGATGTTCTAGTAAACAACACTGCAGGAAACCATCTTTTCTCATTTATGAACGGTTTCTTAGGATATAACCAGATAAAAATAGCTGAAGAAGATAAAACCAAGACAACTTTCATTACAACATGGGGGACTTTCTGTTACAAAGTCATGCCTTTTGGTTTGAAAAATGCTGGGGCAACGTACCAGAGAGTCATGGTCGTGATACTTCATGCATCGAGAAGTTGAAGTATACGTCGGCGACATGATAGCCAAGTCTAAAGAAGAAGAAAGCCATCCTGAGAAAGTTGTTTAAGTGATTGAGAAAGTTCCAGCTCAAGTTAAATCCGGAGAAGTGCACTTTTGGGATCACAATCGGCAAGTTGTTAGGGTTTGTCATAAGCCGGGAAGGCATTAAAATCAACCTTGACAAAGTAAAGTCTATATTAGAGCTACCTTCCCCACGCACTGTCAAAGAAGTAAGAGGTTTGCTGGGAATGTTGAATTACATAGCTCGTTTTATCTTATAGCTCACAGATAAGTGCCGTCCACTATTTTGTCTGTTGAAAAAGAATGCTGCAGTAGAATGGGACGACGAATGTAAAGAAGCATTCAAGACGATCAAAGACTATTTGGTAAAGCCTCCAGTCTTAATAGTCCTAAAGCAGGGGAAGCCCTTATTCTTATACCTCACGATATTTCCTGAATCCATGGGATGCGTGTTGGGGCAAAAAGATGAAGAGGGAAGAGAGCGTTCTATGTATTACCTAAGCAAGAAATTTACAAACGGGGAGCAGAGGTATTTAGAAGTAGAAAGGACTTGTCGTGCTCTGATTTGGGTCATGCATTGGTTAAGGCAATACACCATTTACTATCATATTGAGTTGCTGACAAGACATAATCCTCTAAAGTACTTGGCAGAGAAGCCAGTTTTGATAGGGAGAATCTCCAAATGGCAAATGCTCCTATCAGAGTTTGATATCACATACATAAATCAGAACTCGATGAAAAGGCAATCTTTGGCCGACCAATTAGCAGAACACCCAGTTGAGGGAAATTCCCAAGAACTATAAGCCCAATTCCCTGACAAAAATATATTAATGGTGGAAGGCATACTAGTAGAAGATTGTGGGATAGACTGGAACCCTAAGTGGAAGATGTTATTTGACGGAGCTGCCAACATATTCGATTGTGGGATCGGGGCAGTGTTAATATCCCTAGATGGAACACAATTCCCTTCAGCAACAAGGCTCACATTTCCATATACTAAAAACATTTTGGAATATGAGGCATGCATCCTCGGCCTCAAAATGGCTTGCCATATGGAAATCCGTGAATTAGAAGTATACTGGATTCATCAGTTATCATATTACAGACAAGAGGGGAATACAAGACTAAAGACCCCAAACTGGTACCATACCATCAACATTTGACAGAGCTAATAGAAGAATTTGAGGCAATCACTTTCACATACGTCCCAAGAACTCAGAATCAGTTTACAGATGCGATCGCCACACTAGCATCTATAATTCAGATAACAGGGGGAGTCGAAGTCCAACCGTTGAAAATAGACATCGAAAATCGGCCCGCCTATTGCTTAGTAATTGAAAAAGCACAAGATGACAAACCCTGGTATCACGATGTCAAAACTTTTCTCTAAGAAAGTAAATACCCTGAAATGGCTAGTAAAAATGACTAAAAAACATTCAGAAGGTTAGCAAGTCATTTCTTATTAAGTGAGTCTGTGCTTTACAAAAGATTGTCTGATACCACCTTGCTAAGATGTGTGGATAAAAATGAAGCATCTGAACTAATGAAAGAAGTACATGAAGGGGTATGTGGACCTCATATGAACGACTATATGTTGGCTCAAAAAATCATGAGGTTGGGATACTATTGGTTAACCATTGAATCAGATTGCATAAAATATGTCAAGCACTGTCATTTGTGTCAGGTGTACGCAAACCGGATAAATGCTCTGCCCAACGAGCTGCACTCGCTGTCAGCACCATGGCCTTTCTCCATATGGGGGATCGACATAATCGGCCCAATCACTCCGGCAGCATCCAATGGCCACAGGTTCATATTGGTAGCCATTGATTACTTTACCAAGTAGGTAGAAGCTTCATCATATACCAATGTCACCAAAGGGGAAATAGTACGATTCTTGAAAGGGACATAATAGCTCGGTATGGAGTTCCTAAGTCAATCATCACCGATAACGGTACCAATCTTAATAACAAATCGATGACAGGTTTATGTCAACAATTCCACATAAACCATAGAAATTCAACTCCCTACCGACCTCAGATGAACGGGGCAGTAGAAGCAGCCAATAAGAATATCAAAAAGGTCATCGAAAAAATGACAATTACTTACAAAGATTGGTACAAGATGTTGTCGTTTGCTCTCATGGCTTATAGGACCTCAATTAGAACATCTACTGGAGTTACCCCATATTCATTAGTATATGGTACTGAGGCAGTGCTACTAGTAGAGGTTGGAATACCATCATTCAGAATTCTGTCAGAAACTCAATTAACTGAATCAGATTGGGTAAAGAAGAGGCTTGATCAGTTGAATCTGATTGATGAAAAAGACTCATTGCATTATGTCACGGCTAGTGTTACCAATAGAGGATGACCCGAGCATTTAATAGGAAAGTGAGGCCTTGATGCTTCAAGGAAGGAGATCTGGTACTAAAGAAAATTCTCCCGAACGCCCAGGATTCCAGAGGGAAATTTACCCCAAACTCTAAGGGTCCATATGTGGTGAAGAAGATATTGTCAGGAGGTGCTTTGATACTGACTCAAATGAATGGTCCAGAATTGAGAGACCCCATTAATGCAGATGCTGTTAAGATATACTATCCTTAGGCAAGGGAATTGAAATTTTGCCAATGTTTATGAAAGCCAATATTCAATACAAATTTTGTTGAGTCCAGTTTTCATTTTGTACAAGCAAAGTTAATGTCTCTGAATGGTCGATAATTCCAACAAATTCTCATTAAGACAAACATTCCTAAACACATTACCTACCACTTCACCAATGAATGGTAAACATTAAAATGATAATGAATCTTAATAAATTTTGTGATATAATTTTACCTACTTTTGAGCATTAAAACCTAGTGCATTAGTAGGATAACACTACCGTCAAAAGAGCCATGCGCACAAGAAAGGAAGCACATCAAGATCTTTAGTCCTGTTTTAAAGCAAGAGTAAGTGAAGGAGAAGCAAACCAACACGAAGGTTCGGTTGTTTGGTTGCTATCCGTGATAAATTGGTAAGCATCTTAGAATAAATAACTATCATCTACATCAAATCATTTGACTCATTTAGTAGAAGCATTTTCAAAAGCATAGGTTAGTTAGCCCACATTAGGGCACTTCCCTAAAAATCCTCTCGTAAGGTCAGCACATTGGGGCACCTTTCGAAACATGTATTCCTACCATAAGTTAGTTAGCCTACATTGGGGCACTTCCTTAAACATTCTCTTTTAGAGTTAGCCTATAAGAGCACTTTTTGAGACGTTTCTCCTTGTAGGTCAGTCAGCCTACAATGGGGCACTTTCCTAAATATCTCTTCTTAAGGTCAGCCTATAGGGGTACCTTTCGAAACATTTCTTCCCTAGGGTCGTGAGTTTAAGAAGACGCTTCCCACCATGATTTAGTCAGCCCACAATGGGGCACTTTTCCAAACATCCCTTCAAAAATGTCAACCTACAGGGGGTACCTTTTGAGGCATGTCTTCTCGCTATAGGTTAGTTAGCCCGCAAAGGGGCACTTTCCTAGATACCTTTTCTTGAAGTTAGCTCATAGGAGCACTTTTTGAAGCCATCGATTAGTTAGCTCATAGGAGTACTTTTCGAATCTATCAATTAGTCAGCTCATAGGAACACTTTTTCAAATTGTCGATAACCGATTGGTCAGCTCGTAAGAGCACTCTTCGGCGGTATTTCTCTTCAAACAGTCGCTAGTCTAGTCAGACGCTTTTGTTGACAGATAGCCAGCTCGTAAGAGCGCTTGCTAAGACAATCTTCTCTTTAAGGTTGTTAGTCCGATAAGACGCTTCCTATCATCAGCTATTGCACTTACAATTCTACACTCCTAAACAATCCTCAAGATGTTTCCTATCGCCAATTAGTTAGCCCATAAAGCACTTTTTGGGATAATACATTACTCTAGATTGCTAGGTTGTTTAAGATCATTTCCTAAGCAATACCAACCATCATAAAATACTCATGGGATTATTAGCTCATGGAGCATTTTCCTACTGGAGACCCAAATCCAGATAACCAGCTAAACCAAGGCGTTATCCATTCAGGCAAGAGGCAAAAAATGACGTCATTTTTTGTCTTTGTAGTTAAGTTTTGCAAACTTTACTATAAAGATGAGCAGTTGTAAACACCTCATTTTTACCCCTAATGATCAATAATAGTCAACAATAAACAATTAACATTTTTTCCAATTTTTTCTATTTTTTCTCTAATTTAGCAAAAATAGGAAAAATATTTAAAAAATAAAATAAATAGGAAAAATAAATCAATTTTGGAAAATAATTGCAGAAATGGCAATAAAAAGGATTAAATCATTTTTACAAAATTTTGAAATTTCAAAAAATACAAGAAAATAAAAAAAAATCGCCTTTCATATATGCAAACTGCGAAAATAAAAAAATCGAGTAAGTGGGCTAGCCTAGCTAGTTTGAACCACGGTCTAGTGCGCGCGGGAGTGGGTCAGGTTGCAAGTTCGAAATGCTGGGAAGGCAGAATTTGCGTTTTGCAATTTTTTTCATCACCTAGGACACGTGTCAGCAAGTGATTGGTTGGAGCGGACGCACGCGCCGGACATGTGATCATCTTCAACCTTCGTCTGAGATCGCCGGCGAGGAGGAAAAATTGAGTTTCGGCCATTTTGATTCGATTTTTTGCACAAATCCAACAAATCTTCAACTGAAATAAGATAAACATCATCCAATTAGAATCAAATCGCAATGAATTGATGGATTTGCACAAATCGGAGATGGGTTTTAACCATAAATCCGATTTGCTTCAATTAGTGGAAATCCGAGCTTATCCAGCTTGATTTCTTACGCCTATAAATAGAGGGTGAAGGGAGGAAGCAAAATCACAGATCAAAAGAGAGAATCGAAGCCTCACTGGAATTCTTCAACCCGCGACCGCCGATCGAGCTCAAAACCACCACTTGGAGGTGATATTGAGGAAAACCATCGCCACAATTAGGATCCCCATCCCTTAAAAGCTTGGAAGCTACCTTTAAGCGCCATAGAAAGCCGCCAGAATGCTGTCAACAAGTATTCCCAGCCGTCGTGCATGATCAACCTAACCTGACCCGACCTGCTTTAACCCGATCGATCCACCCGACCGACCCGACCCGTGCATCGACCCGGATCCAGGTAAGTCGAATTTTCTGATTTATTTTATTTTATTTTATTTATTCCTTATTTATTTATTTTATTTTATTTATTTTTTTGAATTTCTTTATTTATTTATTTGTTGTGTATAATTCAAAAATAAAAAAATATTAGAATTTAGATTAGTTTTTTTAGGAATTAATTTAGGATGAATAATAATAAGAATAAATAATTATAATGATAAATAATAAAAATATAAAAATACATAAAGAAAATGATAAAAATATATATTATAAAAAATAGTAAGAATTTAGAAAAATATTTTAGAATAGATAAATAATATAGGAGAAAAATTATCAATAAAAATTATAAAAAATGAATAAAAATCAATAAAAAATTATAAAAATTAATAAAAATCAATAAAAATTTATAATAGTATAAATGGGTTGAAAAATAGAAAAAAATGAAAATTTTATCACATAGAAAAATCATTTTCTTAAATAAATCCAAAATTGGTTTTTTCCTAAAAATTATTAATTTTCAAAAAAAAAAAAAATCAAATTATCAAGCTTAGGCTTAGATTTAGATTTTTCAAGAAAAATATTAAAATGGTAAGAACGTAAATCAAAAGAAATTTCGTAATTAAAAATCACCAACACATTAAAATTTTTTTAGGAAAAGCGAACTACGGCACATTTAATCCTGAATAGCAGGTACGTAGGCACCCATTCGGGGCAACCCTAAAAAGGAATAAAAATCATTTTCTTAGAATAATTCGCTCAAAAACTCAATAAAGGACAAAAAAAATAAAATAAAAGACATTCGGAAAAGGTTTAGATTTTAGGAGAATAGGGTGGTAACCTTAGGATTTTAATAGGTTAGCCTCCGAACTCAAAAACTTTGGTTTTCCCTTTCCTTTTTTCACATAAACGAAAAGAGAAAATTTCGCTAACTAGTGGTCCAAATTAGGATTGATCTGCTAAATTAGTCTTAATTCAATCTTTCCCAACCACAGTTGGGTGGCGATTCCAAAACGAAACGAAATTCCTAACTCAAGTCGATGATCTACATTAGATGAGCATAGGGTCTAGTATAGATCGGATTAGGAATGGGAAATAAAAAATTAGAATCGACAACATCGATGCTAGATATCACTTTATTTGTGATATTATTGCTTGTGGTGAACTTGTAGTGAGCAAAGTTAGCACACATAATAATCCTGTTGATATGTTGACAAAGACACTTCCTATGACCAAGCTTGAACTTGGTTGGTGTTGGTTGCAGATTATTACCGTTTGGGGTTTGTGGAAGAGGAGAAGAATGTTCCTTGTTGCATGTTGAAGTTTTAGAGATAATCGAAAATGATCAAATTCGTGTTAAGGTGGAGATTGGTAAATGAATATGCCCCAAATTGAAGGAAGGCCGGCAACTTATCGGCTTTAGAATGAAGGCTACTGGCTTTTAAGGCCGACATAGAAAGCGTGGAAGGCCACTAACTTTTAGGCTAGCGGCATAGAATTTAGGCTACCGGCCTTGGGCCAGTCTTGAGTCAGCTTAGATCCGATTTTTCAAGTTTTCCCCACTTTTGTCTATATATATACATATGGGTTGTTTTAAGGTTTAACATTGAGAGAAATTAAGTGGCTAATACAAATTCCTTAAGAGTGGTATTCTCTCTTAATTTTGTACTGCAATTCTAAATTAGTGGATTTCTCCTCTCCTCTACTCGTGGTTTTTCCTGATTTGGGTTTTCCACATAAATCTTTCGTGTCATTTATTCTTGCCACTGTTTTTGTCCTTAAGAAAGTTGTAATAGAGGGCTTAGCTAAGGGCAAGCTTTACATTCGATTAAAGATGTTGAGACTAAAGATGAGTAAGCTAAGACAAGTGCTACATTTGATGAAGGAATTTGAGATTAAAGATGAGTATTACTTTTTCTTCTATTTTTATGTTAAAAATATTATAAGCAGTAACAATGTCATCTTTTTAGTTAGTATTACTAAATTGTATCTCCAAGACTTCCAAGTCTAATAAAAATAATCCTTCTAATATCTCCAATAATCACCCTTTATTTTAACTCCGCTTCTATGTCAGTCATTCGTGTGTATTACCTATAAATAAACATATGAAAAATGTTAAAGAATCTTAAAAAAATTATGGGATAAGTATTTGCAATTGTCCCTTCTTTGTATTTCATTACTTTTTATTTGAAGTTCGTACGTATTTGGACACTATTTTGAAATTATTTTACCTCTATTATATAGCATATGTACATAAAATAACAACGTGGATTGCATAATCATAGTATTTTAATGTATTTTTATTATGTGGATTATTAAAGTAAATTGATGAGAAGAATATAAACTACACTTTAAAATATTATATGCTATTGTTTCCACTTCAAAACCTTCCAAGTGATTAAATCATTAGGAAGTTAGAGAAAAATGACCAAAGAGATAAAGTAAAATAGGTGGAATATAGAGTTTTTGTAATGGTGCAAGTGAAGAGGATGAATATTAAATCATTCCATTTCTTCATGCAACTCAATTCTAAACACAAATCACATTACAAAGGCATAAAGAATTCATACATGATGACAAATTGCTATGATATGAGAAAATCTCTTATTGTCTAACGCAAATATCATGTAGACTTTCATTAGCTCAATATTGAAATATTGTAAGGTTGAATCAGAGGATGGCATTGAGGTTTACGAAGTTTTAGAAGACTATCTTGATAGTAGCAATTCCTCTTACAAGTACGAATTTTCCTGTTACTCCTACAATAGAGACATCTTTGTAATTTAGAAAAAACCTGTCGGATCCTTGAATTTCAAGTGTGTTGCCACCAAAGTCTTTATTGAACCATCCAACGTAATGTTTATGCAAATTCCACAAGCTCTTCCTATTTTAGTCGAGTTTCGATCATATGCTTTGATTAGCTTATCATCAAAACTAAAAAAAAAAGGTTCTAAATGCAAGGATCCACTAACACTCCTTGGGGACATCGACAACTACCTTATTAGTGACATTGAGGCCACTTTTTCAATCATGCATGTAGAACACAATGTTGGTCTTTTTCAACTTTTGGGTAGTGGAATTGATTTTGTGTTTAACTTGTGTGTAAGAAGAGAGTGCTAGGAAGAATGTTGATATAGTTACTTTGGATGCCATAGCTGAATTTACTTCGACTTTAGAGCTATGAGTACTTTATTATTCTCATGTAAAGGGAGTTGATAAAATATATCCGAAAATATAGAGTTTTGAATAGGTGTATATGTCACATTATATTTGTTTAGAAGTAATATTTTATGCTAATATTTTTATAATTTAATGTCATAAATACTGATTTTCTAATAACGTAGATCAAATCCAAATTCACTATCTTTCAATGCAAGCATTATAAGAAAAACAATAATTTCGTACACCTCACTTTTTCTTTTCCTATTCACTGAGCATGCAAATATTTTAAGAGGATATAAAAATATTAGCATCTTTAAATATTAATTATTTACAATGGGATTCAGAAGGGCCATATGCACGTGTGGATGATTCGACTCTCTTGGGTAGTAATGCACATAAAGTGAATTTTTTTTACTATTTGATACTTGCTAGACGAAATAATTATAAAGTGTTGATCGATCTTCCCTCAGGATAAAATAAAAGTGCGCGATGTAGAAGACACTTGAAATTTGACTTAATAGATATATACATATTTAGATTTTTTTTTAAAAAAAAAACACAATCAAAAGTGCTTTGGATGGTTTATTTGTCTATTCTCATGTTCACTTTTCTTGTGTGGATATGAATTGAAAATCGCGTGCTATTAATGTAAACTTGATGTGAAAGTCTCGAATTTAAAATTAGATACAATATGATAATACGAACTTGAATAATCTACGATTAAAAATACAATTATAAAAATAAAACACGATACATGACTTAAATAGATACAATTATATTATAATTTTTATTTAATTTTATATACTTTTTCAATCAAACGGATTTTCCTAGACTTTATGGGCAAGTTGTGAAGCTGCAAGGAAAGGGCGATATATTACGCAATTCCTTTTTTTTTTTTTCTTGTCTTTGTCTCATAGTTTTGTATTTTATTGTTAGACATATGTGCTCAAAATAGAGATGGCGTGATATAAATGTCTAAAACATATAAAATAACAATAACGGTATAACAAAAGCTTAAATATTTAGTCTCATTATTTATTTTTTTAATATTAAATGATGAAATTACATTAAAAATTTTAAAAATCAAATTTTTATACATAAAAATTCATTATCAACTTGTTTTTTTCTTACAAAAATAATGTGCTAATTTGGTAAATTTAAAGATATATATTTAGATTAGGTATACATAAAGATATTATCATTTCATAAGTTACTTAAGGAATATTGATTCTTGATATAATTATTGATAAATCAGAAAAAAGTTATATATATAGAGATTTTATTGTCATGTTTTCAAAAAAAAAAAAAATTAGCAATCAAAGAAATCAAATAAGGCAAAATAATAAAGAGAAAATATTTCAATAAAATGCAATTAAACACAAACCTCAATGTAAATTTGGGAAAGAACTTCAGAAATTTTCATGGACTTACCAAATGGTGAGAGAATCCAAGGCCAACTCAGGATTATCCAGCAATCCAGCCAGCAACACCAGTAAAGGATCCATGATGAGTAGTCCTGCCTTCTAATTAGTTCGGTTTCAGGTTCGGTTGATAAATGTATCAGATACTTCTAATTAGTTATAGTTGCATATCTTGATGAATTTAATGACTAACTTTTACATTCACAATGAACTTTATTTATTAAAAATGTAAAAAATAAGGTGTACAAAGCCATAAAAAAGTTCATAACTAAAATGTAAAAAATAAGGTGTACATTGCCATAGAAATGTTCATAAATACAAAATGTAATCATTAAATTCTTGTATTATAAAAGGGTACCCTATTAGAATGACCATTTATGTATAGTTATTTATAAGTTGACGTAATACTCCTTGGGAAAAAAAAATGACATCTTGAGCAATGTCCTAACCAATCCCTTTACTCAATAAATTTCCTAGGATACTCATTTATAGAACTCTACATGAAACATTTCGTGAGTCTAGCCCCTCTTTTAGCCCTTTAGATCCACCCTTTATGCAATTAAGAATTTTGAGATCAGTTATCTACCAAAAGTTGGTTAGCTACTTGATAAGAATTCGATTCTAACCCATGGTGAACTTATGACTTGAACTTGAACAAGAGGATTGAATAATCTGGTTCAAAGAGTTTTAGAATGTTCAAAGATGAAGAATGAGCAAATATTTTTAGAAAGATTATTAGTTTACAACATTATTTTAGGAAGGAATTTAGTTCTATCAAAAGTATTTATGGCATCGAGTTTCAACTAGAGTGCTAGTTACGCTTCTAATTCTATTCAAAGCAATTTTTTTTGTTGATACTAAGAAGTCCAAACATGTTTCCAAAGGAGAATGTAGTTTTGAACCAACAAAACATTTTGATTGTGAAGAGTAGATGGCAAGTTTTTGTTAATCCCTTGCAGTTGAGGTGAAAACACCATTTGTTTTGTCCATGCATCATATTATATAAAATAAGTTTGATCTTTCTTTTTACATCATATCTAATGGGGAAGTCATCTAGACCCTTTTATTAATATTGCATCAATATTCAGAAAATCCATAAAATTATTATTATTCATGAGAGTTAGTGGTTGTATTTCCTAAACTCAATATTATATTTCTCTATAGATTGATTTAACCTAATGACCTTTCTTCTAGACACATCACTTCCTATTATTTTATTCTAGGACTCTTTCCCCAAGCCTGCTTGCAAGATGTACTCATGAGCCGGAGATCAATTCTTATTGATAATATGATTGGATAGGGTGAGGAAAGTCTTACATTTATTCAGGTTATGAACTTATTAAAATTTAGTCAAAGTTGCATCTTACAACTCCACATCTAAGGATTTTAGTTTTTAACCCAAATAGTCATGTATCTAAACTCATCAATTCAAGAGGATCTAGAAACAACTTACAAACAATCCAACACTCAATAATATATCAACCATTAGCAATAATTGTTTCATTACATGTCTATAACTTATTATAATTTAACCTATTAAGCCATATTTTTGTGACTCAATCAACAAAATCTAGGTTTGAGCAGGTATAAGGTTTAGGATAAGAACTTTTACCTCATAACTTACATGTTGTAAAAATTTTAAATTGAAACAACTCTTTGATCCCTAAATTCACTTAAAAACTATACCTTATGGAATTCATAGATTTTAAGGTATCTTGTGAAACTTCTAATACATTTCAATCTTCTTAAAGTTTTGAAACACCTATACCTAATAACATAATATTCATATTATAAGTCAATGCCACTTTAAAAGATAATTTCTAACAAATGCAATCATAATGAGTTTTGATAAAAAAAAATAAAAAATAATAACAAAATACAACAAGCACTAGCTATAATGACAGCTAATATTGAAGAAATGAGGTAGATTTAACTAACTCAATGCAATAAGTATAAGAAAAAATTGGTGGATTATTAATTAGCCTAACTTGTTTGGATTTCCATTAGTTATCAAACCTAATTATATTTATTGAAAGTGTTTTATTGATTACATGCATGACACCATGCACATATTGACAAATTATAGGTTACCTTAGTACCTATAATATTGGGTACAGAGATCAAGCAAGTTCTAGGACGGGTATGGATGACCCTATATTCAGCCATACAAGTATATATTCTAAAGATTTAGATTTGAAACCTAAATTATGACATCTACTATCTATCTCATAGCCTTCCTAATCACATAGATTCAGCAAGTTTCAATGCTCAACTTATGAAAATCAATGGAAATCTAAAGCTAGATAAACATGTACTTGCTTATGTTTCTTTTTTAATGAAATTTCACTGATCTACATCACATGTGTATATTTATATGTCTTGCACTTAATTCACATGATCAAAACAAGCATTCCATTAAGAACAATTTTTGACACGGTGTGAAACATATATAATAAAATATGAGAGAGAAAATAACTTATATTATTGGTAATAGTTGAATAATAATCTTTAGTTGTATTGTCTATAAAGTACTTGTAAATTATAAACCCTAGAACTAATACGGAAACCAAATAAAAATATAATAAGAAATTAAATAAATCAAAATAGACTTCTTTAATCTAGATAAGATTCTTTAATGTGTAGACACATAATGAAAGTGCATGAATTGACATTGTAAATGAACCTAAAGAGCATAGTAGTTTGCTCTAACTTAAAGTAGATTCAAATTATTCTTTATTAACATATTACATGCTTTGTAATTGTAAGTGAAAAGTTATAAGACTTCAAAGTTGAACTTTAAACTAAGCCTCTTTAGTAGTTTCAACTTTTTTTTTTTTGATGATTTATGATGGATTTTGACCCCTTCAGAACTTGATGGACACTATTTCCAAATGACTTATGATTCTCGACTCTTGATTTTGACTGTCTCTTCCAATGCTTTTGATTCCAATGCTTATTTTGCTTCTAACATGTCTAATTATCAAAGTGCTTTATAGCCTATAATCATAACTTATCTATGTTAGTTTTCAACACAACAAATGAAATTAAAAGGGACCAAAGAATAGATACATCTAATTTCATATAGTGAGCAACACTCAAGCTTATATAGTTAACTAATGTATGGTCTTACTAGAATAGAGAGTACATATATAATTGAATTAAGTCTACTTGTGAGCAATTTGAATTTGAGTTCATAATAATTAAGTTGAGTTTGAGTTCGAGCTACTTAAATGGTTTAATGGATTAAGTTTGAGCTTCATAATATATACCTAGATTAGCTTGTGTGTTTAATCGAGCTTAAGTGTTATCCATTTTGATTAGGTTTAGACATTATTATTACTTTAATTAAAAAGAGAATATATATATATATATATAGTGAGTTTTAATGAACTTATAGGAGTTCAAGTTGGGGCTAATAAGCCAAAATTGTAATGCATGGAAGAAGAACCCAATTGACAAGTGCCTTAGTGACTTAAAGTGGTAGAGCAATGTTGTTCTTCTTCCTCCTTCCCTTTTTTTCCTCTCTTCAAGAGATGATGGTATGTAACAATGGTGCTATGGTAGCTTCACCCTTAGGGATAGACATTGTGACTGTGCAAAACCAGCTCATGATCCAATGGTTCATGTTTCACAAATTGGTGAACTATGACTATCTTTGATTCTCTAGTTCTTGCCTGTAAGTTGACTCTATATATATATATATTTTATTTTAGTAAAAAAAATTATGTTTGCAAAGTATCCTTACTTTTTTGTTTTTGATACCTATGATTTTTATTTTTAAATTGTTGAAAACTAATTTAGTGACACATTTTTTTATTCAAATGTTTATTAAAAAGTTTGTTCCTACTTTTATTGGTTAGAGGCAAATCCTATACATTGAAAAGAGAGGGGGTGTTGATGGAGGGGTAAGAGATGTTAGCCTCAAATTTTATTAATTAATAAAAAAGATTATAAAAGGAGATAGGGACATTTAGATTTAGCTCTTATACATTATAGTTGGATCTTGAATGTAAAAAATAAATAAATAAAATAAGGAAGTACTAGTCCTCTTATAAATTATTCTTAATCTAGTGTAGAAAATAAATAAAATAATACTACAATCCTTATAATAATTTTTTTTTGTTTACTTGCATTGCATAATAAAAACAAATACTCTTCAATTAATATCACCTCATGTGTGTTCAAGAGTTAAGACAATCGTGCTTCCCCCTAACAGGTTGAAGTCGTTGAAATATATTTACTAGATGTGTCACATGATTCTTGTGTTCTCCTTTTGACTTTAGCCCAATCTTCGACATAGGCTAGTTCTTCAACATTAATGGGCAATAGGTTGGCTTGCCATTCATCTAAAAAGAAAAAAAACAACAAATACACTTCATGAAAGATAATTCAGCGTATGCAATAAATAGACCTAAATAAACAGAATTAGATAAAAGCTAAAAATGTTTAAAGCTTAATAAAATGAAGATGTGAGTAAAGAATATTGCATGTGAAATATAAACTATGAGATGAGAGTAGAAAAGAGTTGAGAGTGAAGATGAAGATGAAGTGAAGCAGGTGAGTTGAGTAATGAAATATATATGCACAAAGTCAAACATTCAAATTTTTGCCAATTTACATTAAAAAAATTTCACTTACTTGGTCTTTGTGCTTTGTTTCATTATCTTCTCATTTATATTTCATCAAACGATCAAAACATTTAAATCTCTCTCTCTCTCTCATTGATCTTATCTTTCGTTGGTTTTATTTTATGTAACTTTATTTCATTTCATTGTTTTCTCTCCCCCTCTGTCTCTTCCCTCATTCAGATTTCAAAGCTACAAGCATTGTAGCATTGACATGGGATGGGTCACATCTAGCGGCTTTTGCTACTTTTTCATATATATATATTAAGATCTTAACCCATGAGTCAATGGGTCTCAAATGCTAACCTACCAAACCTAATAGGATAGGAGTTAATTGTGAATTAGCAAAGCAGGTTGGTTCATAGTTTGTGAATAAACCATTTCACAGTGTCTACCTAAGGATATGCAAATAGGTAGCAAAATGGCACAATAGGGTGATGATTTGCAACTAAGATTTTGCAAAAGTGGTGGTCCAAATTGTTGTGTGTTTAGGTTAGGGAAGCATGGTTATATGGTGTAATGTGACCTTTTGATTACATTGGTTATATCAAAAAGCCTACATTTGCAATATGTGTTCAATTTCTTGAAGGTTGTTGACTTATTCAACTAAACTTAATGGGGGTAAAATTGATGAGATCCGGGATGAGAGACAAGCCAGGAGAAGAAATGTGGATCCTCTTGAAGTGCCGCTTGAACCGATCACAAGAAATCGAGCAAAACGATTCAAGGAAGCACTTAACGGGTTGATAAAGGTTGTCCATGAAGCCGGAAAGGATTGGAGCAATCATGAAGTTGAAACGGATTGGAAAAACCATGGGAAGACCCTTGCTTTTGTACAAGTTATACTGGACACGGGATGAAGAGGGTGTGTACTTTCAAGGTACGGCCGTGTAGGACACTCAAGATTGCACAGACAGATACACAACCAAAGTACACGGGCGTGTATGTTGCCAGAAGCTACACAGAACGATACACGGCTAAAGTACACGGGCGTGTATGTTGCCAGCAGTTGCCCAGAATGATACACGACCAAAGTACACGGGCGTGTATATTGCCAGAAGTTGCACAGAATAGTACACGGCCAAAGTACACGGTCATATACACGGCCGTGTATCCCCTGTCGGCCAGCTTGTTCTATTTCGCGTTTTTATATCACTTAACTAAACTACGTCGTTTTGGACTTGTTTTTACACGAAATTGTAACCCTAGTATAAAAGCTTCTAGGGTTTAGAACAGGTTAGAATATACATCTTGAACATTAAAACACTTTTGAGAGGCACCTCTCTTGGTTCTTCATGAACTAAACCGAACTTATCGGATTGATTTCCATGGCGTTCATCCCGACTTATCAATCGGTCTTCCATCCCGATTGTGGCGTCTTCACTTTATACCAAGGTTCTTGTCTCTCTTATAGACAATGGGTCGCGGTTTCCACTTTAGGTGTTTGGGCGTCTTAGGCAACGAATTTCCGAACGTATTGGTATTGGGTTTCGTCAGGGGTTGGCGTGGTTCGTATCAAAAATAGTAGAAGATTTTAAATTCACATACACATATTGTTATTAATTTCCCTAGTAGTTATTTCTAAGTGAAGGGCATTAACCGATATCTAAATCAACACACAAAAGAGAGAACTAAGGGATTAAAGAAAAAACTAACATTTTAAATTTAGAGGAAAATTATCTACTTTCCCTTTATTGAAACTGCTTTACCACTTTATTTAGCTTAGTAAACTTGAATTGACCATCAAATTTCCTTAAGAATTGTTAAGGTGGCATTTCTATTAATTTTTTTTGGACACAAATGGAAAGCTACATGTATAGCCACATTAGCAATATATTTACCTCCTATCAATAACTTATACACATACATGTCGAGGCTAGTAATTTGGTACAAAGCTTACCCCAAATTGGACACGACATGATACAATCATACATAGGTTTATGCTGGTAAAATTTGATATAATTAATAAATAGATAACTCTCATTTAGATCCATTTATAAACATGTTTGACTTTTGGTCATGCATCTAAACTCATCTAAAAACCTCTAAACCTATTTAAGCTTAGAAAATTTTTAATATTCTATTCTTAATTTTAAGCCCAAGTTAGAACTTGACTCTAGTAGAGATCTTGTATAATAGACAATTGGATGTCTTGCATTGTATTTCCCTTATAGTTTAATAGTTTGAGAATAGGCATATTTATAGAATCGAAATTTAAAGGCTTTAATATTTTGCTCATGACATGTCCAATTTGCTTACAAAATCTTATGGTCTTATCTTATATGGTGATTGGCTCCATGTGTTGTGTGTTCATTTATGACTTCCTCTTTGATATAATATATGTATTTCATTTTGAGATGCCTTATGCCTTTAATATCTACATTAAAAGGTACATTTATATTTCCCATAATAATTTTGCAAGGAAATAAAATCTTTCTAGTAAAAACTTTATTTTGCAAGATCTTGTTTTCTTATATCCCCAAAAGTTTAATTCTTTAATTATTCAAACAAATCATATGCATGTGAAATTACATTTAATTAATATGTAGATAGACTTATATTTAAATGATTTACATATATTGCTTAGATCCAAATGTTGTTTAGTATACTTATACCGATATGCATCAAAGACTACCTCTATAAAAATATAATAAAAAAGTCACTTATATAAGCTTTAGTAGTTTATGGAGTTCAAGAAGAAGACTAAGTGAATGTTGGAGTTGTTGGAGTGTTAAGGAATATTTTGGTTATGAAGAGTGAGTTTAAGGTGGAGATGAGTCAAGTAGGAACTTGAAGCGTGGCGTATAATAACGAGTCTTGGTGCTTGATATAGGAACTTCATTTGAATAGGGATTCTTTCCCATTCAAACAATAGTTGGGAAATAGGTGTTGAAGTTTGAGAAGACCCCCCTTTATTTGGATGAAATTTGTAATATTTTCTTATATATATATGTATATGCCAAATTAAATAAATACTTTCATGGTAATTTTGTAAATGTGGAAAACACATCTTATCTACCAGTATTTTTTAAAAATAATGTATCTTCTCTCTCTCTCTCTCTCCCTCTTCATTATTCTCTCTTTTCTTCCTCCTTCAATGATAGTTCCTTCTTCTGCAGTTACTCCCTCTCCTCTTCCATTCAAATTTCAAGAAGAAGGTTAAGGTAAGGTGATTTCTTTTTGTAAAAAGTTCCTCTTTCTTTTTTTTTTTTTTTTTGGCCCATCTTAATTCCTTTGTAGGGAAATTTCATCCAAAATAAAGATTATTGGAGTAAGAACAAGAAGAAGCACACCAATAAAAGTGGAAATTCGAGAATATTTTGCTAAGTGCCTTTATCCTTGTGATTTAGTAATGTTAGTGCAAGGCACTTTGACTTTAGAGTACATGTCAACGAATGGGTTACTGTATGCAATTTTTGGTTAAAGAACACTTGAGTGTGGTGTTTCATGATTGAGATTTCTAGTAAGTTTTTCTTAACCTTAATGTTGTCATTTATGTTCAAATTAAAGAATGAAACTTTTGTGAAGAATGTTATTGATTATTATTTGGGTAGGTGGAATTTGATATAGGAGTGTAAAGGGTCAAATGTATTGCTTGTAATTGATTGTTGGGGGAAAAATAGGTTGAAACATTCAAAAACTGCAATTTCAGAAGGTTATTTAGAAGGTATGATAAAAGGGTAAGTTGAATAGGGTATAGTTATAAAGTTATTTTGAAGGTATAGTAAATGAGTAAGTTTAGCAAGGTGTAGTGATGGTTATTTGAAAAGTGCAGTGAGGAGTTAAGTCAAATAGAGTTTAATCAGAAAGTTAGTCAAAATGATTAATAAAGGACTAAGGGTGGTAAATTTTAGGTAGAGTGAAGAGAGTAAGCTTAAGTATCTTTGATTCTTATTAAAGCTTAACTAATTGTGGTTAATATCAGGATTCTAGGAGCCAAGATAGCTTAGAGTTTTGTAAGTCTTTTTTTTTTTTTAATCCAAGTATGTGTATAGAATGTTTGTTTGATGTGCATGTTAGGATAGAATCACAATGGACTTAAATTTTATATGACGTATAATTGATTGTTGCTTATATGTGGCTAAGTCTGATGCATTGAGAGTATCAGTGATCATGGGGTGGCAAACATTAATATAATATAGTTTATATCTTAGTGGTAAGAATAAAGATTTGTATAGTAGAGGTCATGGGTTCAATAACCAACATAGGCATTTTAGTTTTTTTCAAGTTGTATTTATTATTTTAATGAAATTCTCTTTTTACTTCTTTCCATTTTTTTTTTACAATAAATAATAATATTAAATTCCATTCATTATAAAATTATAGTGAACTAACCAAATTATCTTAAGTTGTTATTCATCTATTAGTAGTATATTATAAATAATAGTTACATTAATATTACAAATATTTTAGCTTTATTACATAGAATATTCATAAATAGTAATAATTATATTCCTTGATACATTTTTCTTACAATTAATATTATAAAAAAATGAATATAGATTCTTGAATGACTAATTATTTAATTAATCATATGAAATTGATGATTTTTGTAGTATTGTTAATGATACAATTTTTTAGAGCCATTCCTAATAATAATAATAAAGAATACTTATATTTATATTATGTTGCCCTTTCTACTCTACCTATAATTTTCTATTTAAATATTTTTATACTATATTTCCATTGATAATAATTTTTGTTAAGTATTAAAAAATGATGTGTTAAATGCAAATCTTATCATATGTATATAAGTAATTCTAATTTTGATTTACATATGATAATTTAAGCCCCTCCAATCTTATATTTTTGTGTTCACCCTTGTTGGTATGTAATGTTGTTCCTATGTGGAGTGACATACTGAAATGATTTTGGTAGATTTAGGTAACTTATTGACTCATGGATGTTAGTTAGTACCTAATGTCATATGTGGTCTTATGTTACCCCAAATAATCTTAGGATATCGAGATTATATTATACTTAAATAAAAGATAATAATTTGATGGTTTGTAATGTTCTTGTTGCATATTTGTTTATGCTTCTGTATGTGAATGACGTGATTGTGTGTTTCATGATATATATGTACTGGTTAATAGCTTATCCCTTTTGAAGAATTCTTTTTCAGCTACATGTACCTATGATGGACTGGTTACTTATGATGTTATGTTATGATCTAGGCAATGACATGGAATATGTGTCTTTGGTCATTGAGATTTTAGGTTTACTTGGTATTATTGTATGATTTGTTCAATGTGTTATGGAACGGTATAGACTCCAGATTATTGTACTCAGTATGTTTGGGAGCCATGTTAAACTCTTAAGGTTTATATCTTTATATTTGGATATTAGGTGAGACTTTATATGCTATCTCTATTTTTAATATGTGGAGTTGTAGTTAATATATTAGAGATTTTTTTATATAAATCTTGGATTTAGATAGATTCAAGGGCCTTAATGTATCAATAGCTAATAATAATATGTGATGGATTGTAGTATTTCAGATACTTAGGCCTTCTAACATTGGACATTAATGCTACTCATAATTGAAAACCTTATTCAAATTGCATCTCGAGCCATTTTTACATCCTCTTTCCCTAAACATCAATTCATGTATAGTAGTGCCATTTCTTGTTTTTCCATCTAATATATGCCAAATTAATGCTATTAAAAGACTTCATATATTTAGTCTTGTATATGCATTTGTTGGATTTTGCATTCAAGTGTCACCAATGTAGGAGACATGTTAGATTAATTGGTGACTTATTGTGATTATCCAAGAGATGTGTGTAACATAAAGTTCTTAAAATACATTTGGAGCTTTGTTCATCAATCACTTCTCATCATTGATCTAAGGTGTGGTGATTCATGTTCAAATTCCTATCATCACATTAAACTTTGATGATATGGAAATAGAAAGACAAAAAGATAACATCTCTATCTCATTAATCCTTTCAACACACACACACATATATATATATTTAATTTACATTAACAATGTTTTTCTGTTACATTATTTAGTGGATCCCTCGAATAGCTAGTAGAGGATCTTGTGAATTATGATAACTCGATAAGGCCATGGTTTAATTTATTGCAATAAAGTGATATTAAAGATAAGTAGGTATAAGATGGATAAAATATGAAACTCTATTTGTACTTTATTCAATAGATAGTAGTTCTCAAAATTTGGAACTAAAACCACATTGTAACATGTAGACACTATCCTAGAATTTATACCCTATAAAACTTATAGAATATAGGATAACCTTTGAAATTTGTGAAAAATTTTAGTACATCTTGATAATATAAAATTGTTGAGGTATGCAATATGTTGCCCAACAACCTACTAATTTCTTCACTTACTTGTAACTAGTAAGTTCATCAATCTGGCAATTTTTAATAAATTAATCGCATATTTCTCATAAAGGCATAGATTATGAACTTGATAGTATAATACAAACTTAAAAAAATGCTAATCTACAATAGATGAATGATGGATATTTGAAATCCAAGAAAAGAAAATGTAAAGCCCTAATTAATAATGAAAGAATATGAGGGGAAAAAAATCAAATGAGTTGGGATTAATCACCATAGAGTCAAGAGAGATTAAGTAGTACCGAAAAGAAAATGAGATGTTGTAAAGGAAATGAAAGTGGAGAGAGTAGGATTAGCAAAAGTGCCATGGAAGAAATTGGGTAATGATAAAAGAATGAAAGATATATTATGCTTTGGGGTTTTCACTTTTGTAACTTAATGTTATGATTATGTTAAGCACAAAAAACAGTGGCAAAAGGAAATTAATAATCACAAGAAAATAAAAGACACACAAGATTTACGTGGAAAACCTAAATCAGGAAAAACCACGGGTAGAGGAGAGGAGAAGTCCACTAATTTGAAATTGGAGTACACAATTTAGAGAATACAATTCAAAGGACAAATCTCCCAAAGGAATTCATATAAAGCCTCCTAATACTCTCTCATTATCATGTCATAAACCCTAAAAACACCCTATATGTATATAAGTGCGAAGAATGGGAAAATTAGATAGGTTGGCTCAAGGACGATACAAAAGCCAGTATCTTAAATACATACGCTACCGACTTAAATATTAAGCATAAATCCTACGTTGTTGGCTTAAATGCTAGCGGGCTTCCAAGCTTCATACACCGACCTTAAAGACCAGTGGCCTTCATTCTAGAGCCAGCAATGTTAAGCACAAATGCTGCCGGCCTTCAACAAATTTGGGGCATTAATCAACAATCTCCACCTTGACACGAATTTGATCATTCTCAGTTATCTTCAAACTTCAACATACAATAAGAAACATTCTCCTTATCTTCCTTATACCTCAAAAAGTAATTATCAACAACCAACAACAACTAAGTTCAAGTAATGTTCAAACTTGATCATAGGAAGTGTTTTTGTCAACATATCAGCAAGATTATTATGGGTACTGACTTTGCTCACTACAATTCATCATGAGCAATAATATCACGAATATAGTGATATCTAACATCGTTGTGTTTTGACCTCTCATGAAACATCTGATCCTTTATGAGATAAATTGCACTATAACTATCACAATTGACAGTAATAGTCTTCACATCATCACTGAGCTCTCCAAATAATCCCTATAACCAAATGGCTTCTTTAAAAGCTTTTGTGATGGCCATATATTCAGCTTCAGTAGTAGATAAAGCTACTGTAGCTTACAATGTGGCTTTCCAACTAATGGCACAGCCTCCAAGTGTAAAGATATACCTTGTGAGAGATCTTCTCTTATCTAAATCACTAGCAAAATCAGAGTCCACAAAATTGATAAGACCATCTCTAGCTTTACCAAACTGTAAATAGATATTAGTAGTACTTCTTAAGTATCTGAAGATCCACTAAACTACTCTCCAGTGTTCTTTGTCATATACCTGCTACCAACACTCACAACATGTGATAGATCTGGTTGAGTACATACCATACCATACATAAGAGATCCCATAGCACTAGAGTATAGAACCTTTGACATGTAATTTATTTCTTCATCTGATTTAGGAGATTAAGTAGACAAAAGGTTCAAATGAGATGCTAAGGAAGTATTGACAGGCTTAACATTCATCATATTAAACCTGTGAAGTATCTTTTCAAATTACCCCTTTTGACTGAGATGCAATATTCCTGATTTTTTGGTATCTTCTTTGCTGCTCCCAAATCCTTCACATCAAACTCTCTACTCAATTGGGTTTTGACCCTTTCAATCTCTCTTCTATCTTTAGTTGCAATTAGCATATCATCAACATATATTAATAAATAAACAAAAGACCCATTGTCACATTTCTTGAAATAGACACAGCTATCATAACTACTTCTCTTGAACTAATGAGAAGTCATAAAAGAATCAAATCTTTCATACCACTATCTAGGTGACTGCTTTAACCCATAAAGGGATTTCTTCAACATGCAGACATGGTCTTCCTTTCCTGAGGCCTCAAAGCCTTCTGGCTGTTGCATGTAAATATCTTCCTCAAGTTCTCTATATAAAAAAGCAGTCTTCACATCTAGCAGTTCTAATTCATGATCTTGCAAGGCTACAATACCCAAAACTTCTTAATTGAACTGTGTTTTACAACAGGAGAAAACACATCAGTAAAATCAATACCCGGTATCTGACTATAGCCTTTTGCGACTAGTCTGGCCTTGTATCTAGGTTCTTCGATACCTGGTGCACCTTCCTTTTTCTTATAAACCCATTTGCACTTCACTGTTTTCTTCCCTTTAGGAAGCTTCACCAAATACCAAGTACTATTTTTTTGAAGGGATTCTATCTCTTCCTACATTGCAATCATCTACCTACCAGAGTCTTCACAATTAATAGCCTTTGTATAAGTGCATGGCTTTTGATTGGATTTAACATCCTCTGCAACATTTAGAGCGTAAACTACAAGATCTACTTCTGTAAATCTTTAAGGTGGTCTAACTTCTCTCTGAAGCCTATCTCTAGCAATAGAGTATTATAGCTGAGAAGGTATAGAGACAAGACTATCTTTAGTTTGTGATAAAGGTTGAGTAGAAGTCTGTGATTTAGAATCTGAATCAATTTCTTCCTCTACTTGCATGGATGATTTCTGCTTGACTTCATTAGATGAAGGGTTAGTCGACAAATAAGATAACATAGACACCTCATAAAAAATGACATCTCTACTCACTATGACTTTCTTCAATTCAAGACACCTTAATTTATATCCCTTAACACCAGGTTTAAAACCAAGGAATATACACTTCAATGACTGTGGTTCAAGCTTTCCATTATCAACATGTGAATATGTAGGATAGCAAAAAACTTTCAATTTAGAATAATTACCAGGAGTGCTAGACCATACTTCTACTAGAGTTTTATTTTCTATAGTCATTGATGGAGATTTGTTTATCAAGTAACATGTTGTAGAAGTAGCTTCTGCCCAGAATGACTTTGGTAATCTTACATTTGAAAGCATACATCGAACTTTCTCCATGATAGTTCTGCTCATGTGCTCTTTTACCTCATTCTACTGAGGTGTGCTAGGAACTCTTAAGTGTCTTACAATTCCCTCTACTTTGCATAGATTATTAAAATTGTTAGAACAAAACTCTAATCCATTATCAATGCATAAACGCTTCACCTCTTTCCTGGTTTGCTTCTCAATCATTGTTTTCCATTCTTGGAATGTGGGTAGAACATCATTCTTCTACTTTAAGAAGAATACCCAAACATGTTTGGAAAAATAATCTATAATAGTCATCATGTAAGCAACACCTCCACTAGATGACACTCTCAATGGCCTCCAAAGATCAAAGTGGAAATAATCCAAAATACCCTTTGTATTATGTGTACTTATGGTGTTCTGACTCTTTTCTATTTTCCAAACGCACAATGTTGACAAAATTTTAACTTACTGATGTTTTGCCCCTTAAGTAGACCTCTTCTACTCAGCTCAGTCATGCCTACTTCACTCATATTCCCTAGATGCATATGCTAGATTTTTGTAGAATCTTCATTTGACAAGAATGAAGAAGTAACAATAGCATCACCTACAATGATTGAAGCTTGCAAAACATATAAGTTAACAGCTTGTTTTTGCCCTTTCATCACCACCAGCGATCCCCTATTGATCTTCAAAACTCCACCTTCATTGATGTACTTATACCTTTTAGAATCAAGAGTACTAAGAGAAATCAAATTTCTCTTCAAGTCAGGAACGTGTCTCACATCACCAAGCGTCCTGACAACACCATCATACATTTTAATTTTAATTGTTCTAATACTTGCAATCCTACAAGAAGCATTATTGCCTAACAAAACGACACCCTTAGAAATCTTTTCATATGTTGAAAACCAATCCAGATTGGGACACATATGAAAAGTACAGCTAGGGTCCAAGATCTATTTCTAACTAGTCTGTGAATCATTAGAAACAGTAAGGAGCTCACCATAGCTGATTTCTTCAGCAACATCAACTTCATAAGATTTTCCTAGTTGTTTCTCCTTTTAGTTGTCATTATCTCTTTTGTTCTTGTTTTGCAATTTATAACATTTTAATTTTATATGCCCTTTCTTCTTATAGTCATTACAAGTTTTATTTCTATTTACAGACTTCGATCTGCCCCTTGAATTCCAACTAGAATTTCTATCCTGACTCCTTCCTCGAGTAATAAGACTCTCAGCTTTAGACTCAATTCCAATAACTAGAGTTTTCATCTTTTCATAAGAGGCTAAAGCATCATAAAAATCTTCCATAGTGATTGTATCATGACTATACAAGATTGTATCTCTAAAATTCGAATACAAATAAGGTAACAAATATAACAAAATCAAAGCTAGATCTTCTTCATCATACTTTACCTCTACGGATTCTAGATATGATACAATCTCCTTAAAGATGGTCAAGTGATCATCTACAAATCCTCCTTCCATCAAACGGTGTGAGTATAGTCTCTACTTTAGATGCAATTTACTAGTCAGACTTTTCGTCTTGCACAATTGCTCCAATTTCAACCATAGTGTAGCAATGGTCTTGTCCTTTAACACATCCTGGAAAATTTGATTTGAAAGCTGAAGATGAATTTGAGAAAGGGCTTTATGATCCTTACGTTGTTTTTCTTCAGGAGTCCATGACACAAGCATCTTATCAAACCCTAACAAAGCATCATCCAAACCCATTTGTATGAGAACTGCCCGCATCTTAACCTACCATAGCGAAAATCTTGTGTTGTGATCTAGCAACGGAATATCGTATTTAACTAATGCCATCGTTTAGAACACAATCAAAAGAACCTTTGCTCTGATACAACTTGTTACGATTATGTTAAGGACAAAAAACAATGGCAAAAGGAAATTAATAATCACAAGAAAATAAAAGACACACAAGATTTACGTAAAAAACCCAAATCAGGAAAAACTACATGTAGAGAAGAGAAGAAATCCACTAATTTGAAATTGGAGTACACAATTGAGAGAATACAACTCAAATGACAAATCTCCCAAAGGAATTCGTATAAAGCCCCCTAATACTCTCTCATTCACATGTCACAAACCCTAAAAACATCTCATATGTATATAAATGCGAAGAATGGGAAAATTAGATAGGTTGGCTCAAGGATGACACAAAAGCCAGCAGCTTAAATACATATACTATCAACCTAAATCTTAAGCCTAAATCCTACGCCACTGGCTTAAATGCCAGCAGCCTTCATTCTAGAGCCAACAGCATTGAGCACAAAAATTGCTAGCCTTCAACAAATTTGGGGCATTAATCAACACCTAACATGAAATTAGTATTAAAAAAAAGAAAAAAAGAAATTGGAGCTTATATTGTATCCTTCAATATCCACGGTGAACTTATTCAACCATGTAGAGTAGAACAGGTTTTAGGTTTTAGTTCGATTACCTATGCATCCCTATATGATTTAGCAAACGGATGGAATACTTTATTATGTCTTATTAGACTTTACTTTTATTATGACTTTTGTCTCATTTAAATTTATCATATTTGAGAGTTTAATTAAGTAATTTGTTTTCGTATGCTTTAATTTTATGCAATAATAATAATAATAATAATAATAATAATAATAATAATAGAAGAACTTATTCCTTTTGTAATTCTTTTCTTAGACTCGATCGATACGTCAGAATTTATTTTAAAATATTTTAATTGATAGAGTAGAAAGTTGATCAAAGGTGCATTTAAAGTCCGTCTCTAGGATAACTTTCTTCCAATTCCTTGGAGCCTGGAGCTTCAGCAAGCTCAAAATCTGAAGAACTAATATGAATAGCTGTGGCTTAGTATGATCGTCCCGTGTTCATCTCTGCAAATTATACCCAGACCACCTTTCCTACTCTTCTGGTGTTAGGCACCATCACAGTTGATCTTGATGAATTGCTCTTTAGGTGGACACCACTTCTTCCGATAAAGCTGGTTTTGGTTGAATCAAATTGCTCCGGAACCTCCAGCTGATTCCATTTACTTGAGATAAAAGCTTTTAGATTCGGCTGTTTGTGGTACGAATTCGACCACATCCAAACTCAAAACACCAAAATTGCCAACCCAATGGACACACCCTCAAACTCTACCGTAAAACTTGGCACTTACAACAAGGTCCACGATGGACCGAAATTAGCAGCCAACTACCTTACCAAGATGTTGCCATGCCAACCGATCGATTGGAGATGATTACGGTTGGATGCCGCTATATTAGTAGATTTCCACTTTCTCTCCATTGAAAGTGACTTTCTTCTCCGTTCACCTTAGTGAACCCAAAACATTTATCGTCGATAAGAACTCTTGCGTAAGCTCCTTTTCAGTTCAGTCACTTCGGATTCAAACCCATTTTCGTGGCTCTCAAACTCATTTTAGTGCGAAGTGAAGCATGTACTTTTAGCTCTATGACTCACCTACCAATGATAGCTCCGGCACCGCCATATCAATTAGAGCGACTTTGACTCAACTATTACGAATATTTTAACTTTAATTTTGTCCAATCGTTGTTGTACCACATTCAAACGTATATCCACATAAATATAATAACAATAACAATAAAAGAAAAGCGCATAAAAATTTCAAATAGGCATGGAGACTTTAAAACATCACATATAATGTCTCAAGTAAACAGCATAAATGGTCTTTTTATTTGAATAACCAACTCATGTACTAAACAAAAATGGCATTTTCATGATGTATGAACTTATAACATGGTCACAAATTGCTGCTGTACCTTAATCTAGAAAATATGACATGAGAAACTGTCTTATTTTTTCCCTTAGCTGAAAACAAAAACACACCTCACTCCTCTAACTAGTTCAATAATGATACACTGTGAGATTGAATCGGAGGATGGCATTGAGGTTTACGAGATCTTGGAAGACCGTCTCAATAGTAGCAATTCCTCTAGCAAGGGCGAATTTTCCTGTTCCTCCCACGATAGAGACATCTCTATATTTTAGAAAGAACCTATCAGATCCTTGAATTTCAAGTGTGCTACCACCAAACTCTTTGTTGGTGAATACTATCGACAACAACAAATGCAAGTCTGATCCATCCAATGCCGTGTTTATGTAAATTCCATGAGCACTTCCGATTTCAGTAGAGTTTCGGTCATATGCTTCGGTCAATTTATCATCATAGGCAAAAACAGTTCCAAAACCAAGGATCCACCATCGCTCCTTGGGAACACCAGCAACTATCTTATTGGTGACATTGAGACCACTTTCCCAGTCATGCATGTAGAACACAATATTGGTCTTTTTCAGCTTTTGGGTAGTGGGATCAATTTCGTGCTTAGCCTGTGTGTAAGAAGAGATAGCCAAAGCAGTTGCTAAGAAAAATATAGCAATAATAGCTTTGGATGCCATAGCTAAACTTACTATAGCTTTATGAGTTATGAGTAGGGAAAGGAATGCTAGTAAGTTGGTTGATGCTTGAGGCATGTTGCATTGGCTCTATTTATAATGCAAGTAATCAGCATGGGTCCATTTGATGTTTTCGCTTTCATGGTACACGTACTACTTTATCTTTCAGCAGCCTCTCGTGGAATTTAAGGACTAATTTTAGTACAAGTGGCTTTTGGTGGAGGTTTTACTTCAAGGATTCAATTCAGAAGTTAAAGCAATCATTTCCCAGTACCCCCAAATATTTAGGCTGCGTAGATGAATAGTAAAATATATAGATGTAACATATAATATACGACTGGTTAAACTTTTAAATCATTAGCCTGCCTGTGAGTATTAGTAAGCGGTGTTTGTTGAAATGGATAAAAATATATGGTGAAAAACATTTCAGTACAAAAAATAAACGTAAAAAAACGGGGATAATTATAACTATTTTTCAAACCAATTAATCCAGTACGATAAATCTTCTAAATTTTAAAGAGGCACAAGTTTACATCTCTATAATTAATACATTAAAGTTAATTAGTATCTAGGTGTACTGTTTAAAAAAAAAAAAAAAAACCGTTTCTTTTGCTGCACAAAATGTTACCGTGACCACAGAAAGAAATGAACTTGGATAGGTTGGTAGGTGAGTCACGGCGGCATAAGAGGATGTAGACAACTCAAGTAAAAAAGCACATCAGGACAATTGGACATGGTCAAACTTCACGGTTCATGACTTCATGTGGGTTGAATTTTTTAATTTCTACAAGCAAAAGCTGTACGAAGTCAAGTAAACAACCTTGAGGGTTTATTTATTTATTGTTATTATTATTATTATTATTATTATTATTGCAAAATGACTTTGATTTCTTGGGTTTCTTCCCAAAGCTGTGAATTCAAGTTTGATATATTCTCAATGGAAAGTTTGGTGTTTGAATAAAAGCAAACAAGAAGTGGTGTGAGAAAGTTGGGAAAAGTGATTTAAAAAAAAAAAAGGGGGGGGTAGGTGAATTCATGTTTGCATAATAGAATCTTCAAAACTCTTAGGGAATTAATGTAGATTTGCTATTGATGTGGTTGGAAGGAATACTGTGGTGATCACTAGAGGACATATGGCATTATTACCTTACAGCACAAGATTAGGATTGGAGGATAGTAGTCATAGTGCAGCTCATATTATTGTATTATTATTGCATCTAGGCAAAGACAGAGCTACTTTTTTATTTTTTATTTTTTGTGGTGGACCATGACAAGATAGGCTCGTGGAACGGTGATTTGTCTTGGTCATGGGAGTAATTTATAATATTATAGAGCATATACTCATGAATATGTATACTGGCATGTCTCCTTCATAAATGCATCTCATTATTACTAAAGTGTGGTTTATGGCGGCTTACAACAATTATTATGTATTTTATAACTATTATGCAATTATCATAATTAAACTAATATATAAATAAATATATGTTAACATTTAAAAGTGTATTTTTAAAGAAAATTTTTTTATAAGATTTTAAAAATATTAAGAATTTAAATAAAAAAATTAAAGAATAATAATAATGATAATAAATAAGTTTAAGAATTAAAAATTAAAAAATAAAACCTCAAGGTTTTTTTACATGACTTTCTACAGCAATTGCTAAATGTGAAGCTGGACCGTGCCCGAATGTCCTCATGATGTGCTTCTTTACTTGAAATATCCGTACACCATCATGCTGCCTTGACTCACCAACCAACCTACCCAAACATTTTGTGCATTGTTAAAACAGCAGCAAAAGAAAATGGTTTTTTATTTTTTTTCTTAGGATTATACCTAGACACTAATTAGGCTTTAGTGTATTAATTATAAAAAGGTAACTCACATTTTTCAAAATTTAGAAGATTTATCTATACTTTATTAATAGGTTTAAAGTATATTTACAGTTATCTTATCCTTTTACTCATACATATTTTTCTATCAATATCCGGTTCATTTATTATATCATGCTATTTTCTAAAGTATAATCTTATCCATTTCAACAAAAATAGTTGACCCACATTTATGTACTGGTTGAGCACCAATTACCTGCAACTATTGTATGATATTTCTATATCTAAAGATATTTTACCATTCATCTACCTAAATATTTAGGAGTATTGAGCAATGATTGCTTGAAATTTTGAATTGACCTTAAAGTGAAACCTCCACGAAAATGTAGAACCCCTTCAACATGTCAAACCCAAAAGCCACTTGTATTACAATGAGTCCTTAAATTCCACAAGAGGCTGCTGAAAGATAAAAGTATTACATGTACCATGAAAGCGAAAGCATCAAATGGACACATGCTGATTACTTTGCATTATAAATAGAGCCAATGCAACATGCCTCAAACATCAATCAGCTTACTAGCATTCCTTTCCCTACTCATAGCCCATAAAGTTATAGTAAATTTAGCTATGGCATCCAAAGCTATTATTACTATATTTTTCCTAGCAGTTGCTCTGGCTATCTCTGCCTACACACAGGCTAAGCACGAAATTGATCCCACTACCCAAAAGCTGAAAAAGACCAACATTGTATTCTACATGCATGATTGGGAAAGTGGCCTCAATGTCACCAATAAGATTGTTGCCGGTGTTCCTAAGGAGCGGTGGTGGATCCTTGGTTTCGGAACTGTTTTTGCCTATGATGATAAATTGACCGAAGCATATGACCGAAACTCTACTGAAATTGGAAGGGCTCATGGAATTTACATAAACACGGCATTGGATGGATCGGACTTGCACTTATTGTTGTCAGTAGTGTTCACCAACAAAGAATTTGGTGGTAGCACACTTGAAATTCAAGGATCTGATAGGTTCTTTCTAAAATATAGAGATGTCTCTATTGTGGGAGGAACGGGAAAATTCGCTCTTGCTAGAGGAATTGCCACTATTGAAACAGTTTTCCAAGATCTTGTAAACCTCAATGCCATCCTTCGATTCAACCTTACAATATATCATTATTGAAGTAGTTAGAGGAGTGAGGTGTGCTTTGTTTTTAGCTAAGGGAAAAAATAAGATAATTTCTCAGGTCATATTTTATAGATTAAGGTACAACAGCAATTTATGACCATGTTATAAGTTCATACGCCATGGAAATGCCCTTTGTGTTTAGTAAATGAGTTGTTATTCAAATAAAAAGACTTTATCCTCTTTACTTGTGACATTTCTGATGTTTTAGAGTCTATATATCTATTTGAAATCCTATTCAACTTTAAACAAATTGTGGATTCTCCCCAAATTTTGACTTTGATGCCAACATACTCTATAAACTCAAAAGGTGTATAGAAAGAGTTATTTGCATTTTCCCAACACTTTACCAGCATATTCTTTGTCCTCTCCTCTATCTTCTGATCGATAGCCTAAATATGGGACATCCTCTTGCTCAAGTCTCCTAACGCCCTACGAAGGGATTATTTTTTTTTTTGTTTATTATTATTTATTTTCCTTATCAACAGAGGTTATTACGCATTTTGGTGCTTTGTTTAATGGGAAATGATCGATTTCTTTTTTTTTTTTAAATAACTTTCGTAATATGCCTGTTACAATGCATAAATGCCTTTATAGCAGCTGGTAGCAATTACGGTAATTAAAATAATTTAATAGTCTTTGGTGCTAAATCGCAAGATGACAGTCAGCACAACGGTGCTCACTAACTAACAAATGGGTTTTACGCCAATATAGCATATTTCTAATAAGAAATCCATCACTGCTATGAGATTATCACTTGCTAAGCGTCCATGGAAATCATTAATAACCCTTGAATTCACTTAATCTTTCACGCAATTATTCTTGTAATTTGCAAGTGGATTTTTGCTGGAATCGGTTGAAAGGTTGGAGGATTTTAATAAAAAATTTAGAAAATTAGGGCCTTAAATGGTAAAGTAATAAAGTTAAAAAAAATAATTTTGTAATTTTTTTTAATATTCTCTTTTCCTTTACCATCCTAAATTTGCACATCTACCATTATTAATCTCAATAGTTGCAGATCCACAATTATTAATCGTAGATTTGTTATTTCTTTTTAATCATGCCCACTATAAATAATCTATAACATTATGTTTTCACTACCACAAGACTACCTCTATAGATATGGTTAGTGTAAAAGTTGTGACTATCGGATTGATATTATTTTTTCAGTAATTATTTAGCATAACCAACTTTTATATATTTGTTATTTTTTTTCTTTTTGTATTTTTCCATTATATGAGATTGTAAACACCCCATTTTTGCCCTAGGAATCAATAATTCTCATTAATAATAAATTTTCGATTTTTCCTAATTTTTCCCAATTTTTCCCTAATTTAGCATAAATAATAAAAATATTCAAAAAAAATAAAAATAAATAAGAAAACACTTCAATTTTGAAAAATGATTTTAGAAATAGCAATAATAAATAATAAACAATTTTTACAAAATTTGGAATTTTCAAAAAATACAAAAAAAATAAAAAAATCGCATTGCATATATGTAATTTGCGAAATTAGAAAAATCAGGAAAGTGGGCTAGCTCAGCTGGTCCAGACCATGGCTAAGGCGCGCAGTGCGGGTGCGAGGTTGCAAGTTCGAAACGCGGGGGAAGCAGTTTCCGCGTTTTGCGAATTTTGCATTTGCCCATGACACGTGGCAGCATCGGATTGGCTGGAAGAAACGCACGTGCCCAGCGCGTGATCGTCTCCTACCTCGAGCCCGAGATCACCGGCGGAAGGAAAAATTCGTATTTCGGCCGTTTTGATTCGATTTTTTGCACAAATCCAACAGATCTTCAACGGAAATGAGATAAACATTATCTAATTGGAATCAAATCGCAACAAATCAATGGATTGACACAAATCGGAGTTTGTTTTTTTTAATCGTCGAGCCGATTTGCTTCGATCAGAGGAAATCCGAGCTTATCCAGCTCGATGTGAAGTGCCTATAAATAGAGGAGGAGATGAGGAAGCCAGGGCACAGATCAGAATTGAGAGAAAGTGAGGAAAGAGTGCAAATTGGAGGGCATCGGAGGAGACCCAAAATAGCGACCACCAATCGGAGTTGAGACACCGCAAGGAGAGGTTCTGGGAGCAAATCACCGCCATCATTGAACTCAGTACCCTCGAGAAGCCAAGGTTCGACATCTTACTAGCCGCAAAAGACCGCCGGAACGCCGTGATCGAGCCACCTCCGCCGCCGTATCCGATTCGACTCTACCGACCCGACCCGAGCACCGACCCGGATCCAGGTAAATCGGATTTTTCCGGATTTTTTTATTTGTTTTATTTTATTTATTTATTTATTCCGAATTTATTATTTGTTATTATTTATTATTGGTTTGGTTAGTTATTTATTTATTTTGTTATAATAGAAAAATGTAGAAATTAGATTTTTCTAGAATTAAAAAAAATGTATAATAAATAAATAAAAAATAATAATAAAAAAAAATAAAAATAAAATGCGAAAAAATAATAAAAAATATTAGTAAAGTAATAATAAAATTTTAGATTCCAAAATAGGATAGATAATGAACTTAGGATAAAATTCTCAACAAAAATCACAAAAATTCCCAAAAAGTCACAAAAATCACAAAAATCATAAAAAGCATGAAAATTAATAAAAAATTAAAAAATTATAAAAGAATCATAAAAAAATAAAATAAAATTTAGCACTTAGAAAAATCTCTTTCTTCAAATAAATTCAAAATTGGTGTTTTCCCTTAAAATTATTTTCAAAAATAAAATCAAAGCTTAGGCTTAGAAAATTTTTAGAAAAATCCCAAAAATGTTAAGAACATAAATCAAAAGAGATTTCAAAAATTAAAACTCACAAACCCACTTAAGTTTTCAAAAAAGCGAACTACGGCTTGTTTGATCCTGAGTAGCAGGTACGTAGGCACCCATTCGGGTCAACCCATAAAATGAATAAAAAATCTTTTTCTTGGAATAATTCAAAAACATAATAAAAAAGTAACAGAAACACAATGAAACACATTTCTAAAGATGAACAATTTTAGGAGATTAGGTGGTAACCGTAAAGGTTTTAATAAGTTAGTCTCCGGACTTAGAAACTCTGGTTTTCCCTTTTCCTCTTTTTCACAAAAACGAAAAGAGGAAATAACGACGACTAGTAATCCAAATTAAGACTAATCCGCTCATTTAGTCTTAATTCAATTTTTCCAACAACAGTTGGGTGGCGACTCCAAAAATCAAACGAAATTCCTAACTCAAGTCAATGATCTATATTAGATGAGCATAGGGTCTAGTCTAGATCGGATTAGGAATGGGAATTCAAAAATTAGACTTGACAGGATGGCGACTCCACTGGGGACACATGCCAGTAGGCTAGCCACCTGAATCTCTCCAAGTTGTTATCTTTAGAAAATGTGTTTCAATCATTACTCTGTTACTAACTTTGCAGGATTTAGTTAGATTTTAGTTTTCTTTCACTGTGGGGGTCCTTACATGCATACATATGGTTGTGTGAGTAGATGCGGTCGAACCCGGACCGTCCTAGAAACCTAAGAAGGGGAGCCATTGTGTAGGTTTCGGGCGAAGTGAGTTGATTCACCGTTCGGGACCTGTCGAGTCCAATTTTTGAATTCCCATTCCTAATCCGATCTAAACTAGACCCTATGCTCATCTAATCTAGATCCTCGACTTGAGTTAGGAATTTCGTTTGATTTTTGGAGTCGCCACCCAACTGTTGTTGGGAAAATTGAATTAAGACTAAAGGAGCGGATTAGTCTTAACTTGGACTACTAGTCGTCGTTCTTTCCTCTTCTCGTTTTTGTGAAAAGAGGAAAAGGGAAAACCGGAGTTTCTAAGTCCGGAGGCTAACCTATTAAAACCTTTACGGTTACCACCTAATCTCCTAAAATTGTTCATCTTTAGAAATGTGTTTCTATTTTGTTTCTGTTACCTTTTATTATGTTTTTGAATTATTTCAAGAAAAAAGGATTTTTCATTCATTTTAGGGGTTGACCCGAATGGGTGCCTACGTACCTGCTACTCAGGATCAAATAAGTCGTAGTTCGCTTTTCTGAAAACTTTAGATTTGTTTGTGAATTTTAATTTTGAAATCTCTTTTGATTTATGTTCTTAACATTTTGGGGATTTTTTCTAAAAAAATCTAAGCCTAAACTTTGAATTTTTATTTTTTTTGAAAATGATTTTAAGGGAACACATCAATTTTGGATTTATTTGAAGAAAATGATTTTTCTAAGTGCTAAAACTTATTTTTTATTATTCTTTATAATTATTTTGAATTTTCTATTAATTTTCATGATTTTTCTGATTTTTCTAAGGTTTCATGATTTTTTATAGTTTTATTATTTTTTATGATTTTTATTGATTTTTTTATGATTTTTGTGAATTTTGTTAGAATTTTTATCCTAAGGTATTATCTATCTCATTTCGAAATCTAAAATTTTATCATTACTTTCTTAATATTCTTATTATTTTTCTGTATTTTATTATTTTTGTTTTTGTTATTTATTTCTTATTTTTCCTTTTTTCTACATTTTAATTATAGAAAAATCTAATTTCTACATTTTCCTATTTATTGAAAATATAACAAATGCAAATAATTAATAAATAAATGACTAAACAAATAACAAATAGTAATAAATAATAAATTATAAATTAATTCGAAACAAATAAAAAAAATAAGGAAATTAAATAAAATAAATAAAAAAATCCGGAAAATCCAACTTACCTGGATATGGGTCGGTGCACGGGTCGGGTCGAATCGGGTCGGGTCGAATCGATCGGACGCGGCGGCGGAGGTGGCTCGATCACGGCGTTCCGGCGACTCTTTGCAGCGGGTGAGGTGTCGAATCCTAGCTTCTCGAGGGTGCTGAGTCGATTGGCGATGGTGGTTTGCTCCCAGATTGCCTCCTGGTGGTGATTCAACTCCGGTCGGCACTTCGCGGTTTTGGGTCTCCTCCGATGCTTTCCAATTTGCACTCTTTCCTTACTTTCTCTCGATTCTGAACTGTGTTTTGGCTTCCTCGTCTCCTCCGCTATTTATAGGCACTTCGAATCGAGCTAGATAAGCTCGGATTTCCTCTGATCGAAGCTAATCGGATCGACAGTTAAAAAAAACAATTTTGATTCGTGTAAATCTATCGGTTTGTTGTGATTTGATTCCACTTAGATAATGTTTATCTCATTTTCGTTGAAGATCAGTTAGATTTGTGCAAAAAAATCGAATCAAAACGGCCCTCGCCGGCGATCTCGGGCTCGAGGTAGGAGATGATCACGCGCCCGGCGCGTACGTTTCCTCCAGCCAATCAGATGCTGCCACGTGTCCTGGATAAGTCGAAAAATTGCAAAACGCGGAAACTGCTTCCCCCGCGATTCGAACTCGCGACCGAGCCCCCCTGCGTGCACCTTAGCCCATGGTCCGGACCAGCTGAGCTAGCCCATTTTCCTGATTTTTCTTATTTCGCAAATTGCATATATGCAATGTGATTTTTCTATTTTTTTGTATTTTTTTGAAAATTCCAAATTTTGTAAAAATTGTTTATTATTTATTATTTCTATTTCTGAAATCATTTTTCAAAATTGATGTGTTTTCCTATTTATTTTTATTTTTTTGAAAATTTTTTATTTATGCTAAATTAGGGAAAAATTAGGAAAAATTGAAAATTGATTATTATTGAGAATTATTGATTCCTAGGTCAAAAATGGGGTGTTTACAGGACCGATTAGGCTACCCCACCCTATGCTTCGATATGGCCTGAGATCCATTTCTTCGAGAATGCGGGAGGCCATAGAGCTCAGGAACCAGCTAGAACCAACCTACTTGCATACATAACATCATACGAAGGGCTGACAATTAGATGACAATGTAATGGTTTGTTATTCTGTCCTTGGAGTTCAGGACTATTTCCCTGTAACGTTTTCATAGTTCTGTAACTAGGCTGTTTCCTATTGTAATAGATGGTTAGCAGTGCAGTCGACCGCCTCCTCCGCAAATAAATTCGGATGTACAAACCTTTGGACCCAAAATTGGTGCTGAACCATTGGTTTACCTTATATAATCCAGAGGAGCAGGCTTTCATCCAGCAAAAGATCGGCCCCATCCTTTCACTAACCAAGATAGAGGCGAATTTACCTATGGTCCGGGCCATGCTCCAGTTATGGGAGATCGAGCCCACAGCTTTCTTCATCGGGCCGCATGAGATCACCCCTACCTTGGAGGAGTACACCCAGTTGCTACAGGCTCTAGCACTAACTGATCAGATTTACACGCCAGACCTCAAGGTCGGGCCAGCCGGTACCTTCAGCAGACTGCTAGGCATCCGCAAAACAGCAGTCAACAAAGCCCTGGCAGACTGTAATGGGTATTGCATACGCATGGATGACTTAGAGGCTTGGTTTATTGCCCGAGAAGACAATGGGGATAGAAAGGACATCCTGTGTGGAGACCCTAAGACTTACAGGCAGAGAAGGGTGAATGCTTTCATCTTGACAGCCTTCGCCACTATACTATTCCCCACCGGAACTTTCTATATCCACTACAAGGTTGCGGAGCTGGTGACCCAATTCTTGGAAGGGAGATCTTACATCCCGGCTCTACTAGCGGAACAAATCCGGAACTTGAATTTCCTTAAGAAAAAAGGCCATGGGATCCTCCATTCCAGCATCAACCTTCTGCTAATATGGTTTGTAAGTCACCTCAAGTGCTTTGGGTTGAACATGGTCAGGAAAACCTTAGCTCAACAGGTGGATCTGGTGGATTCATGCATAGAAAAGGTAAAGCTACCCGACGACATTACCAGCCACAGTTTGGTAGATCTGCTTAGAAGCCTTAGCACTGAAGATATTCTATGGACAGCCGGGTGGAGTTGCTGTGATCATATCATCTTGACTTGCAGTAATTTCTAAGCAGTGCCGTTAATCGGGATCAATGGATGTATCGGATATCACCCAAACTCAGTAGTTCGCCAATTCGGTACTATCTAAGACATAGTTTATTGGCCTTCGCTGGAAGCAATCACCTTTGAGTATCAAGATCCAAACATGTTAGTAGCCGAGAAGTTTGCTAAGCTATAAGAGGTCAAAACACTTTGGGAAGCCAGAATCGAAAGCCCGAATGTAGACCTTGGGGAGTTAGATGGTGAAGTGGGAAAACACCGAGCCACTAGAGAGTTTGTAATCCACCAGCTATACCAGACAGGGGAAAGAGCATATCGGGTTCCAGACGTCTCCCAGCCAAGACCAGACAAGATCAATCCAGAAACAGAAATCTACCTGGAGCAGGTCAAGGCCCGTATGGAAGTATACTTCGAAGCTGCAGATTATAAGAAGGATATCTGGAAAGGACGCTTCAAGGAATCCGACCAAAGGAACAAGGCTTTAGAAGCACAATTGGAGAAGTGCCAAGACAAAGTCAAGGAATTAGAGGCCGTCATCAGTGGGAAGTTTGAGCCTCCACAATAGAAGACTAAAAGAGCTTGGAAGTAGAGCATTATTTGTAATCTTTTATTTTGATTATTGAACTCCAGAATTTTTAATATTAATAAAAGTGAAGTTTCAATATTACATTGTCAATCAGTTGTCAGCCCTTCTACTTTTAGCATCCATGTGAGCATCTTGTTTACATATTTTAGCATCCATGTGAGCATCTTGTTTACATATTTACATCCGTGTGAGCATCTTGTTTACATATTTACATCCGTGTGAGCATCTTATTTACATATTTACTAAAAAATAAGAACAATAAAGAAAAATAAATAAAGAAAGAAAATTGAAGAGTTACTAACAATAAAAGATCTTTTCAAGGTCCTAAAAGTTGCTTCTAAATGGTCAGCTTAACCTAAAGCTCATGATCACTTGCTCTAAACATAAAACCAAAGACCTCTATAACCAATTTAAAAGACCCCATTCACTTCAAAAGGTCTCCTCATATCTTGATTTAGCCTCAGAACGTAAAACGTCCCAACACCCTCCAATCCTAAAAGTTGCACTTGAAGTTTCCTTTCCATCAAAAGTCATCTAAACCAGACACAGATTTTTGGGCACACTTTCAAAGTAGCTATGGTCAATTATCAATGAGGGTATAAAGAAGACTACTCCAAATCCTTGAGTCTTAAGACCAAATCGCTTACAGTACATAAAGACACCATGAGAATTGGTGAATATAGGAAAATTTGATAAAATGGAAGGGTATCTTTGTTTAAAAGGTTTAAGATGACAAGAGGCAAACCACGTCCCAAACACTAACCCTTAAACACTTGAGAGTGGAGTGTTATTAATGTGAGGTTTTGGACTCATTTCTTAAAGGAGGTCTATCTTGAATTTGATATGTTAAATCAAAATAATGTTAGGCATTCATTTTTGCTACCCTAAACACAATCATCCTTCGACAAACAAGAGTTTCAAAATTTAACCCTACTATCAACCACCCCACGATAGAATAATTGAGAAGATAGACATCAATAGTGCTTGCCCTAGTTGCAACAATTCAAAATTTTAGCCATAGATAGTTTATTTGAGATGAAGAGAAGTCCACATTCTGAAAAAAAAAAAATACACATAAACCACAGGAAATGGTCACCATTGGGCCTAAAAGAAAAGGAAAAAAAGATGGAAAAAGAGAATGAATGAAGAAAAAAAAATGAATGAAAAGAAAGAAAAGAAAAAGAAAAGAAGAGAAATGAGAAAAGCCTACGAATGTAGCTAAATCTATAAAAAGCCCAACAACACTTGAAAATACCAAGGCCAAATACTAGAGCAGTTCAAACATATACTACCTTTTGAAGACTTCTCCAAATCATTGAAAATAACTTATCTTAAGCAAAAATTGCTAGAGCAAGTACTATTCCAGTTCTTTTTCTCAAGGTTTCTTGACTTACAAACCCAAGTTGAAATGATGATTCTTTCAAAATAAACCGTAACATACTTTTTTGAAACCAATAACCAAAGAGCCTAAATTGCATTACAAGTATCAAGAAGGCCTAATGGATTGATTAAAGCGTATTACTTACAAGAAAGACCATAATTTTTGGAATAGAAGTCAAGAGTGACATCTAAACCGAGAGATTGTGAGGAAGTCCTCTTAGATTAAACCAATTAAAAACGAGATATCCAGTTATAAATGGAATGAGGAAATTTACTCATTGGCATTGTTTAGCCTTATGTATTGATGTCCCTCAAGGAGAAGATATGAGTCTTAATTGCAAGAAACCCCTCAAGAGATGATTGATTAAGCTAAGTCAACACTTTGTTTCTAAAATTAAACCAAACCCTCTAAGAAAAATGAGGCAAAAGAGTAAGTGATTATTGAGCAGTAGGGAATGCTTACCCTTTATTTGTATTTTTAGGAAACTTGTCAGGCTCTTTACTCGTTAGCAATGCTCACTAAAAAAAACACTTTAATGTTTTGCCACATTATCCTTAGGTTTCAGAAGAGTACTTTTTCTTGAAAATTTGCAGAAAAATTTTAGTCATCACTTGTTCAGAAGTCTTAAGTCATCTTGCATTTGATTATTATTGAAAAAAAAAAAAGATTCTCACTTAGGATATTCGTCCTTTAATAGGGTAGTTAGCCCAATAAGGGGCACTTCCCTAGATCTCTCAAGGTTAGCCCATAGGGGGCACTTTTTGAGACAAGTCCAAATCTAGGTTAGTCAGCCCACAGGGGGCACTTTCCTAAAACCTTGTTCTCATGGTCAGCCCATAGGGGGAACTTTTTTAGACAAGTTCAATTCCAGGTTAGTCAGCCCATAGGGGGCACTTTCCTAAAACTTTGTCCTCATGGCCAGCCCATAAGGGGCACTTTTTGAGGCAAATTTCCAAATCTAGGTTAGTCAGCCCATAGGGGGCACTTTCCTAAAACTTTGTCCTCATAGTCAGCCCATAGGGGGCACTTTTTGAGGCAAATTTCCAATCTAGGTTAGTCAGCCCATAGGGGGCACTTTCCTAAAACCTTGTTCTCATGGTCAGCCCATAGGG
The DNA here is from genome assembly GCA_037954665.1 of Laguncularia racemosa. Classification (NCBI taxonomy): domain Eukaryota; kingdom Viridiplantae; phylum Streptophyta; class Magnoliopsida; order Myrtales; family Combretaceae; genus Laguncularia; species Laguncularia racemosa. The sequence continues at coordinate 1,517,434 of JBBMOL010000108.1, forward strand.
GGCACTTTTTGAGACAAGTCCAAATCTAGGTTAGTCAGCCCATAGGGGGCACTTTCCTAAAACCTTGTTCTCATGGTCAGCCCATAGGGGGCACTTTTTGAGACAAGTCCAAATCTAGGTTAGTCAGCCCATAGGAGGCACTTTCCTAAAACTTTGTCCTCATGGTCAGCCCATAGAGGGCACTTTTTGAGGAAAATTTCCAATCTAGGTTAGTCAGCCCATAAGGGGCACTTTCCTAAAACCTTGTTCTCATGGTCAGCCCATAAGGGGCACTTTTTGAGACAAGTCCAAATCTAGGTGAGTCAGCCCATAGGGGGCACTTTCCTAAAACTTTATCCTCATGGTCAGCCTATAGGGGGCACTTTTTGAGGCAAATTTCCAATCTAGGTTAGTCAGCCCATAGGGGGCACTTTCCTAAAACTTTGTCCTCATGGTCAGCCCATAGGGGGCACTTTTTGAGGCAAATTTCCAATCTAGGTTAGTCAGCCCATAGGGGGCACTTTCCTAAAAGCTTCATTCTCATGGTTAGCCCATATGGGGCACTTTTTGAGACAAGTCCAATTCAAGGTTAGTCAGCCCATAGGGGGCACTTTCCTAAAAGCTTCATCCTCATGGTTAGCCCATAAGGGGCACTTTTTGAGGCATTTTATCAAAGGTTAGTCAGCCCATGAGGGGCACTTTCCTAGATTCTCCCGATTAGTCAGCTCTCGGGGCACTTTTCGGAAATATTCTTCCAAACAGTTGCTAGTCTGACAAGACGCTTCTGTTGATAGGTGGCCAGCTCATAAGGGCGCTTCTTGAGTAAATTTTCTTTTCAAGGTGGCAAGTCTGATAAGACGCTCCCTATCATCATTTTTCATACGTTCCTATGCAATACTGGAGATGTGTCCTGTCGCCAATTAGTTAGCCCTAAGGCACTTTTTGGAGAAGGAACATTACCTTGAATTGTTAGGGACATCTTCAATCGTAGGATTATCAGCTCTTGGGGCATTTTCCTACCTAAACCCATTTAAGAGGCCAAAAATGGTGTCTTCTGTTGTCTTTGTAGTTAAGTTTTTCAAACTTTACCACGAAGAGGGGCAGCTGTAAACACCCCATTTTTTCCCTAGGAATCAATAATTCTCATTAATAATCAATTTTCGATTTTTCCTAATTTTTCGCAATTTTTCCCTAATTTAGCATAAATAATAAAAATATTCAAAAAAATAAAAATAAATAAGAAAACACTTCAATTTTGAAAAATGATTTTAGAAATAGCAATAATAAATAATAAACAATTTTTACAAAATTTGGAATTTTCAAAAAATACAAAAAAAATAAAAAAAAAATCGCATTGCATATATGCAATTTGCGAAATTAGAAAAATCAGGAAAGTGGGCTAGCTCAGCTGGTCTGGACCATGGCTAAGGTGCGCGGTGCGAGTGCGAGGTTGCAAGTTCGAAACGCCGGGGAAGCAGTTTTCGCGTTTTGCGAATTTTGCATTTGCCCATGACACGTGGCAGAATCGGATTGGCTGGAAGAAGCGCACGCGCCCGGCGCGTGATCGTCTCCTACCTCGAGCCCGAGATCGCCGGCGGAAGGAAACATTCATATTTGGGCAGTTTTGATTCGATTTTTTGCACAAATCAAACAGATCTTCAACGGAAACGAGATAAACATTATCTAATTGGAATCAAATCGCAACAAATCAATGGATTGACACGAATCGGAGTTTGTTTTTTTTAACTGTCGAGCTGATTTGCTTCGATCGGAGGAAATCCGAGCTTATCTAGCTCGATGTGAAGTGCCTATAAATAGAGGAGGAGACGAGGAAGCCAGGGCACAGATCAGAATTGAGAGAAAGTGAGGAAAGAGTGCAAATCGGAGGGCATCGGAGGAGACCCAAAAATCACGACCACCGATCGGAGTTGAGACACCGCAAGGAGAAGTTCTGGGAGCAAATCACCGCCATCATTGAACTTAGTACCCCCGAGAAGCCAAGGTTCGACATCTTACCCGCCGCAAAAGACCGCTGAAACGCCGTGATCGAGCCACCTCTGCCGTCGTATCCGATTCGACTGAACCGACCCGATTCGACTCTACCGACCCGACCCGAGCACCGACCCGGATCCAGTTAAGTCGGATTTTTCAGGATTTTTTTATTTGTTTTATTTTATTTATTTATTTCGAATTTATTATTGGTTTGGTTAGTTATTTATTTATTTTGTTATAATAGAAAAATGTAGAAATTAGATTTTTCTAGAATTAAAAAAAATGTATAATAAATAAATAAAAATAAAAAAATAAAAATAAAATGCGGAAAAATAATAAAAAGTATTAGTAAAATAATAATAAAATTTTAGTTTCCAAAATAGGATAGATAATGAACTTGGGATAAAATTCTCAACAAAAATCACAAAAATTCCCAAAAATCACAAAAAATTCCCAAAAAGTCACAAAAATCATAAAAAGCATGAAAATTAATAAAAAATTCAAAAATTATAAAAGAATCATAAAAAAAAATAAATAAATTTTAGCACTTAGAAAAATCTCTTTCTTCAAATAAATTCAAAATTGGTGTTTTCCCTTAAAATTATTTTCAAAAATAAAATCAAAGCTTAGGCTTAGAAAATTTTTAGAAAAATCCCAAAAATGTTAAGAACATAAATCAAAAGAGATTTCAAAAATTAAAACTCACAAACCCACTTAAGTTTTCAAAAAAGCGAACTACGACTTGTTTGATCTTAAGTAGCAGGTACGTAGGCACCCATTCGGGTCAACCCATAAAATGAATAAAAAATCCTTTTCTTGAAATAATTCAAAAACATAATAAAAAAGTAACAGAAACACAATGAAACACATTTCTAAAGATGAACAATTTTAGGAAATTAGGTGGTAACCGTAAAGGTTTTAATAGGTTAGCCTCCGGACTTAGAAACTCTGGTTTTCCCTTTTCCTCTTTTTCACAAAAACGAAAAGGGGAAATAACGACGACTAGTAGTCCAAATTAAGACTAATCCGCTCCTTTAGTCATAATTCAATTTTCCCAACAACAGTTGGGTGGCGACTCCAAAAATCAAATGAAATTCCTAACTCAAATCGATGATCTATATTAGATGAGCATAGGGTCAAGTCTAGATCGGATTAGGAATGGAAATTCAAAAATTAGACTCGACAAAGATTATGCCATCCTTTTTAGGAAATTTATTATATTCGCCAATTGAGTGGTTTTTTTCTTCAAGGAGAAATGATAGTATCTTTTATACATGACATATTGACTTTTAAAGGGATGTGTCTATCTACTTAATTAGGTCTTTATGTTCTTAACTCTTCGTTTCATCATTAATCTTGTGTAAATTAGTTTGATTATGGAGAAAAAAAACTTTTTAGTTTCAATAATAAAACATGAAAATATTATATTTGGAATAGTATATTTCCTATATTCATTGCTTTCCACATCTTTTAGGTAAAGAAGGGTCACGTCAGCTTTTAATATCGGAAGTTTGTACATAACGAAGAAAGTAACTAACACAGTAAACAGGAGAGATCCCACACAGTAAACAATAGAAAACAATAATAATAATAATAATAATAATAATAATAATAATAATAATAATAATAATAATAATAACAAAGTAACTTAAAAAAGACAAGAAAACGTCTGTATAACTTTTCCTATATTTATTATTTCTCATGCCAAATTATGTAAACAACTGATGGTTTCGTCAGCTTTTGAAATTCGTTAACTATAGTTGAACAAGAGGCCAGGATTTTATCATAGATATTAGAGAATTTTATTGAATGCCTTTAAAATACTTGTTAAATATAAAAAGTGAAAAATATCATACATTTTATACATTTAATATTTCTTTCATGCGTGTAATTATTCTTGAAATTTCAATACCCTTCTTTTAATTTCTTTAATTAATTGACTTGCATATTTTAATATGAAAGAAAAATTATCCTACTTTTATAAAGCTCAATAAGGATTATATCCTACTCAACCAAATAGGTTCCGAATGAATATTGAGGGCCATGGGATAGGCTTCAGGTATACATTTTCCAAAACCTACTTCTACGAGATGAAGTACGGATACTGGGTTTTTCTACCATGTACTAACCCTAAAATTTATACTCAAAGATATAAAGAGTACAAGTTCTAAGGTACCAATATTAATAAATAAATAAATAATATTATATTTTTCAACCAATAAATGTTTTTATAAAAGAAAAAATAAAGGAATCTGAACCCATAGGTTAACAATATAAATGGCTAAACTAATGTCATCTAAGGGTGCAAACAAGTCAAATTACTCATGAGCTACTTGAGTTCGGCTTGATATTTACTAGAGATCGATTTGAGAATAATCAAGTCAAGCATGAGTTCAAGCCACTCAAGTAGTTAATCGACTCGAGCTTGAACTTTATAATATTTGACTTGATTGACTTACAAGCTTTATAGGGCTCGAGTCAAGTACAAATATTAATTGAGTTTGAGCTAAGTTTACATATTAGTATTATTATAATTAAAAGAAAAAATATTTTTAGATAAAACAAACTTCATTAACTTAATTGAGTTTAGCTCAAGTTTTGAAATTTCAAGTTGAGTTTGAGTTAGAACTCAAAATTCTAAGCTTGATCAAGTTCGAGTTTAGCTCCGTCTCAACTCAATTCATTTACACCTCTAATATCGCCCTTCTCACTTTACATTATCAATTTTTTTCCTTATTTTTTCCTATTTTCCTCTCCAAATTTATATTTTTTATTCTTTTTCATTATTCTTTCCCATTTGTTAAGTAATAAAATCATATAAATTTGAAATAATAAAGAGAGGAATTTTTTATTTATTTTATAGGTTTTGTAAAAGGTTCCATAAGTTTTATATATAAAAAATCAGCAATATCGCGTATAAATTATTTTTTCAATATCATATAAACTTGAAATTTATTGGAAGAATGGAAAATTTATATGTTCTATAGGGTATCTTGTATCATATAGGTTTTACAAGATATAAGGTGGTTTCAAAACGTTACAAAATAAGTTTTGGTTCTAAAATTTAGGAATTTGTACCCTAAAGGATAGGTTACAAGTAGAGTTCCATATTCTGCTCAACCTGTATCCACTGACCTTTGCAAATCAAAATGATTTAGGTGATCACTTTAGATGAGAGTGAAGATGTAGAAATTTGTAATTTTCTAGCGCTCTAGAATCACATTGTGAAAGTGATATCTAGACCATCTATAATGCTAACAAGTGAGGATTCCATCTTGGGTTTATAGGTACCATATCAACATTTTAACAAACTCTCTTCCTTAAGACTTTTGCATTTTTTCATCATGGTCCTTAAGATATATTTATATTATTTAATTAAAACAACACTAAAGAAGAAAGTTCAACTTTCTAGGGTTAAGGACCCCAACTTTTTCAAGAAAACCTCTTTTAATGCATTAAGGTCTCAAAAAGGAGAAAAAAATTCAATGGTATTAATGTGTCATGCATTTAAATGAGTAGCATATAAATACCAATAATATTTAGTGATAGTGCATATTTTTTGAAAAACCACCAATCATTTTCACATGTTAGAATTTTATTAGTACTTGTACATTACTAATTTACATCTCGTTAGAGATATTCTAAGACTATTCCCAATGCATAGTGCTCTAATTAGAATTTCTACCATGTTAATATCTTAAGAAGCTTTTTTTTTTTCTTAAAGGCATTTTTACTTTATCCCTTGTGGATATAAAAAATACGAGAGATAATATTATAACAATAAATAGAAATAAAAATTATAAAGTAAAATTTGAAAAATATTACATATTGCATATTTATTTTTAGTTAAAATAAAATATATAAAATTAATAAATGAGTATATACGAATATATGTACACTTGTATAAATGTGTATATGTATGTATAAATTGTACATGTAATATCAAAATATATTATATTCATATATATATATGTATGACTTATGGCATATGTGAGGACTTAGGTTTAAGTAATAATATTGAAATTGAAATAGTGTATATATACATGTAATGTAAAATGAATGTATGTTTATATGCTATATTTTATTAAAAAATGTGTGAATTATATGGGCATATAAATATACATATATGGTATATATATATATATATACATGTAAAAATGTACACATTATATTATATTATATGTTATATATATATAGCTAGCGAAAAAAAGAGAGAGAGAGAAAACCATGCAAAACAACACCCTCAGCAAAACTAAGTAAGTAATATTATATATATATATATATATGGACATTATAATAGAAAGAGAGAAGAGACCAAAAATCATCAAAATTACACCAAAAAAAGACTCTCTCCATTTTATTCGAATTTTCTGAGAGAATTGCAATTGAAATTTCCAACATGTAATTATCAGGTGAGGAAGAAGAATAAGATTAAAGTAGGATGCAACAAGAATTTGAAGAAATTGAAGAAAAATCATAATTAAATAGGGGAGGATTTGGTATGTTCGGTCAAAGAGGTTAGGGTAAGGCTGTTGCTAGGTCAAGCTAGGTTTAAGGTTTTGGGTGGGGAAGGACTCCAACCGACATAGTGGTGGTCGGCATTGGTGACTGAAGTCCGGTGAACGAAGCAGCCCCTAGTAACGCTCGAAACTTCCTATTTTTGTTAAAAATACAAATGTTGATGAAAAATTATGATTTTTGGTATTCTAGAATAATTTTGTATTTATATTAATGTGGTAATTCTATTTTGGTGAAATTTGAATTAGAAATATGTGGTCTTTAAGAAATGTCCTATTTTGTTTGAAAATTAAATTGGAAAATTAATAGGGCCAATGATGTAGTTTTGATGTAATTTTTAGTATTTAAGATCCTTATATGATTCAGTAGATCACCAAATCAATAATTGTTCAAATTAGAGTCGTTTTCTATTTTTAGTGAATTTTTCAAGCTAATTACCTTGTTCTAGCCAATTTCATCATTAGCAAAATTGGGGAATTTGATTTGATTAGTTGAATTTGATGTTTAGTTGAGGTTCATTGAATTATAATATGATGTTAAGAAGCTTAGGTTAGTTATGAAATAAAAACAGGAGCATTCGGTGCAAAATCGTGATAATTTAGAACTATACAATTTGATACGGAATCGAATCGGAATTTAATTACATTAATATGTAATAGAGCATAATATACTTGTATGTATATGAATAAGATATTGTAGGAAAATGGTAGATTATATGAGGTCAGGATGGAATTTAGGGGTTTGGAATACTGAATTAGCAATTTAAGGTCCTGTAGAGTAAATGGAGTAACATTGATTGGTATACTAATGATTCAGGTATTTCTGTTGAGTGAGGCGAACATAGGAATTTGGCCGGTGCAACTGTTTAGATTGGCATATATTGTTTCAAGTGAGTACCTCCTTAACTCCTCTATTAGGTACAAGTGGTTGATAATGCAAACCATTTGTTGTTGGCTGAAATTACCCTATACGATCACTTACTGTGATCAATGCAAGAGGATTGTTGATGGCTGATTGTGTGTCCTGATATGGTTGGATTCTGAGAAAAAGGGGACATTATAGAAATCCTAGAATGAGAGCTAGGTACGGGATTTGATCATACTGTTCCTGATTGTACATGATGCAATGAACATAAATTGTTGAATGTTTTATGATTGTGATGTAATGCTCAGTTATTTTTAGCTTATTGAATGGTTATATGACTAGTTGAGTTTATACTATCGTTGTCTCGGTAATGATGAAATATATAAATGGATAATATAATGGAAAATCGATTGTTGACATGTATAACTTCATTGAAGTATACCTAACCGAGTTTTGGGACTCAAACATATCAAATGTGGTTTAGGCTGTAAGTACCTACTGACTAAAAAGACTTAATGTAAGGAAAGTCATGTTCCCTACTTGGTAAGTTTGTGGCATGACCTTTGAGTCGACTCGAATAGGTTTGAGGCAGGGTTGACGAACCGGCCCAATTCAGTGACTTGTGGGGATTTGGTCATCCCCTTTTGTTTGAGGCAGGTAAAAAGCAAATTGAATATTTCTAACTAAAAAGAATATGTGAAGATGCCTTAATTAGCTTAGAAAGCATTAAGTTTTGAAAAGTACATGAGAGTAGTTTATCTACTAAGTGACAAGCTTTACCTAAGTGAACTGAAAAGTATATGTGACTTGTGAATAAACAGGAGAGATTCGAAATGGTCTCCAAATGAAGAGGCTATGAGTTGGCAAAATGGAATTATTAGGAAAAGTTCATTAAGATCATGGTCATAAAATGTAAGAAATTGAATTGGGTTTCCTATGAGTATAGCTTTGAGTTGAAAACTTACTTGCTTGAGTAATCACTTTTGAAGTATTTGATAATATTGTTGGTTACTGTTATGTGATTTCATTGTTTGTTTTTGCTGGGTTGCTTGATTATGTGCTCACTTTGGTTCTTAAGAACTAAGGGGTTAGTGTTTTTGCTACCCTCGGGTATAGGTACTGAAGAATAAGTTGCTGGAGACTCGGGTTTTAGAGAGCGTAAATAGAGGCACATAGGCCTTTAGTTTCCATTATGGAATCTCTATTATTTTGTAATAGGATGTCCTATACATGATGTTGTAGTTCTTGTAAATAAGATCTACAAGTGTTGATCTTCGGATTGTAATGTAAATATATGTATGTATAAGGTTGGATTTGTAATCTTGTTGAGCCACTTAAGGCTATATATATATATGATGTATGATGTGAAAGGAGATTTTAAGTACATGTATTTAGATATGATGTGGATTTGAAATGATAGTTCCGATAGCACCATTTTATAGCACATTTATAGAATTACATACAGGTCAGGGTTACAAGTTTAGGATTAACCAAATTTGCCTTATCTCTAATTCAAAGACGGCATAGCAATCTACCTATTGGTACTAGGGATAGTTATAGGAATGTTGAACAGGTTCAAGAATCAGACTTAATAGGTGGGTCATTGTAGGGTGGTATCGGAGCTTAGGTTTGGGTATTATGATTAAACCTGTATGAGCTTGTATAAGGTAGTTAAGTTGAATGAAGACTTTATAGTGTGTTAATTGATTTAACTTACCTAATTATGAAGTATCTGTGTATTATAGAATGCAAATGCTTGTTTAAGAAGTTTAGGTGTTTGCTTTCTGGCTTAAGTGTACTTATTTATGTAGATTTGATTACAGTAAATGGAAAGTGAAAGAGTTCAAGGCAGAGGTAGAGGAAGGAAGACCAAGAATGTAGTGCCTCATGATCAGCAAAAGGATTTGCCTCCACCACCTCCACCGTTAGCTCCACAAAATCCAATGGAGCAAATGGTTGTTGCAATGCAAGCTTAGGCTAAAGTTATGGCCGCAAGATTAAGAGGGGATAAACTGGCTAGGGTATAAAGGATTGTAAAGCCCTTTGATGGTAAGAGTCTAGACTCCACTACAATTGTGAATTAGATAAACTTTGTGGAAAGAGCTTTCTAGGTACATGATGTTCCTGAGGATAAGAAGGTGGATTATGCTATAGTACTATTAGAGGATATTGCACATGATTGGTGGGTATCATAAAAGGAGCTTCAAGCTCCTATTACTTGGCCAACATTTAAGGACGTTTTCTTGAGTCAGCATTTTCCCTCATGTGTACAAGATAAAATGAGGGAAAAGTTTTATGAATTAAAGCAGAAGGGCAAGAGCATAATGGAGTATGAGAGAGAGTTTAGCATATTGTTGAAATTTTCTCCATTAGCGTATTAGAATGATGAAGAGGTAAAAGCTAATAAATTTTGTGTAGGGTTGGATGTCTACTTTTAGGCAGAGCTAAAAAGAACTAAAGTTATGATTTATGCAGAGATTGTGAATGAAGCTCGTGTACTGGAATAGGTAAGAGATATGAAGGGTATGGAGGGTCTTTCACACAAAAGGAAGGATGGAGGTAGTTTTGGATAAAAATTGAGCAAGGATAAAGGAAAAGCCAACTAGTCCAACCTCAATAGAGTTAGACTTATATTATGGTGTGCTGGAAGTGTAAAGGTAGTCACAAGGCTAATGAATGTCCTTAGTTGAGAGGAAAATGTTATAGATGTGGGGGAGATAGACACATAGCTAAGTAGTGTCAGAATCCTAAGGACCTCCAATGTTACACCTGTGGATAGTTTGGTCATACTTCCCATAATTGTCGGGGTAGGAGTGAGGGAGGTTAGCAAACTCAAGCTTTGACTTAGGCCCTAGCACTTAGGCATGGTCCTAATCCTAGGAGGGGCAGACCGAGGCCTCAAGCTCAGGCTCGAGTCTTTACTATACAACAAACAGAACCAGCTAATGTGGATGATATAGTGGCAGGTAAGACTATTAAACTTATCTAATAGTTTGATGGTTGAATAGTTGTAATGTAAATGAACCTATATATCTGTATGAATGTATAAGTGTATAAGTGTAAATATGTGTATGTGTGTGAACTTTGATGTTTATGGGATGCCGATGCTTGTTTATGAATTGAGTAATTGAATTAATGCTTGTAAATATGCATAAATGTGTGTGTAGACATGAATTTATATGTATACAGATGTGAAATAGTTGTATCTTCTTAGGGGTTAAACAAATTGCATTAGTGAATGTATGCCTATAAGTATATGTAAGTATGTCTATGTAAACATGAATATATTGATGTGTATATAGGTGTAGACGTAAAGTAATTGAAGCGTGGATGTGACTACACTTAACTTGTCCTTGAGTAAGATGTTAACAATAATTGCTAGAAGTGGAATGTGATGTGTTTGATGATTTTAGGTGTGATTCAATTAGATGATAATCTCACTTATGCCTTGTTTGACTTTAGAGCAACCCATTCTTATACCGTTGAAGACTGGGTGAGATGGAATGTAGCTCTAGTGAAGAGTCTGAAATGTGAATATGTGGTAAGTATTCCTTCTGGAGGGGAGAGGATAGCATGTTATCAATTGGAGAAAGGTATTATGGTGATTGAAGGGTGGCAATTGCCAACTAATTTGGTCATTCTTAATATGAAAGGGTATGATGTTATCCTTGGCATGGATTGACTAACTAGGTATAAGGTGCATCTAAATTGCTAGGATAAAGTGGCAGAGTTTCGTCTACCAAGTAAGGAAGCATTCAGTTTTAGAGGGAGTGTAAAGTGATCAATACCTAAGATCATAGCAACCAATAAAGCCAAGAAATTATTGAAGAAAGGATGTATGGGATATTTGGCTTCAGTGGTAGATACACAAATGAAAGGCAAGAGAGTGGAAGATATCCCAATTATATGTGAATTCCTAAAAGTATTTACTAAGGAATTACTAGGCTTATCCCAAAATAGAGAAGTTGAATTCATCATTGAGGTAATGTTAGGTACAAAACCTATATCCAAAGCCCCTTATCATATGGCTCTTGTAGAATTGATGGAGTTGAAAAAGCAGTTGCAGGAATTATTAGATAAAGGTTTCATAAGGCCCAGTTTGTTACCTTGGGGTGCACCAGTGTTATTTATGAAAAAGAAGAATGATAGTCTGCGTTTGTGTATAGATTACCATAAGCTGAATAAGGTAACCATAAAAAATAAATATCCTTTACCTTAGATTGATGACCTATTTGATCAATTGAAGGGAGCAACTATATTCTCAAAGATTGATTTGCAATCTAGATATCATTAATTGAAGGTGAAGGAGGTTGACATACCAAAAACTACCTTTCGAACCTGGTATGAATTCCTAGTGATGCCTTTTAGTTTAACTAACGTCTTAGTTGCCTTTATGGATATGATCAATAGGGTATTTAAAGAATCTTTGGATGACTTTATGGTTATATTCATTGATGACATCCTAATCTATTATGGAGATAATGAGGAGTATTCTAAGCATTTAAGAAAGGTGCTGCAGACTCTGCAGGAGAAGCAGTTGTATGTTAAGTTGAAGAAATGTGATTTTTAGCTAGACCGGATTGTGTTCTTAGGCTATATTGTGTTAAGTTCTAGAAAATCTGTAGATTCTACAAAGATTAAGGCCATCACAAAGTGGAATCCTCCTACCACAGTTAGGGAGGTAAGAAGTTTTCTTGGTATGATAAGATATTATAGGAAATTTGTGAAAGACTTTTCAAAGATACTTATACCCTTAACCTAATTGTTAAAGAAAGGAGTCAAATTTAAATGGACAAATCAATATGAGAAGAGTTTTTAGGAATTGAAGAGGAGATTAATTTCAACTCCTATTTTGGCCATTCCTAATGGAACAGATGGGTATGGTATTTATTGTGATGCCTTTAAGTATGGATTAGGGTGTGTACTAATGCAAGATGATAAAGTTATAGCATATGCTTCCCGTCAGTTGAAAACATATAAGTAGAATTACTCTACTCATGATTTGGAGTTGGCTGTTATAATATTTGCTTTAAAAATTTGGAGACATTATTTGTATGGTGATAAATGTGGTGTATATACTGATCATAAGAGTTTGAAATACATCATTACTCAAAAAGAGTTGAACATGCGATAAAAGCGATGGTTTGAATTAATGAAAGACTATGGTCTAACCATTCATTATCATTCTGGTAAAGTAAATGTAGTTGTTGATGCATTGAGTAGGAATCAATGTAGCAACCTAGCAACTTTAATCACTAACAGAGTGGAAATGTGGAGGGATTTAGAGCAGTTACAGTTGGAAATTATATTGCTAAGGGTGGAATCTATATTAAATAGTTTGAGTATTCAGCCTACATTGAAAGATCATATCCAGGAAGCATAGTTGACTAATGAGAAACTGCAAAAAGTCAAGAATAGTATGATTAGATATCCCGACTTTATATGTGATGAGACTGGAGTATTAAGATTCAAAGGTAGATTATGTGTACCAGCAGTAGAGAAGATCAGAAAAGCAATTCTAGATGAGGCTCATCATACCATTTATACAAACCACTCAAGTGGCAATAAGATATATAGGGATGCAAAATCAGTGTATTGGCGGCTAAGAATAAAAAAAAAGACATTGCAAAATATGTGGCAAAGCGTAGCACTTGCCAACAAGTTAAGGCAGAACATTAGAGACCTGGAGGGTTGTTATAGCCCCTCTCCATTCCTAAATGGAAGTGGGAGCAGATTTCCATGGATTTTGTTATAGGATTGCCCAAGACCAGGAAACAACATAATGATATTTAGATAATCATTAATAGGCAGACTAAATCAGCCAATTTCCTTCCAATTCAGCGGAACATGCCAGTATCTCGCTTAGCAGCATTATATTTTAAAGAGATAGTGCGATTACATAGAGTACCAGCTTCTATTGTTTCTGATAGAGATTCGAGGTTTATTTCTAGATTTTGGCAAACCCTACATGAAACTATGGGCACCAAATTGAAGTTCAGTATAGCTTATCATCCTCAGATGAATGGTCAAACAGAGAGAACCATACAGAAACTTGAGGATATGTTGAGAACATGTATTTTGGAGTTTAGTGGTAATTGGGATAAACATTTGCCACTAATTGAGTTTGCATAGCACTATATAGATGACCCCATATGAAGCCTTACATGGAAGAAAATGCAAATCCCCATTGTATTGGGATAAGATTAGAGAGAAAGAAGTAATGGGACCAGAAATGCTCCAACAACTAAAGGATAAAGTTCAAGTGATAAGGACTAGAATGCAAACGGCACAAAGTAAATAGAAAAGTTATACTGATAAACGCAAAAAACCATTAGAGTTTCAAGTTGGAGACTTTGTGTTCTTGAAAGTATCACCTATAAAGGGGATTAGGAGATTTGGAGTAAAAGGGAAATTGAGTCCTCATTATATTGGTCTATACCAGATTTAGATGAGGATTGGATCTGTAGCATATGAACTTGAGTTACCTGCTAAATTAGCCAATGTCCATAATGTATTCCATGTGTCTTCATTGAGGAAATGTGTTAACAACCTGACAGTTATGTTAGAACATCCACTAAAAGGACTCAAAGAGAACATAATATATGAGGAGTATCCCATTGCTATTCTGGACAAGTCTACTAGACAACTCAGAAACTGAAATATTACATTTATAAAAGCCCTTTAGAATCGCCATACTGAGGTAGAAGCCACATGAGAGAGAGAAGATCATATGAGGACTAAATACCCAGACTTATTCCAAATAGGTAACTTCCATTTCACCCTTAGGATATAAATATGTATAGCCTCACTTAAATTCTGAGTGTTCTGTAATTTAAATGTAGGACATTTAAATATAATGAGTTGTATCTGCATAGTAGTTTCGAGGACGAAACTATCTTAACAGGGGTAGAATGTGAGGACTTAGGTTTAAGTAATAATGTTAAAACTGAAATAATGTACATATACGTGTAATGTAAAATAAATAAATATATATATATATGTTATATGCTATATTTTATTAAAAAAATGTGTGAATTATATAAGCATATATATATACATATATGGAATATATATATATATATACATGTAAAAATGTATACATTAATTATATTATATGCTATATATATATAGCTAAAAGAGAGAGAGAGAGAGAGAGAAAATCGTGCAGAACAACACACTTAGCAAAACTAAGTAATATTATATATATATATATATATATAAGACATTAGAATAGAGAGAGAGAAGAGACCAAAAATCATCAAAATTACACACAAAAAAAAGAAAATCAAAACTCTCTCCATTTCATCTGAATTTTCTACGCAAATTGCAATTGAAATTTCCAACATGCAATTATCAAGGGAGGAAGAAGAACAAGGTTAAAGTAAGATGCAACAAGAATTTGAAAAAATCGAAGAAAAATCATAATTAAATAGGGGAGGATTTGGTTTGTTCGGTCGAAGGGGTTAGGGTGAAGCTGCTGCTATGCCAAGCTAGGGTTAAGGTTTTGGGTGGGGAAGGACTCTAGCCAACATAGTTTTGGCCAGTGTTAGTGGCCAAAGGCCGATGAATGGAGCAACCCCCGGTAACGCCCAAAACTTTCTACTTTTGTTAAAAATACAAATGTTGATGAAAAATTATGATTTTGGTATTCTGGTATAATTTTGTATTTATATCAATATCATAATTCTATTTTGGTGAAATTTGAATCAGAAATATGTGGTCCTTAAGAAATGCCCTCTTCTACTTGAAAATTAAATTGGAAAATTAATAGGGCAAATGATGTAATTTTTAGTATGTAAGATCCTTATATGATGTAGTAGATCACCAAATCAATAATTGTTCAAATTGGAGTCATTTTCTATTTTTCAAGCCAATTACCATGTTTTGGCCGAATTCAATCATTAGCAAAATTGGGGAATTTGATGTTTAGTTGAGGTTCATTGAAATGTAATATGATGTTAATAAGCTTAAGTTAGTTACGAAATAAAAACGGGAGCATTCAGTGCAAAACTATGATAATTTGAAACTATACGATTTAATACGGAATCGAATCGGAATTTAATTACATTAATATATAATAGAGCGTAATATACCTATATGTATATGAATAAGATATTGTAGGAAAATGGTGGATTATATGAAGTCATGATGGAATTTAGGAGTTTGGAATATTGAATTAGCAATTTAGGGTTTAATAGAGTAAATGGAGTAACATTGATTGGTATGCTGATGATTCAGGTACTTCTGTTAAGTGAGGAAGACATAGGAATTTGGTTGGTGCAACTGTTTAAATTAGTGTATATTATTTTAGGTGAGTACCCCCTTAACTCCTCTCTTGGGTACAAGTGGTTAATAATGTAGACCACTTATTGTTAGTTGAAATTACCCTGTACGATCACTTACTGTAATCAATACGGGAGGATTGTTGAATTATATTGGATTGTTGATGGCTGGTTGTATGTCCTGATATAGTTGGATTCTGAGAAAAAGGGGACATTATAGAAATCCTAAAATGAGAATTAGGTGTGGGATTTGATCGTACTGTTCCTAATTGTATGTGATGTAATGAATATAAATTGTTGAATGCTTTATGATTATGATGTAATGCTAAGTTATTTTTAGCTTATTGGATGGGGTTTATATAACTAGTTGAGTTCATACTATTGTTGTCTCGGTAATGATGAAATATCTAAATGGATAATTGAATGGAAAACTGATTGTTGACATGTATAACTTCATTAAAGTATACCTAATTGAGTTTTGGGACTCGAACATATCAAATGGGATTTAAGCTGTAAGTACCTACTGACTTAAAATACTTAATGTAAAGAAAGTCCTATTTCCTGCCTAGTAAATTTATGGTATGACCTTTGAGTCAACCTGGATAGGTATGAGGCACGGTTGACGAACTAACCCAGTTCAGTGACTTATGGGGATCTGGTTACCCCCTTTTGTTTGAGGTAGGTGAAAGGTGAATTGAATGTTTTTAACTAAAAAGAGTATATAAGGATGCCTTAATTGGCTGAGAAAGCATTGAGTTTTGAACAGTACATGAGGGTAGTTTATCTACCAGTTAACAAGCTCTACCTTGGTGAACTGAAAAGTATTTGTGACTTGTGAATAAACATGAGAGACTTAAAATGGTCTCCAAATGAAAAGGCTATGAGTTGGAAAAATGGAATTATAAAGAAAAGTTTATTAAGTAAGATCATGGTGATGTTAAAATGTAAGAAATTTAACTAGGTTTCCCATGAGTATAGTTTTGAGTTAAAAACTTGCTTGCTTGAGTAATCACTTCCAAGATATTTGATAATATTGTTGGTTACTGTTATGTGATTTCATTGTTTTTTTTTTTTTTTGCTGGGTTACTTGATTATGTGCTCACTTTGCTTGTTAAGAACTGAGGGTTTAGTGTTTTTACTAACCTTAGGTATAGGTACTGAAGAATAAGTTGCTGGAGATTCGGGTTTTGGAGAGTGTTAATAGAGGCAAACAAACCTTTAGTTTCCATTTTGGAACCTCTGTTATTTTGTAATAGGATGTCTTGTACATGATGTTGTAGTGCTTGTAAATAAAATCTATAGGTGTTGATCTTCGGATTGTAATGTAAATATATGTATGTATAAGATTGGATTTGTAATCTTTTCAAGCCACTTATGACTACAGGATTAATCATGAGTTGTGCGTACTTACTAAGAATGCTGATCCCGATGATATATATATATATATATATATGATGTATGATGTGACAGGAAATTTTAAGTACATATGTTTAGATATGATGTGGATTTGAAATGATAGTATTGATAGCACCATTTTACAAGACTTTTATAGAATTACATATAGGTTGAAGTTATAGGTTCAGGATTAGCCAATTTTGCCTTATCTCTAATTCAAAGGCTGCATAACAATCTACCTATAGATACTAGGGATAGTTATAGAAATGGTGAACAGGTTCAAGAATCAAACCTTGTAGATAGGTTACCACAACATTCACGTACGTGGTTTGGTATGTGTATGCATACATATACTCATACCCATATGTATATGCATGTACTTATACTCATGTACGTATAAATGATATATATGTTAATTATAAGTTTATATGTACATGTATTTATATAGTAAATATATATGTGTAATGGATATAATGTTTAAATGTCCAATTACATAAATTTTATTAACAATCTTTCACTGAAACTAAATTGCAAATCTTCTTAATTAATTTTATAATTTTAATTAAAATTTAACTTAAGTTTCCAATTTCATCATAATATAACAACTAAAAAATAACTCTATACTATTTAAATCATGTAGTATTTTTTTTTTTGGTTTAAATATGGCAATATTTTTTGAAATTTCTACAATTAAATTAATCAAATCTCATCCAATATAAAAAAAAACTTAAAATAATTTTACTAATTTTTTTTTAATTTGACTATTTTATACAATAAAAACAAATATTAAAATAAATCATTAACTTAAATTTAAAGTAACCATTAAGCTCGTGTACAGGCCTGCTTGCCTATGTTCTCGTATCTGGGCGGCCCACAAACTTCACGTGCCCGTGCCTCACATGCCCCGTATCTGACCTGCCTTCCATCTTTCTCGTATACCCGTTCTTATGTTGCTTGAGTCCGGGCTAGCACATGCTCTTGTTCGCGCGCCTATCCCATTTACCACCCCTAGCTTCCGGCAACAAAGAAGAGCCAACTATGGCCGGACTATGTGGCAGAGCAAGGCTAAGGATTGCAAGTAATTTAAATTAGAAGCTCTCCAGCATTGTTGATTGCTTAAGTCTACCCCTTGAACATTCGTCTGTGATGGTGGGTCAAGTTCCATGTTAATGTTGATGGCAACTGGAGTCAAGCTCTCCTACTGACTCTACTCGAGCTATCCGTAACGTTAATGGCAACACTTAAGTCATTGTATTATTGATGAAGATTTCAAATGAGGCTGGTGACAATGAATGACTCCCATCAAGGATGTACTTGTACCACACCAACGCAGCGGCAACAATTTGAGCCAAAGATTTCTTGATGTTGACAGCTCGAATCGAGGATACGAGGTGGTTGGTGATCCCTTTATTTTAAAGTAACCGACCAAATGAATGCAGACTGCAATTTTTTTTTTTAATTTTTCATTATATTATTCAATTAAATATGTTTAATAATATTATTTATTAAATTAAATACTGTGTACCATTGTCTCCACAATATGAATTTTGTGATCTTTTTAAGATCATATCAATATTACTAACTCATGGTAAAGTCGAATTATAGCAAATAGTATAGATGATTTTTCGCGAAGTAAACTACCCTCATTTGTCTTGTTTGCCTAGAGGTATACCAGACTTCCAAGATAGGACATTCAATTGTTTTGCATGATGAATCCTTTAAATTTGCTTTATTTAATTTTTTTTTTAATTCATAAATCAACTATTAAGATTGTCTAAGTTTTTTAAATATCTTGTAAAATCACTTTTTTTTTTCTTATAATCTCAACCATTCATTATAAATAGAAGTATCTTAAGAAGATAAATTAAGAAAATTAAAAAAAAAAAAGAGAGGATTTGTTTCTCTTTTTTAGATCGTGAATCAAAGATAGAACAAATTAAAAATATTCAGTGGAAGAAGTATGTAGACTTTAAACATCGATGTAATAATTCTAATAAACAAGATTTATTTCCTCAGGCAACTCAAAATATTGAACATAAATGACATTACTTATCAAGATTGAGGGAGTTTACAATAAAACTATAGCTTATCCTAGAAGAAATCACATGAGAAACACTACTCTTATTTTTCCTATGCCAAACCCACATATCTCCCTCCATATGTAATTCCATCAGCTATTTCAGTAATGATATACTGTGAGGTTGAATCGTAGGATTGCATTAAGGTTTACAAGATCTTGAAAAACTGTTTCTATAGTAGCAATTCCTCTAGCAAGTGCAAATTTTCCCGTTCCTCCCACGATGGAGACATCTCTATATTTCAAAAAAAATCTATCAGATCCTTGAATTTCTAGTGTGCTGCCACCAAACTCTTTATTGGTAAACACTATTGAGAGCAGTAGATGCAAATCTGATCCATCTAATGCCGTGTTTATGTAAATTCCATGAGCCCTTCCAATTTCAGTGGAGTTTCGATCATATGCTTCAGTCAATTTATCATCGTAGGCAAAAACAGTTCCGAAACCAAGGATCCACCACCGCTCCCTAGGAACACCGGCAACTATCTTATTAGTGACATTGAGGCCACTTTCCCAATCATGCATGTAGAACACAATATTGGTCTTTTTTAGCTTTTGGGTGTTGGGATCAATTTCGTGTTTAGCTTGTGTGTAAGCAAAGGCGGCGAGAGCAACTGCTAGGAAAAATATAGCAATATTAGCTGTGGATGCCATAGCTAAATTTACTATAGCTTTTGAAGTTATAAGTAATGAAAGCAATGTTAGTAAGTTGGTTGATGTTAGAGTTACGTTATATTGGCTCTATTTATAGTGCAAATAATCAGCATTTGTCCATTGGGAGCTATCGCTTTCATGGTATTGTTTCTATCACTTTGAAGCAGCTAACCTCATGGAGAAATGTAAGAGCTTTTACATCTTCTCGGAGGCTTCATTTCAATAATTTTATTTCATAGTTTGAAAATGAGCATAACACATATCTCGATAAGATTATTAAACTCTAAAATTTTATTTACAATAGTTGGTTATTTTGTCCATTCCAAGGAATCACCTTAAGGTAGTTGGAAAAAAAATATATCAATAGATGTTACCCACCACATCATGTCACGTGTATATAAAACATGTTAGTTTATGTTAGTTCATGGGTTGCTGAGTTACGTTGGAATTGAAGTAATTACTCATTGGAAAAAAAAAATTACTAAAGTTAATAGTGAAGATAAATTGGATTAGTGTCACATTTAATATTTTAAAATTTTAGATAGTTAATTATATAAATAAATAAAATTAAGATATTAAATATAATATTTGCCTTGACCCAAATTATTTTCCGAGAAAGAGAATAATGAAAATGGCTCGCTCACGTTTGTGAAGGTTAAAGGGTTGTTACTGTCAAAAGAGTATAGGTGAAAGGGTTGGTGGGTCGTTTAAGTCTTAATGCAGGCAAGGCTGCCATCATTATATTATTACATCTGGACAAACATATGGACTGCATTACTCCGTAGGACCATGAGACTTGTGGAACGTTACTTTGTCATCATCTTATGATTCATTTCCAACATAAAATAAGTATGGCATATTCTCTATATTTTGGAGTATACGTAAAAGCTAGATCAAATTTATCGAAAATATAATCATCCAGTTACGTGATGTTCTTGGTTTCTCGACGACGTCGTTTTGAAGAAACATTTTCAAAAATTTATTGACCTTCTTTGTAATGATCCAGACTTTACAGCTTCACTATTAATCAAACTATTACGAATAGTTGTTGTTGTTGATAATTTATTGGAAGGTGGGGGTGGATTGCGGTGGTAATATGGCTTACTCAGTTATGGTGATTAACCAGTGTGATGGATAAATGTGGCAGCTGGTGCAGATCAGTTAAATAGTTTGCACTCTCCAAGTGTGCTCCTTTTCCCTTTTCTTTCTTGTCATGGCAAGTCAATGGGAAATAACTACGATGAAAAAAAAGAAGGAAGACAAGAAGAGACCCTTTGATCCATTCCTAAACACTTTAATATTATTTTTCAAATCTATTTTCATTTTAAGTTAAGAGATAAATAAGTAGACACATCTCATAAATAAATAAACTGTCTGAATAAAAATCATGGATTCTTCTTTAGCAAATATAATTCTTTCTTATAAAGATCCTATTTCAGTATAATTGGTGGATTAATAACCCAAAGCGGAAGGCATTTTATATTAATCCATTCCTAGGAGTACCTTAAAAAAGGAGGAAAAAAAAGAAAAAGGAAAATAATAGACTCTATATTAAATTAAAAATCATTTTACTCAATATGCATTGATATTTTCCATCCACCACGACTGCCTATCATATTACTACCACCAACCACAAAAAAAGGTTACCATAACTACAACAGTGCATGTTGGGACACTGTAGATTTTTTAAGTGATGAGATAGGAATGGAGATTTTTTTTTTACTTGTAGGATGTGATGAGTTGGGTTGATAAAATTCTAAACCTACCTCACATTTTACATTTCAATAATCAGCTTATTAGCATCTAATCCTAGAAAGATTTAATCTCAGTCTAAAATTATGTAAAATTTTACATCAATACATTATGACTTAAAATCAATAGGTGACTCAACGCTATTTGACATGGTTGGATTAAGCCTACTTATTTTTTCATAATATGGTTTTTTTTTTCTTTGCCATCTTGAACCAATTCATGCATTTGCAATCACCTAATCTATACATTATTTCCTTTTAACAAACCCATGATCTGTTTTTCATCACTATATGATTGATTAACAATAATTAATTTGATAAAATAATATTATTGAATCTATTTAATGAAAATTTAATCAAAATAAAAAAAGGTAAAAAAACTAAAAAAATAATTCAAAGATCTAATTTCTTCGGTCGTGGGATATTTAACATGGTTAACTACAATAGAAATAAACACTATAAGATGTTCTCAAATCGAGGCTTCTGGCAATAAAGTAGAACCAATATTGGATAGTGTAGAGAAGCTCAAGACTGAGTTTGGATTTAGATCCTCTAAAGTTATATTTTTTTAAGTTTTTTAAGGTCATTCCTTTAAGATGTTGACACGAGTAATCAATAATTGAGATTATAAGAAAAAAATATAATATCATGATAATATCACAAGGTTTTTTAAATGATTTAAATAATTCCAACCGTTGATTTATATATTAAAAAAAAAAAGAAAAAAAATTAGAGGATCCATTTCCCACTTAATGACCCTAACCTTACATGATGACACAACCCATGATAGCCATCACTGTTAGAGGTCCGGTCCAGCTCACTTTAGCTCGTGGGTTAAACGGCCAATTTATTTTAGCTCATTTAATAAACAAGTTAGAATTTATTGGTCCAACCCAACCCATACGAGTTAGTGGGTTAAACGGGTTAACCCACTAACTTAGCCTATGTAACTCACTTTTACCGTTTGATGGGTTAAGCAGACTAACCCAACCCGTTTAACTCATTTTTACTGTTTGATGGGTTAATAAGCTAATCTAGCCCATTTAACCCACTTAAACGTTTTTTTTTTTTTGTTTCTTTAAAGTATAAAATGAGTTCATATAAAAATAAATAAATTTAATGGCAAAAGCAAAACATTGAAAAAAAAAATTCTTTATCCCCTTCTATTCTATCATTTACGTATTAGCTTTTATAATAAAAAATAGAAAAAGAAAAAAATATATATATTACATGTTGCCATTTCAATAAAGAACCATAATTCCATCCTTTTGCTAAAGAAACTATGACCACAAAACCTATAGCATCCTTCAAGCACATATATCCAATCCATCTCACTATCTTCTACATTAGAAATAGTAGACCATTAGCCTTGTTGAAATGCTAGGTTAAATTGGAAGTTGATACACTAAATGTGGATATTAAAATAATAATTTACATAAATGAAACAAAAAATAAAGTAGTTATGATAACAAAAAAATAAAGTAGTCAAGATAACATAATAACCATTACACAAAATTCATGTCAAATAGGAGCATGAATGGCCATAAACTAGTTACATCAATGATAATCATTCTTCATCAACAATTGCATTTGAATCTTCCTTTGACAATATTGTTTCAAGACTTTTTTTTATCTTCATCTACAATTCACCAAATAACACACACAATTAGATGGAACTATAAAAGGTTAAAATAATAAATTATGAGAAAATGTTATAAAAAACGAAATAACTATCTTCCCAATCAAATCCCTGTAACCAATTACAAGTATAAACTATAGCTTCCACATGGAATTGTAGTACTTAGTCAAGACACAAGTGCCAATATTAAATGTAGATTCAAATGCTACTATAATAATTAGAATAGTAAGAACATTAAAAGCCATTATACATAATGAGGAAGGGACAAGGGAGGGCCGAAGGTGGATTGGCAGAGAGCAAGCATCGAACTTCTTCGATGCGAGTGCGACAGGGAAGGGACAAGGGAGAGCCAGAGAAGGAGAAGAGACTAAAGGGTGAAGAGGAGAGCGAAGAGCGAGAGGTAATCTTTTTTTAGGGTTTCATTTTAATTTTCCATTGTGTTCAATGTTGTTGTTGTCTATGGCCGTGACTATTATGAGTTATGACTCTACTGTGACTAATTGCGAACCTATGAATTGTATTTGTGATTGTGATGCCTAAGCATGTCGATCGCAACCGAGCCAACCCATTTGTAGATTGTATAAGATCTTATATGAAGTTATGCCTGAGTTATGACTCTCCTAATGCAAGTTGACCACAATCGAACTAAGTCAGTCGAATTCTTCTTTTTTTTTCAATTCATTAGGGTAAGTGGGCCAATCCAATCCATTACATGCTAGCCCGTTTTGACTCATGGGATAAATGGATCAGGTTTATTTGGTCCGCTTCTTAAACGAGTTAAAAATTCAACCCAAACCCATAGACTTTGACTCATTTGCATAGCTCTAATCACTATCCTTGCTATGACCTTTTCTTAAAAGTCACTAATTTCCACAACCCTCAATTATAATGTACTGAAAGCGCATTTCGAGTACAAATTGCCTAAATTTTGAAAAAATGAAAAAAAATTATAAATTTTAAATTTATGAAAATTATTTAATAAATTTTTTATTATTTTTATGTAAACTTTTAAATTCTTTTAAAACTAAATTAAAAAATAATAATTTGAAAGTATTTACCGATGTAAAAATATTTTATAAAAAAATATGTAAAGAAAATTATAAAGAAATTTATGAAAAAATTTGTGAAAAAAATTATAAAAAAAATAGAAATAACGTTTATCGTAATTATCATAACATATTGACAAAGAACTTGGTTGGTGAGATAAAGGTAGGGGACATACCCGTTCCATTATTCAGAGAAAAAGATGGCTCAATCGAGATCGTCAAGCAAAAGGGTTGTTGGGTCGTGGTCCACGAATCGTGCGCGTCGTTTCTTTGTACGGCCGCCTGGGGAAGATTTTAGGGAGGCTCAAAGAATGGTAATTTGTCTTGACCTTGGTTTTTATTTATTTATTTATTTATTGAATGATTCTAGTGGAAAAGTCGAACTTAATTTTTTTTTACAAAAAAATCAGCATTTAGTTACTCAATTATAAGTGTCTTAACAATCTCTAACTTCAAAAATTAGAAATTATAACATATTATTTTTATTTCGAGTGAAATAGTTAGATTATATATTTTTATTTGTTTTCTCCACATTGCATATTGGAAATTAAAGCTTAAAAAGGAAAAGTTTGGCCTCGAGGTCTCCTTGAACGATTACTACTACATTATTAAACTAAAGTTGATCATTCGACTCTATACATATAGTATATTGCCTAAAACTAGAAGAACATGGATTGTTTACAAAGAAATAGTGGATGTAGTGCTAATTTCGGTTTAACCAATATTTTCTCGCGAGACAAATACTCTGATTACATATAATGGTGAAGTTGAAAAATTAAACTTCCATTTTAATTATTACATGTAGTTATTAAGCTACTTTTATTTTTGACAAATGCATTACAGGCACGTATTAATAATACTGAATATATAAATATTCATACAAATATCAATTAATGGTCTAAATCACTTGTGTCTTTGGGAATCTTTTATCACTTGTAGCATTTTATTAGTATTGGTAATAACTTTTGGCCATTTGTATATTTTTTTTGTGTCGTTTTTTTCCTTTTCACTATTAATATATTTTAGATATAACCATCTTTTTCCTGATTAAGCCATGCAAGAGTTATATCTTTTTTATTATTTAATACAAAATGACACAACACTTACTACATCTTGTTATATTCCTATAATTTGAATGGTTGTAACTCTCTTTAAAAACATGACACTTCATATAAATATAGAATGACCATTAATAGTTATAAAATATTACAACATTAATTATGTGACCATAATTAAATAATGTTATTTAAAACATACATTACTTATATATGTTAATTTTGATAATCTTATAAGTGAATATCTATTTAATAAAGCGGATGGACCTAATTTGATGTTTGCATTTTTTTTTTAAATGTTTCTCTCATAGAATTCCTTCAAATGCCACTAATCAACACTGTCATTGATGCAGTACATGAGCATTTAAAGGCCCTTGTAGGAAAATTGCTCAGCACCATCCTTCCATGTTCCATGTTCACAATCTTCCATCTAAGACCAATTTTATGCTCAGTCATTGGCTGCTCCCACACTCTTCCCATGTTTTCCTCTATATATACACACACACTCTCTGACCTTTTAACGTCCAAAGTCTATGTAAACCACCAACAATCTTTGGAGTCCTTATATCATTTCCCAAGGTTTCTTATTTTAAATTCTAGAGCGGATTTCTCTAGCCATTTCTTCTATAAAGAATTCCCAATGCGCTTAGGAGAGACACCGAAGAAATTTTGGAGTTGTTAGACCGTTAATTCGACGGCCTTATGTAATACTCAATGAATCTTTTTTCGATAAAGAGTTATAATATAGTAGGATATATAGTATTTCAAAAATTAGAGGAACTAACCCTTTCTTTACAAAAGAATAAGAGATTCGTTATAGTTGAGAGAAAAAAAAAACTTTATGTGCATATTAATTCTATTTGGTTTGTGTGGGATGTTTTTGTTTCTTAAATAACGAAGGTCACAGCCTCATAGGTTTTATCATTCTTAGAGTTTGACACTCTTGATTGATATATGGTTGTTAAGCATTTTGAGTTGTCACCCACAACTAATCTGATTCATTCACACAAGGGGAATGAAGAAATAATGATAATGCAAATTCATTAAAACTGTTAATAAAGACATAATGTCAATCTTTATCATAAGTTCTTTATTTTTACCTATTAATATCGGTTAGTGTCATAACTGACCGATTAAAATTCAATTGGAAAGATGAAGCGGACACGACGGAGAAAGAAATATGTATGGGCATATTGCTTAGAGAAATTATTCATATAAGTAAGTCCTAAAACTTTCAATTTTAATTTAGTATCAAAAAATTAAAAAAAGAAAAAGAAAAAGAAATGCATAACCCATTGCTATTAATAAATAGATTATTGCAACTCTTTTTTGCATGTGATATACCATGTAAACAAGAACTATTATGGAGATTTTAGGACTTGGTTATATTTTTTTGAAAAATTTGGGTGTGACTATTGAAATTAAATGTTCTATTATCCAATTAAAACATTCTGGGAAGTTTGAAAAAATTGATTGATGATATTGAAAGTTTTATGATTTGATTGTAAAATTTTAAATAGCAACATACAAGGTTTTAAGCATTTGCATCGTGAGCGTATAATCCATTAGTTTTTATTCAAATAAATACATTTTGAGTCAAAATTAGCACATAATTGAGGGCATATGTTTGGAAAAAATAATGAAAATGTAGCAGAAAATTTGCCAAAAACATGGTCCCAAACTAAACTGATTGAGAGCTCAGCTAAAGGCAAGCTTTACATTCAATGAAAGATTTTGAAAAAAAGATGAGTAAGCTAAGACAAGTCCTGCATTTGATGAAGGACTTTGAGACAAAAGATCAGTATTACTTTTTCTTCTATTTTTACGTTAGAAGTATTATAAGCAGTAATAATGTCATCTTTCTGGTTAGTATTACCAAATTGTATCTCCAGGACTTCCAAGTCTAATGAAAATAATCCCCTTAATATCTCCAATAATCACCCTTTATTTTAACTCTGCAGTCACTCATGTGTATTACCTGTAATGATAAACACGTGAAAAATGTTAAAGAATCTTAAAAAATTTAAGGGGGTATTTGCAATTGGCCCTTATTTGTATTTCATTAGTTTTTATTTGAAATTCGTACATATTTGGACACTATTTTGAAATTATTTTACCTCTATTATATAGCATATGTAAATAAAGTAATGATGTGTATTAAATAATCATAGTATTTTAATATATTTCTATCTTGTGGATTATTATAGTAAATTGATGAGAAGAATGTAAACTACAGTTTAAAATATTATATGCTATTGTTTTCACTTCAAAACCTTCCAAGTGATTAAATCATTAGGAAGTTAGAGCAAAATGACCAATGAGGATGACTATTAACTCATTCCATTTCTTTAAGCAAGTCAATTCTAAACACAAATCACATTATAGAGGCACAGAGAATTCATACATGATAACAAATTGCTATGATATGAGAAACTCCCTTATTGTCTAACATAAATATCTTGCAGATTTTCACTAGCTTAATAGTGATATACTGTAAAGTTGAATTGGAGGATGGCATTGAGGTTTACAATGTCTTGGAAGACTGTCTTGATAGTAGCAATTTCTCTTGCAAGTGTGAATTTTCCTGTTCTACCGGATCCCTAAATTTCAAGTGTGTTGCCACTAAATTCTTTATTGGTGAAAACTATTGACAATAGCAAATGCAAGTCTGAACCGTCCAATGCAGTGTTTATGTAAATTCCATGAGCTCTTCCTATTTCAATCAAGCTTCAATCATATGCTTTGGTTAACTTATCATTGAAAGCAAAGATAGCTCTGAATCCAAGGATCCACCAACACTCCTTGGGGACACCAGCAACTATCTTATTAGTGACATTGAAGCCACTTTCCCAGTCATGCATGTGGAACACAATGTTGGTCTTTTTCAACTTTTAGGTATTAGGATCGATTTCATGTTTGGCTTGTGAGTAAGAAGAGAGTGCTAGAGAAAGTGCTAGGAAGAATATTGCTGTAGTTACTTTGGATGCCATAGAGAAAGTGCTAGGAAGAATATTGCTATAGTTACTTTGGATGCCATAGCTAAATTTGCTTTGGCCAGAGTTACGAGTACTTTATTCAAATGTAAATTCTTGGTTGATGCTCTAGTAATGTGGCAATGGCCCTATTTATAATGCAAGTGACGAGCATACTACCATTTGAATGAAGCTTTCGCTTTCTTGGAGACGCCGTTATGTTGGAATTTTGTGCATATGTTCCCTAGCTTATCTCCTTGAAGCAACTTGCAGGAAAAGAATTTAGGAACACACCCGTGGTTTTTTGGCTATATTAACAGGTTTCACTTTCATGAATTCAATTTAGAAGTTTAATCAATTGATGACCAATACGCCTAAGTAATATTTCTAATCAATGTATTTCCATAAAAATTTAATAAGCAAATTGTTAAAATAGAAAGTTCCACAGCTATATGCATAAGATTTTCCTATTTCTAAATAGTATTTTCATTCGTATTCTCAAAAATCTCTTATTTGTAGATGATAATAGATGGCATAGGAGATACTAATGGCGTTAGGAAACTTTGTCTTTTTTGTTCAATTATTAGAAGGTATGTTTATCGTCCAGCTATTAGTAAACAATGGAGTGAGTGTGACTTTTCCTTGTCTATGAGCGATAGTAAACCGGGCAGGTGAGAGGTGGCAGCTTGAGAGTTGAGACGTTATTCATAGATCATTAAGTTTTTTCATGCCAAGGGGATGATAAAGTATGTCCGAAAATATAGAATTTTGAATAGGTATGTATGTCACATCATATTTATTTAGAAGTAATATTTTATGCGAATATTCATATAATTTAATATCATAAATACTGATTTTCCAATAATATAGATTAAGTCCAAATCCCTAATATTTTAAGAGGATATAAAAATATTGACATATTTAAATATTAATTATTTACAATGGGATTTGGAAGGGCCATATGCACGTGTGGATCCGACTCTCTTAGGTGGTAATACACAGAAAGTGGATATTTTTTACTATTTGATACTTGCTAGAAGAAATAATTGTAAGTGTTGATCGATCTTCACCGAAGATAAAATAAAAGTGTGCGATGTAGAAGACACTTGAAATATGAGTTAAAAGTATAGAACAGGTTGCTCCACTCGATACAAGGATAAATGTGTCATATACTTACTAAAAGTATAGAAAAAAAAATGAAAAAATAATTCATGTTTTTTATATTGGTTACATATTTCACGAAGGGAAAATGTATAAAAGTTTCCCATTCGCATTTTATTACTTGTTTATAGGAATTCTTTTAAATTAAATGATTCACTACTTTTCTTTTTAAAGTCCTCCACATTTTGTAGCTCTTAAAGAAAATCCCTCCATTATTAGTCAACCCTAAATTTCCAATAGTTTCTTTTTTTTTTCCTTGCAAATCCCATATAGCAGGATGTCAATCCTAAATTTTATTAAACATATCTTAGTTGCATATTTTGATGAATTTAATGACTAATTTTTACATTCACAATAAACTTTATTTATTAAAAATGTAAAAAATAAGGTGTACAATACCATAGAAATATTCATAAATACAAATTGTAATCATTAAATTCTGTATTATAAAAGGTTCACTTATTAGAATGACCATTTATGTATAGTTATTTATAAGTTGATGTGATGCTCTTTGGGAGGAAAATGACATCTTGAGCAATGTCCTAACTAATCGCTTTACTAAATAAATTTCCTAGGATACTCATTTATAGAACTCTATATGAAAACTTTGGTGAGTCTAACCCTTATTGTAGCCCTTTAGATCCATCCTTTATGCCTGTTAAGAATTTCAAGATTAATGCTATCGATTATCTCCCAAAAGTTAGCTAGCTACCTAATATGAATTCAATTCCAACCTATGGTGAACCTATGACTCGAATTTGAACGAGAGGATTGAATAATCTAGTTTATAGAGTTTCATAATGTTTTAAGATGAAGAATAGGCAAATATTTTTAGAAGGATTATTAGTTTACAACATTATTTTAGGAAGGAATTTAGTGCTATCAAAATTATTTATGGCATTAGATTTCAACTAGAGCGCTACTTGCACTTCTAATTCTACTCAAAGCGATTTTGGTTTTGATATTAAGAAGGCCAAACATGTTTCTAAAGGGGAGCGTAGTTTTGAACCAACAAAAAATTCTGATTGTGAAGAGTAGATGGCAAGTTTTTGTTAACCCCTTGTAAGTGAGGTGAACACACCATTTGTTTAGTCTATGTATCATATTATATAAAATAAATTTGATTTTCTTTTTTTACGCCATATCTAATGGGGGAGTTGTCCACGTCATTTTATTAATATTACATCAATATTTAGAAAATCCATAAAATTATTATTATTCACGAGATCTAGTGGTTGTATTTCCTAAACTCGATATTATATTGCTCTACAGATTGATCTAACCTAGTGAACTTTCTTCTAGACACATCACTTCCTCTTATTTTATTTTAGGACTCTTTCCCTAAGCTCATTCATAGGATGTACTCATGGGATAAAGATCAAGTCTTATTGGTAATATGATGGGATAGGGTGAGGAAATTATTATATTTACTCAAGTTATGCACTTATTTAAATATAGTCAAAGTTGCATCTTACAACACCATGTCTAAGGATTTTAGTTTCTAAGACAAACAGTCATGTAGCTAAACTCATCAATTCAAGAGGATCTAGAAACAACTTACAAACAATCCAGCACTTGATAATATATCAACTATGAGCAATTATTGTTTCATTATGTGTCTATAGCATATTAGAATTTAACCGATTAAGACATATTTTTGTGATTTAATCAACAAAACCTAGGGTTGAGCAAGTATAAGGTTTAGGATAAGAACTTTTACCTCATAACTTACATGTTGCAAAAATTTTAAATTGAAACAACTCTATGGTCCCTAAATTCACTTAAAAACTATATCTTATGGAATTTATAGATTTTAAGGTTTCTTTTGAAACTTGTAATACATTTTAATCTTTTTCAAGTTTTGAAACACCTATACCTAATAACATAATATTCAAATTATAAGTCAATACCACTTGTAAAAGATAATTTCTAACAAATGCAATCATAATGCGTTTCAATAAAAAATATAGAATAATAACAAAATATAACAAGCATCAACTTTAATGACAACTGATATTAAAGATGTGAGATAGATTTAATTGTCTCAATGCAATGAGTATAAGAAAAAATTGGTGAATTATAAATTAAGCTAACTTGGTTGGATTTCCATTAGTTAGCAAATCTAATTATATTTATTGAAAATGTTTTACTAATTGCATGCATGACATCCTACACATATTGACAAATTATAGGCTACCTTAGTACCTGTAATATTGGGTACAAAGGTTAAGCAAGTTCTAGGATTGGTATGGATGACCCTATATTCAACTATACAAGTATATAATCTAAAGTTTTAGATTTGAAACCTAAATTGTGACCTCTAATATTTATCTTATAGCCTTCCTAACCATATAGATTCAACAAGTTTCAATGCTCAACTTATGAAAATCAATGGAAATCTAAAGCTAGGTAAACATGTACTTGCTTATGTTTCTTTTTTTAATGAAATTTCAATATCAATGCTATTTGAAGGGGACTTAACTAGAAAGGAATACTTGTTAAATAATTGAATGGTTTTAATCAAAAATATTTTTAGTAATGAATGTAGTGAAAGTTTAAAGATCTATATGGCTTTTTTTATTTTTTACTTAGTAACCACATATTTTTCCTTTGCAATCTTAAATATTATTGTAAGAAAAGTTACTTAGTTATTCTCATAGCATTGTGTTTATTATGATGCAATTCTTTTTAGAAAAATGAAAGCTTCACATTTACAAATGATATTCCTGTGTTCAATAATAAATAGAAAAAGATATTAATTGCTAGGTGGGCAGATATCAATTTAGGTGGTTGTTAACAAGTATTTGTTGATTTGCATCACACATGTTTATGTCTTGTGCTTTATTCACAAGATCAGAACAAGCATTCCATTAGGAACATTTTTTGATGTAGTGTGAAACATATATTATATATAATAAA
This sequence comes from Laguncularia racemosa, assembly GCA_037954665.1. Classification (NCBI taxonomy): domain Eukaryota; kingdom Viridiplantae; phylum Streptophyta; class Magnoliopsida; order Myrtales; family Combretaceae; genus Laguncularia; species Laguncularia racemosa. The sequence goes on from JBBMOL010000108.1 coordinate 1,549,738, forward strand.
ATATGAGAGAGAAAATAACTTCTATTATTGATAATAGTTGAATAAATCTTTGGTTACATTGTCTATAAAGTACTTGTAAGCTGGAAACCCTAGAACTAATAAGAAAACCAAATAAAAATATGATAAGAAACTAGATAAATCAAAATAGACTTTTTATTCTAGATAAGATTCTTTAATGTGTAGGCACATAATGAAAGTGCACGAATTTAACATCAAAAAAAAAAAAACCTAAAAAGTATAGCAATTTGCTCTAACTTAAAGTAGATTCAAATTATTTTTTATTGACATATTATGTGCTATGTAACTCATTATAAATAAAAAGTTATAAGAATTCAAAGTTGAACGTTAAACTAAGCCTCTTTAGTAGTTTCCAACTCTTTTTGATGATTTACGATAGATTTTGACCCCTTCAAAACCTGATGGACACTATTTCCAAATGACTTCTAGCTCTCGACTCCTAATTTTGACTGCCTCTTCTAATGCTTCTGATTCCTATGCTTATTCTACTTCTAACATTTATGATTATCGAAATTCTCCATAGCTTGTAATCCTAACTTATCTACATTAGATTTCAACACAACAAATGAAATTAAAAGGGATCAAAGAATAGATGCACACAATTTCAACACACTTTTATACTGCTATGATAGGTGATACAAAGGAAGCCTTACAAAACCTAAGCTTTTGATCAATTTTCAAGCTAAATACTGAAGTGAAGTCACCTTATAAGAGAAATCATTGAGTATTTATATGGAGAAATTGTCAATGACTACCTTTGAATTCTAGATTGACTAAGATATTCCCATAATAAAAGGGCCATTGAAAGAGTGCATAGGGGCATACGTTGAAGGAGAATCCTAGTAAATAGGGTTAAGTATGGGAATCCATAAAAGATCATGATGGATATTTAAGTCATGCTAAGAAAGGTTAGGACCAAATAAGTCATCTAACAAGCCATGTTCCAAGTTTGTCAATCCAATCTCTATATCATCCAATTTTAAGTCTAATTATTTAGATCATATATCTATCCAAATAATAGGACACACTTGTAATAGGCAATTTATTGGTTTTAGCACAATGTTATTTTTAAGTAATCATGATATTCCTTTGCATTTGTTTGGTGTAATGGAAAAATCTTTAAATATAATTACAAATCTTTAATATCAAGAACATATAAAAGGGAAAACAAAGACTTGTCTATGTAATTGATGCAAAAATGTATTTTTTTGTTGTTTGGCAATCCACTATAGTTAGGTCCATTTTGATTCGCTCGATTGAACTGGTCCAAATGTGACCATTAACCTAAGATAAGCCAATTCAAATCCCAAAAACCATATTAGTGAAGAGCTATTTAGACTTGATTGACCTAGATAGTCCAATCTTGACTTACATGACCTATGCAAGTTGAACAGGTCATAATCTATACAATTTCTTTTAAATATTCGAAAAAATAAAATAGTATTATATAAAAGTTAAAATAGTAAAATACTATTTATATATAACAAAATTCTACATTGTAAATTTAAACCATCTCTTTCTATTTGATATCATTAGAGATATAAAGAATAATTAACAAGGATTAGATTAAGAGATGATGACGATGATTTGATGAATTCTTATCAAACTATTAATCTATCAAGTTTTGAGTTATTTGAATATATGATTTAGCTGAATTTATTATTCCACACATATTTAACTAAATTTTAAATAATTTGTATAAAATTTAATGATCTTAGTTCGACCAAATTTAATTGCAACCCTTTGCCCTTAGCCTTGTTTGAATCAAAATCCAGTCCGGATTTGACTACCTTGAAAATAATACAATACATTCATAATTGAGGAACAAAACTAAAAATATACTTGAACCTGAATATGACGAAAATTAAATTTTACTTCACAACAAGCACAAAAATGTGAAATAGTTTATAATAAACATTATATATAAAAGACTGTTAAATAAGTCGTAACATGATGATGTTCACTGTCTTTGAAAATGATAAATGAAATCACTTTATTTTGCAAAATGGTCATTATTCCGGAAGATTCTGTAGGAGGCTTTATGAATATTCTATTATCAGAACTAGAGTAAGTGTTTTAGCTTTTCCACGTTTGGAGATAGAAGCCCATAGCTACGACAAATTCCTATGTCCAGGAACTGAAGGGAGAAAAACAAAGGCCAAATCTTGGTATAAAATATAGGAAAAAAAAAATTGATGGACCAACGATATGGGAGAGCCCCACTACCACCACAACTAAGGCTAAGACAAGAAATGCAAAAAAAATTAAAGGACAGATATATCTTTTCACGATGAGAGTATAAATACTCTATAATAACCCTAGGTTTTCTCTTTTTACTCTATCAGTTTCCTCTTTTTACTCTATCAGTAACCATAGTAACAAGTAGGAAAAGAATAAGACGCTCTTATAAGGAACCTAAAGACAAAAGGAAAAAAGGTGCGACCTAATTTCAAATATGAAAGGACTGGTGATTTGAGAAGGGACAATACGAGAAAAGAGAATCAACGGTTCAAGGATACGATTTATGGAAATTTTGAAATAAGTAATCTAATCCATGTAATTTATTTATAATTACCTATTTTAGAGATGTAATCGAACTTAAGAATATAGAGGATTGGGTTTAGGAGAAATTGGAATAAAGGATTAAGAGTTCATGGACATTGTCGAAGGTAAGATAGCTTACCAACACGGTCGTGTTTCGAACATGTTGAATTTAAAAGTTATACCAAGAGATACACGACCTCCCAACACGGTTGTGTTTCTACCATGTTGAGTTAAAGGTAACACGACCTCCCAGCACGGTTGTGTTTAAATCGTGTTGAGTGTGAAGGTTACACCGAGAGATACACGGTCGTGTTTCGACCGTGTTGAGTTAAGGGTAACATGACCTCCTAACACGATCATGTTTCGACCGTGTTAAATTAAGAAGAACATGACCTCCCAACACGGTCATATTCCAACTGTGTGGAAACCAAATTTTGCACCGAAAGATACATGACCTTTAACACGGGTGCGCTTTATCCCGTGTTGAGCAACACGACCCCCAACATGATCGTGTTAAATAAAGTATAATGTAATTATATATTTATTTAACTTCAAATTAAACTAATTTACACGTAACCTAGATAGCTAATAAGGCCCTAGAGAAATTAAATAAATAAGATTAAGAGAAATAAGAGAATAATATTGATCTTAGATTAAGTACTAAAAAGAGCTTGTTGATTTATACAGATTTCAATTTAGTTTAAGTATAAGACCAGAAAGTGCTTAAGGCAAGGATTCAAGGTTCATGTAACTTGTGTATTGATTTGTGCTTGTTTAAGTTAGTTTATACATTAAACTTGATTTAACTAGATGAATTGGCTTAAGTGTTTAAGTTGTATGTTTTATGAACTTGGCTCGGCCTAGGGGGCTGTAGTTGTAAATCCCTAGGAGGCACCCCAATGATCCTTGTGTGACATTATCCCTAGTGGAGTCGTGCTTGGAAATGATTTGAGTTGAATATTGGTTAAGAGGATTAAGTGTACTATGGGTGTGGGGCCTGTAGTGGTAATTCCCATCACCAAGATTAAGTGTACCATAGGTGTGAGGCTTATAGTGACAATTTTCATCACCAAGATTAAGGATTAAGGGATCATGGGTGTAGGGCCTGTAATGGTAGTTCCCATCACCAAATCATGCTCTGATGTGTTAAGTAAGTTAAGGGGGTTATGAGTACCCTGTTGATGCTTATCGACATAAAATGTATGAAGAAATGGTTGTCTATATTTAATTACTGCATGATGTGGGTAATACTTGTTCATGTTTGTTCATGCATGTATCTTTGTGTTATACGTACTGGGCATTAGCTCACCTTTCGGGAAACATTTTTAGATGCAAGTGTTGATGGAGATAAGAATCCAGAAGATAACTTAGGTTTGGGTGAACCATAGAGAGACGAAGATGAAGATTACCATTACTATTATGGTGATTAGGTTTTAGAAAAATTATTTTATTGGGTTGTAATACACACTATCTTTTGAGAATATTAGTTTGGTGTTTAAAGACTTCCACCGCATTAAATGTTTGATATGATTTAAGAAATTATTTTAAATTTTTAGGATGTATGAAATGTTTTTATATAGGAGTTACAGGTCAAAATGTATCAAAGTTAACTCAGAGCCTTAACGTGTTCTTGTGAGATATGAAAACGTAACGAGCAGTAGCGCAGCCTGAGTTTCGAGACATTACAGCTTAAGTGGTATCAAAGCCCTAAGTTCACAATCTTTAGAGACTTAAGTGTGAATCTATAGGGAATAGGTTGATGATCCTTATGATTTAAGTTTTGATCTATACAGCATAAGTTGTTGATCCTAAAGAGCTTAGGTAATGATCCTTAGTACTAAGTGATGATCTATAGACATAAGTTTTAAACAATAGAATCTAAGATATGATCTTTAAAAGAGTTAAGCACCGGATCTGTAAGATAGTAAGACATGAAGAGAGTGGGTAAAATATGAGATGTTTACTTAATTATGTAATTATTTTCTTAGATATTTACTTTAATTGCATTTTCTAACTGCTAAGTTAGACCCATGTGTAGTGGTATATGTGTATATACTTACACACTATGAAATTAACCATGACTGATATTAACTCAAGTGGATTTAGTTGTCTCTTCTTAAATAAAATGCCTCCAAGAAGAATTACCGAATCAGGAGTCAAAAGGGGTGCTTGGCATGATAACCCCAATGAGAAGGAAGTTTAAAACCCACAACCACAAGGGGATAGAGGTTAGATGGTTAAAGTGACAGCTTAGCTACTGCATACTATGAACCACCTAGTGAGACTACTAGCACAACACCAAGTGCCTAATGTACCACAGCACAGGAATGCTAACAAACCCATCAACTTTGATAGGTTCATAAAAGTGGCTAAAGAGTTTACCCCTAGAGTGGATGACCCAATCAAAGCTGAGGATTCGGTATAAGGAATTGAGAAAACATTTGCTGCCTTCCAGATACCAAAAGATAAGAAGGTAAATTATGTTACATTCATGCTAAAGGGAATTGCAGCAAAATGGTGGGCTTCGATTCCTAGACTTGTAAGACAATGCATAAACTAGGCTGCATTTAAGGAGCTATTCTATTAGAGATACTTCCTCAATAGCTCTAAAGACAGAATGGAGAATGAATACTACAACTATGAACAAGGGAACCGAACAATTAAAGAGTATGAGGTAGAGCTTAATCACATCATTTAGTTCCTTTCCGGAAATGTATGTAATTATGATAGTTCCTAAGACAGAAGGTTCCTGAAGGGATTGGAATTAGACCTACAACTTGCAGTAAAGGCCTTTCAACTAAATACATATGCTGAAATGGTTGATAAAGCGAAGTACCTTGAGTAAAATATGAAGATTATAAAAGAACAAATGAGCCATAGAGCAGCAATAACTCTAGGAAAAGGACTTGCTTCTAGTGGAATAAGACAAGACACGGGTAAAACACATCACATGCTGCAAAGCATAACATCGAGAGCTGCAACCCTTCCTCTCCAAATCAAACAAGTGCCTTTGGCACTCACTGCAACAGGCTCAAATGTTAAATGTCCCAGATGTTATGAACCTCATGAGTTAAGAGAGTGCAAATGACCAGATGGGCATGTTTCTCTTATGGGAAGATTGGGCACATTAGCAGACATTGCACTAAGAGGTCAATTCCCTTAATCTTCTATCATGTGTGCAACTAGAGGGGACACAAGGTAATCAACTGTCCTCAAAGACAAATTAGAAATTAGATAGAACCAGTTCAACAAGCAACTAGACCTCTAGTGAGAGGACATGGAGGTAGACCACATGTAGGAGGTCTCAGACAAAGAGTTCCTACTAGAGTGTTTGCCATTTATCAGCAGAAGTACCGGGATATCCCCAATGTGGAGAACATTGCAAGTATGCTTCCGGTACAGTCCTACAATGTATATGTGTTGTTCGATACCAGTGCATCTTTGTCTTGTGTGTCTAAGAATTTTGTTTGTTCATGTGCTTTAAATGTTGAAAACATGAATGATTGCCTAGCTATCAGTACTCCTTTAGGAGTAAGAGGAAGAATAAATAGGATATATAGAGGAGTGATAATAGAAATACATAATAGGATGATGCCAGCATACCTCCTAGTATTGGAAATGATAGAGTTTGACATTATATTGGGTGTCAACTGGCTGTCAAAATATCATGCCACCATTGACTATCACAACATGGTGGTGCAGTTTAATATACCAAGGGATGAATATTTTGAATACAAGTTAGGAGTGCAGAGACCCATTAGATTGCCTACTTATGAGATGTGGGGAAAAAGGGTACTGGCAACTATATCCGTTGAAGCCAGTGAAGAAGTTAAGATGGAAGGAGTACCAATAGTGAGGGAATTTCCTAATGTGTTTCCAAAAGATCTTCTTGGTTTACCTCTAGCTAGGGAAATAGAATTCAACATCGACTTAGTACAAGGTACAATACCCATATCAAAATCAGTCTATAGCATGGCACTAGTAGAATTGGAAGAATTAAGAAAACAATTACAAGAGCTACAAGATAATGGTTTTATAAGACCCAATGTCTCTCCTTGAGGTGCACCAGTCCTATTTGTAAAGAAAAAAGATGAAAACATGAGACTTTGTATAGACTATAGAGAGTTAAACAAGGTCACAATAAAGAACAAGTATCATCTTCCCAAGGTAGATGACCTATTTGACCAGTTGCAAGGAACTCAGGTATTCTCCAAAGTAAACCTGAGATTAGGCTACCATCAACTAAGAATAAAAAAAGAGGACATCCAGAAAACAGCATTCTAGATTAAGTATGGCCACTACGAGTTTCTAGTAGTGCCCTTTGGATTAACGAATGCACCAACTGCATTCATGGATTTAATTAACAGTGTTCAGGGATTTTCTAGATAAATTTGTAATCGTCTTTATAGACGATATCCTGATATACTCTAAAAGCACTGAGGAGCATGAACAACACTTGAGACTGGTATTGGGCAGGTTACAAGATGAGAAGTTGTGTGACAAATTCAATAAATGTGAATTCTAGCTGGAATAAGTAGTCTTCTTAGGTCATGTGGTTAACAGAGATGGGATATCTATAGACCTAGAAAAGGTGAGAGCAATAGTAGACTGGCATAGACCAAAAACATTTACAAAGGTAAGAAGATTCTTAGGTCTAGTAGGCAACTATAAGAGATTTGTAGAAGGGTTTTCCAAAATAGCAACTCTTCTTACCAAATTGACAAAGAAAATTTTGAAATTCGAATGGTGAAGCCAGTTTTCATATGCTTACATAAAAACTGGTATCGGTGCAAATTTTAACTTTGCCTAAGAGTGGAGAAGAGTTTATAGTATATAGTAATGCCTCAGTCCAATGGTTGGAGTGTATATTAATGCAAGGTGGTCAAGTATTAATTTATGCTTCTCGACAATTGAAGTCATATGAAAAGAACTACCTAACTCATAACTTAGAATTGGCAGCTGTAGTGTTGGCTTTAAAGCTATTGAGACATTACTTATATGGAGAAAGGTGCAAAATCTTCACTAACCACAAAAGCTTGAAGTATATATTTATGCAAAAAGAGCTGAACATGAGATAGAGGAGATGGTTAGATTTAATCAAAGATTATGACTTAAAGATACAATACCATCCAAGAAAAGCTAATGTAGTGGCAAATGCCCTTAGCAAAAAGAAACAGGGTAATATAGCCACTCTAATCACTTCATAGAAGGAGTTTTTAGAGGACATATGCAAATTGGAGCTAGAAGTTTTAACACGAGAAGTGGGAGCAAGAATGGCTACCTTAAGGATTCAACCAACCTTAATGGATAGGATTAAAGTTAGTCAGATGGAAGATAAGGACATTCAAGAGATCAAGAGCAGAATGGAACAAGACAAGGCACCAGAATTCAACGTAAATGCAAAAGGGACCTTAAGGTACAAAACGAGGCTATGTGTGCCAAAGGATACAAAATTAAAGAGAGAGATAATGAAAAAGGCACATCACTCTGCCTACACAATACATCCTGAGAGTATCAAAATGTACAAGGATGTGAAGAGCTGTTATTAGTGGAGAAACATGAAGAGAGAAATAGCAAAATATGTAGCTAGATACCTCACATGCCAGTAGATTAAAATAGAACATCAAAGACTAACTGGAGAATTATAGCCTCTTCCAGTAACGGAGTGGAAATGGGAGCATATGATAATGGACTTTGTTACAACCCTCCCAAAAACTAGGGAGAAACAGGATGTAGTTTAGGTTATAGTGGACAGATTGACCAAGGCATTGGGCACTAAACTACAGCTCAACACAGTATTCCACCCAAAGACAAATGGTTAGTCTAAAAGAACTATACAAATATTGGAAGATTTGCTCAGGGCATGTACATTAGATTTTGGAGGAAATTGGAATGAGCATATACCTCTAGTGAAGTTTATCTATAATAACAGTTACCAGGCAACTATCCAAAAGGCACCATGTGAAGCTCTTTATGAAAGAAGGTACAAATCCCCACTAAATTGGGATAAAGTGGGAGAAAGACAGATGATGGGGCCGAAGTTAGTACAAGAAGCAATAGACAAAGTAAAGCTAATCAGGTAGAGAATACAAATGACCCAATTTTGACAAAAGAGCTACATAGACAAGAGAAGATACCCTTTGGAATTTTAAGTGGGGAATAAGGTATTATTGAGGATTTTTCCAACAAAGGGAGTGATCGGATTCAGGTTGAGAGGAAAGCTAAACCTAACGAATATATGCTTGTTTGAAATCTTGGAGAGAATTAGCACAATGGCTTATAGGTTCACTCTTCCACCAAATTTAGCTAGAGTACATGATGTATTTTATGTATCCATGCTAAGGAAGTATGTATTTGACCCTGATCAAATAGTGGCTTTGGAACCACTTAATGTGTAGCCAAACCTGACGTCTTTAGAAAGGCCGATTAGAATTCTAGACACTAAAGAACGAGTACTAAGACGAAAAACAATTCTTTATGTAAAAGTGCAATAGACAAATCAAAAAGAAAGGGAAGCGATGTGTGAACTAGAAGCAGAAATAAGGAAGAAGTATCTAGAACTCTTCCAGAATCAGGTACTTTCAAGGATAAAAATTTTTATAAAGAGGGAGAATGTAATACCTGAATATTTTTATAATGTATCAATATATATATATATATATATATATATATATATATATATATAAGGGAATTCATAAAAATTTGAGGGACAAATATGTCTTTTCACGATGAGAGTATAAATACTCTGTAATAATCCTAAGTCTCCTCTTTTCACTCTATTAATAACCACACAGTGACAAGTAAGAAAAGGAGAAGACACTCTTGTTAGAAACCCTAAAGACTAAAGGAAAAAGGAGCAACCTAATTTCAAATACGAAAGGACTTGAGATTTGAGAAGGGACGATACAAGAAAGGGGAATCAACAGCTCAAGGATACGATTTGTGGAAATTTTGAAGTAAGTAATCTAATCCGTGTAATTTATTTATAATTACCTATTTTAGAGATGTAATCAAGCTTAAGAATAGAGAGGATTAGGTTTAGAAAAAATTGGAATGAAGGATTAGAAGTTCATGGAGATTGCCAAGGGTAATAGGGCCTACCAATACGATTGTGTTTCAACAGTGTTGAATTTGAAAGTCACACAGAGAGATATACAACCTCCCAACATAGTCGTCTTTCAACCGTATTGAGTTAAGGGTAACATAACCTCTCAATATAGTCATGTTTAGACCGTATTGAGTATAAAGGTTACATCGAGAGATATATGGCCTCTTAACATGGTCATATTTCAACCGTATTGAGTCAAGGGTAACACAGCCTCCTAACATAGTTGTGTTTCGACTTTGTTGAATTAAGAAGAACACGCCCTCCCAACACGGTCATGTTCCAACCGTGTTGAAACTAAAATTTACACCAAAAGATACATAACCCTTAACATGGTCGTGCTCCAGCCCGTGTTGAGTAATACAGTCCCCAACATAGCGTGTTAAATAAAGTATAACGTAATTATATATTCATTTAACTTCAAATTAAACTAATTTCCATGCAACCTAGATAGCTAGTGTCGAGTCTATTTTTTTTTTTGAATTCCCATTCCTAATCCGATCTAGACTAGACCCTATGCTCATCTAATGTAGATCCTCGACTTGAATTAGGAATTTCATTTGATTTTTGGAGTCTATACCCAACTGTTGTTGGGAAATATTGAATTAAGACTAAATGAGCGGATTAGTCTTAATTTGGACCACTAGTCGTCGTGATTTCCTCTTCTCGTTTTTGTGAAAAGAGGAAAAGGGAAAACTAAAGTTTCTAAGTCCGGAGGCTAACCTATTAAAACCTTACGGTTACCACCTGGTCTCCTAAAATTGTTCCCATCTAGAAATGTCTTCTATTTTGTTTCTGTTACTTTTTATTATGTTTTTTATTATTCTAAGAAAATGATTTTTTTATTTCATTTTATAGGTTGACCCAAATGGATGCCAACGTACCTACTAGTCAGGATCAAAGAAGTCGTAGTTCGCTTTTCCTGAAAACCTTAAGTGTGTTTGAATTTTAATTTTGAAATCTCTTTCGATTTATGTTTTTATTATTTTTGGGATTTTTTTCTAAAAAATCTAAGCTTAAGCTTTAATTTGACTTTTGAAAATAATTTTTAGGGAAAACATCAATTTTGGATTTATTTGAGAAAATGATTTTTCTAAGTGATAAAACTCATTTTTTCTATTTTTATAATTTTTTTGAATTTTATTAATTTTTTATTATTTTTGTAATTTTTATGATTTTTTTATGATTTTCATGATTTTTATGATTTTTCTTTTTTTTTTGTAATTTTATGATTTTTTTATGATTTTTATTATTCTTCTAAATTTTTTTTTATAATTTTTCTAAGTTTTCATGATTTTTATAGTTTTTTATGATTTTTATTGATTTTTATAATTTTTGTGAATTTTTGTTAAAAAATTTATCCTAAACTATTATCTATCCTATTTTAAAACCTAAAGTTTTATTATTATTTTTCTAATATTTATATTGTTTTTCTACATTTTATTATTTTTCTACATTATTAAATCCTAAAGAAATCTAATTTCTAACATTTTCCTATTTATGGAAATATAAATAAAACATAAATAAATAAATAAATAACAAATAAATTAATAAATAAATAACAAAATAATAAATCAAATCGGAATAAAAATAAATAAATAAATTGGAAAAAATCAGGAAAATCCAACTTACCTGGGTCCGAGTCGGTGCGTGGGTTGGGTCGGTTGGGTCGAATCGGGTCGGGTCGGATCGGTCGGGCACAGCGGCGAAGAGTGCTCGTTCACGGCATTCCGACGGTCTTTTGCAATGGGTAAGGTGTCGAATCCTAGGTTCTCGAGGGTGGTGAATCCAATGGTGGCGGTGGTTTGCTCTCAGAACGTCTCCCCGGTGGTGGCTCAGCTCCGATCAACAGTCACGGCTTTGGTTCTCTCCGATTTACTCACTTTCTCTCGATTTTGATCTATGTTCCAGCTTCCTGCCTTCGATTCTTATTTATAGGCACTTCAAACTTCTCCGGATAAGCTCAAATTCAGCGATTTGGATAAACCTATATTTTTCCGTTTTTTAGATTTGATTTTATCCAACCTATTTGATGCTAATTTGTTGTAATTTTGTGATTTATTTGGATAATTCGGTTTTAGATTTATTGAAATCCAAAAAGATTTGAAGAAATCCAGCAATTTCAACCTTATCGGACTTCTGCCGGATTTTTCTCCGGCTGGCCTTGTGAAGAAGACGATCACGCGCGACACGCGTAACTTCCCTTGGCCAATCACACGCTGCCACGTGGCAGCTCTAGGCGAAAGGCAAAAAAATTGCACAGAATGCTCGATGGAGGATTCGAACTCGCGACCTCTGGCCTCCACACGTTCCCCATGCGCACACACGAGCCAGCTAAGCTAGCCCAATTTCCTGATTTTCTTTATATCGCAAATTGTACATATGCGATGCATTTTTTCCATTTTTTTGTATTTTTTGTAATTTCAAAAATTTGTAAAAATTATTTATCCCTTATTATTACCATTTCTGAAATCATTTTTAAGAATTGATGTGTCTTCCTATTTATTTTTATTTTTTGAATATTTTTATTATTTTTGCTAAATTAGAAAAGAAAATTGGAAAAAATTGGAAAAAAATTGAAAATTGATTGTTATTGATTATTGTTCATTCTTAGGGCAAAAATGGGGTATTTACAGCTAGTAAAGCTTTAGAGAAATTAAATAAATAAGATTAAGAGAAATAAGATAATGATATTGATCTTAGATTAAGTATTAAGACGAACTTGTTGATTTGTACAGATTTCAATTTAGTTTAAGTCCAAGACCAGGAAGTGCTTAAGGCTAGGATTCAAGGTATGTGTAACTTGCGTGTTGATTTGTACTTGTTTAAGTTAGTTTATGCATTGAACTTGATTTAACTAGATAAATTGGCTTAAGTGTTTAAGTTGTATACTATATGTGCTTGGCTCGATCTAGGGGCCCGTAGCTGCAGATCCCTAAGGGGCACCCCAATGATCCTTATGTGATGTTGTTCTTAGTAAAGTCATGCTTGGAAATTATCTGGGTTGAATGCTAGTTAAAAGGATTAAGTGTACCATAGGTGTGAGCCTGTAATGACAGTTCTTATCACTAAGTTTAAGAATTAAGGGATCATAGGTATAGAGCCCATAGTAGTAGTTCCCATCACCAAATCATGATCTGATGTGTTAAGTGGGTTAAGGGGGTCATGAGTACCCTATTGATACTTGTCAACATAAAATGTATGAAGAAATGGTTGTCTGTATTTAAGTACTACATGATGTATGTGATACTTATTCATGTTTGTTCATGTGTGTGTGTTTGTATTATATATACTGGGCATTAGCTCACCATTCATGGAACATTTTTAAATACTGTTGAGGGAGATGAGAACCCAAAAGATAACTTGAGTTTGGGTAAACCATAGAGAGAGGAAAATGAAAATTACCATTACTTTTACGGTAATTAGGTTTTTGAAGAATTATTTTATTGGGTTGTAATAGATATTATCTTTTGAGAATGTTATTTTGGTGTTTAAAGACTTCCGCTGTATTAGATGTTTAATATGGTTTAGGAAATTATTTTAAATTTTTTGGATGTATGAAATGTTTTTTATATAGGAGTTACGGATCAAAATATATTAGAGTTGACTCAAATCCTTAACGTGTTCTTGTAAGATAAAGATACGTGGCAGGCATTAGCGTGGCCCGGGTTTCAGAGCGTTACACTAAGGTTGTAAACAAATTAAGTTGAAATAATATAGTGTTGAGTTTAGGTTTATGTTCCACTAAGAATTTTAGAATTTGAGCTTAAGCTTGACTTAGAGTGGTATTTAATAAACTTGAATTATACTCAATTAAGCTTATTAAAACTTGATTATCTAAGAAAATATTTTTTTTAGTAATATAATTTTAATATTTAAACTCAATGTAAACTCAATTACAATATGAGCTCGGCTCAAGCTCAATTAGGGTTGTGAGCTAGTCAAGCTATATATTATGAAACTCAAACATAACTCGATAAATTATTTGAGTAACTCAAGCTCAATTCAATTGCTATTAGATCAAATATAAATAAATATCAAGATGAATTCAAGTACTCTATAAATAGATTTAACTAATTTATACATCTAGAGGTCCTAAACCGAATAGAATACCATGTATTTCTAGATGGACTAATCATACTGGCCGGGTTAAAACTCAAACCATCTGACTCACCAACCCTTTTACCCTTCCCTTTCTCCCTACACCCCAACTCCGTACTTGACAAACTCAATGTACCCATCATGCCACCTTGTATCTACTTTATCTCACCTACCACCTCCTTTTCCTCCTCCTCCTCCTTTTCTTTCCAAGTTCACCTACCAAGGTCATTGTAGGTGATTCTGCTGGTTATAAATGCATTGTTTTTGTTTTCTCGTATATTATTATACTATATTTTTAGTTACATAGTTGATTGTCTTGTTTCTTTCTTACAAGGACTTCATATATGTTCCATAATAGCTAGTCAAATATATGCCTACACAGACTGTATTCCGTAGTACATCACTATCGATTTTGAAAAAATCGCTCCCCTGGATGAACTGAATACTGATCGTATGGAACAATATGAACAACATTATGTTATGTCATGTTTACACACAAGGAATTTTTTGCATTCTTTAAAATTTACTACAATCAAAATTTCATAATTATTGTGTTGTTAGTTTATCTTCAACTGGTGATTTGTAACTTGAAATAAGCAAAAGCAAAGTGAGTTATGGGGGTGCTAGAGCTGTTTCCATTATTGCTACTTCGACATTCACGTTACAATTTAAAAGAGAGAGAGAATTAAAAGTGAGATCAATGTAACAGCAATACTTTTGAGTAAGAGAGTATGGGTCTTTTACCTTTTGGTCTGTTCTGATATTTATAGACTAGGCAAGCGAGTAGGTGGGAAGATTTACTTAAGACTCACAACTAAGTTAAAAAAATGAAAAATAAACCTAAGTGCTTTCAAAACCTTAAACCCATTGTTTACATTATTGAAGATAAAGACTGTACGTTGTATCAATATCAAATTGTGTATGCCTCTCCTCATCCTTGTGCATAGTGTTAGTAATATTTTGTAGCTGAAGTAGTGGTCATCATCAACTAATTGGCATTTGATGTGATAAAGGGCTAAAATGTACAATTATAATAATTCCACATGCTACATCAATTTTAGGTCAATTTGCGACTAAATATAGCTAAACTTATCGCGTGTTATATATATTATCCAGTTGAAGATTCAACATCTAACTTTTTCATGTCAAAAGAAGAAAAAAATAAAAAAATAATAATAAAAAGAAAGAAAAGAAATCCGCACTATAGATTATTTATCCATGATAACACATTTGTTGACGAAGATGTTATATTGCTTGGTGTTTTTTTTTCAAAAACGTTAAAGATGTGGCGGGAAGTAAGTCCAATATCTTTATTAAGCAATGAATATTGTATAACTATAAATAGCATTAGACGTCAAGATAGAACATAGGAAAAAGATACAAAGAATAAGAAATTGAAACAAGGTTTATCGAATCACCATAACATATCGACAAAGAGCTTGGTTGGTGAGAGAAAGGTGAAAGGGTTGGTGTGTGTGTCGTGGTCCACGAATCGTGCACGTCGTTTCTTTGCAGGGCCGCCTAGGGAAGATTTTAGTAGAATGGCTCAAACAACGTAATTTGTCTTATTAAAAAATTAGTATCTACATTACTAAATTTTAAGGATCTTGATAATTGTAATACATTATCTATACTTTGAGTGGAATAACTAAATTGTGTGTTTTTCATTAGTTCCATCACATTGTGTATTAGCAATTAAAGCTTAAAAAGGAAAACTTTGGCCTCGGGGTCTCCTTCAACGATTATTAATATATTATTTAACTAAAACTGGTTACTCAAATACTATGCTTACATGCAATGGCCAAATTGAAAAATTAAACTTCCATTTTAATTAGTACATGTAGTTATTAAAGCTACTTTTATATTTGACACACAAATCACGGGTACTATTTAGTAATACTAAATATATAAAAATTCATACAAGTATCAATTAACATCTAAAATCTTTTATATTTCTTGGAAACCTTATATCGCCCATAGCTTTTTATTTATATTAGTAATAATTTTTCGTCGTTTATAAGTTTTTGTATCATTTTTACTTTTTCACTATTAAAAGCTTTTAGATATAAATGATTCTTTTCTTCTAACAATCCCACCCAAGAGTTATACCTTTTCATTATTTTAATACAAAATGGCACAACTCTTATATTCCTATAATTTGAACGAGTATAACTCATTTTAAAGACACATCTCATTCAACTATAGAAAGACTATTAATAGTGATAAAACATTACGACATTAATTATGCGACCATAATTAAATGACGGAATTTAAATCATATTTAAAACATCCATTTTTTATATGTTAAACTCGACAATCTTATAAATAAATATATATTTATATATTATTAAAGCGGATGAGCCCATGATGATGTCTATACCTTTTTAAAAATGTTCTTCTCGTAAAATTCCTTCAAATGCCACTAATTAACACTATCATTGATGCAGTAAACGAGTATTTAAAGACCCATATAGTAAATTTGCAGGTTAAACATTCACATCCAAAATTTAACACCATCCTCCCATCCTATGTTGTATGTTCACAACGTTTCATCAAAGATAAATTTTATGCTGAAACATAGCTGATCCCACACTCTTCTTACGTTTTCCTCTACGTATATACACCCTCTCTCTAGCCATTTCCTCTATAAAGAAATCTCAACACACTATGGGATACGAGAGATACTAAAGAAAATTTGGAGAAGTTGCTAGATTTTTACTAGGCAGCCTTCATCAATAGTTTTGATAGAGATTTACGTTATGTTGATTTACTGTAATGGAATAACACTAAAATGGAATAATAATTTTTTTAATATATTTTTGTTTTATGATATGGTCATTTTTTTGGAATAAAAATTATATTATATGAGGAATAGCTATTCTTTTAGTAAATAAAAGAAATCGGAATTCTTTATTTATTTTACGTTATATGAAATAAGTATTTCTTATAATATAAATTTTTTTAACTAAATAAAAGAATAATTATTGCATAATAATAAATATAGAATAATAATTTCATTCCAATAAACTAAACAAAATGTTAGTACAAGACAACAAAACACTAGAGAATTGTCATGCGATCCTCAAATTTTGTATTGTATTCAAGGTAATAAAGAAGTAAAAAGATTCATTCAATACTATGCACCATATATTATGTATGTATAACAGGTAAATACCAATAAAATTTTACACACATGGTAGTGGAATCAATAATTTCCAAAAGAATTACTATCCACATTTTGTACTAACTACATACATTAAAATCTTATTGATATTTACATTCCATGTATGCAAAACATGTGGCATCTAATATCCAATAAATTTTTTTTTATATAAAGAATGTATAATGTCATAGTATATATGGTAATCTCAAAAATTGGATACACACGTCATTTCTTTATAAGAGAATAAAGGATTCTGGAGAAGAAAGATGCTTTATGTACATACTGATTTTATTTGGTTTCTACATTATGTTTTTGTTTCTTGAATAATGAAGGTCATAGCCTCATAGGTTTTATCATAAGTTGTTTATTTTTATGAATTAACATTGGTTAGTGTCATAATTGACCAATTATAAATCAGAAAGATGAAGGGACACGATAGAAAAAGAAATATGTATAGACATGTTTCTTAAAAAATTATTGATATTTTTAGCCAAAAAAGTGAAATAAAGGTGCATTATTACATATTTGTTTCTTTAGCCCCTAATAGCTTGCATGTTCGAGAGGGTAAAATAATAATAACGTAGTAGAAAATTTGCAAAAAAAACATAACTCCAGACTAAATTGATCGAAGGCTCAGCTAAAAGCAAGCCTTACATTCGATGAAAATTTTTGAGACTAAAGATAAGTAAGCCAAGGCAAGCACTCTATAATAATTGGATGCACCACATGTAGACATTTCCTATCTAGCTGCACAGATCACTTTATATAAAAGTACTTTAGAATATTTAGGAGAAAAGACACTTATCACAATTTTGACGGCTAACCTCAGTTATAAAGGGCGTCTCTAGTAAAGAATTTTGAATTCTCAAAATTCTAGACAAGATGTCATTGATTGAATTATCTACTTATACCCTACCAACTTGAGTGTCATAGTGCAACTATTGGAGCCAACTTCAAAAGCCTCTTAGTCTACATTTCCCCTTTCTTAGGCCGCACCTCAAGTTAATCTAGATCCCTACACGTCCCTTGTGAAACTAAAAGAATTTCCATCAACAATAGTAACCATAGTATTTTAATATATTTTTGTTTTGTGCATTGTTATAGTAAATTGATGAGAAGAATATAAACTACATTATAAAATATTATATGCTATTGTTTCTGCTTCACGACCTTCCAAGTGATTAAATCATTAGGAAGTTAGAGCAAAATGACCAAAGAAATAAAGCAAAATGGATGGAATAGAGGGATTTTGCAATGGCGCAAGTAAAGTGGATGACTATTAAATCATTCCATTTCTTCAAGCAACTCAATTCTAAACACAAATCACATTACAGAGGCATAGAGAATTCATACATGATGACAAATTGCTATGATATGAGAAACTCTCTTATTGTCTAACACAAATATCTCGCAGACTTCTCAATAGTGATATACTGTAAGGTTGAATCGAAGGATGGCATTAAGGTTTACAAGGTCTTGGAAGACTGTCTCTATAGTAGCAATTCCTCTTGCAAGTGCAAATTTACCCGTTCCTCCCACAATAGAGACATCTCTGTATTTCAAAAAAAACCTATCAGATCCCTGAATTTCAAGTGTGCTACCACCAAACTCTTTATTGGTGAAAACTATTGATAGCAACAAATGCAAGTCCGAACCATCCAATGCAGTGTTTATGTAAATTCCATGAGCTCTTCCTATTTCTGTCGAGTTTCGATCATATGCTTCAGTTAGCTTATCATCGTAAGCAAAGACAGTTCCAAATCCAAGTATCCACCAACGTTCCTTGGGAACACCAGCAACTATCTTATTGGTGACGTTGAGGCCACTTTCCCAATCATGCATGTAGAATACAATGTTGGTCTTTTTCAGTTTTTGGGTATTGGGATCGATTTCATGTTTGGCTTGTGTGCAAGAAGAGAGTACTAGAGAAAGTGCTAAGAAGAATGCTGCTATAGTTACTTTGGATGCCATAGCTGAATTTACTTCAGCCTTAGAACTATGTGTACTTTATTCAAATATAAATACTTGGTTGATGTCCTAGTAATGTGGCAGTGACCCTATTTATAATGCAAGTAACCAGCATACTGCCATTTGAATGAAGCTTTTGCTTTCTTGGAGATGCCATTTAAAACAACATTTATCGCAATCACCATAACATATTGACAAAGAACTTGGTTGGTGAGAGAAAGGTGGGGCCATTCCCGTTCCATGTTTAGGAGAAACGATGGCTTGATTTTTATTTATTTATTTTAAGCCATAAGAGGCTTGATTGAGTTCGTCAAGCAAAAGGGTTGGTGGGTCGTAGCCCACGAATCTTGCACTTCATTTCTTTGCAGGGACGCCTGGGAAGATTTTAGTAGAAAGGCTCAAACAACGGTAATTTGTCTTGACGTTGGTTTTTAATTTTTTTTTTCTTTTCATAATTTTAACCAAAGAAGAAATTCGAATCTGATTTATTCAAGTAGAAAAATAACATCCATATAAATAGACTGTAAAGGTCTTGACGGTTTATAACTTCAAACATTAGAAATTGTAGCACATTATCTCTACTTCAAGTGGAATAGCTAGATTATATGTTTTGTACAAACTATGTAGGTTAAAATATTTTGGTATTAATATATGGTGTGTAATGCACAATAAATTTTTTCATGATAAAGAATGAATAATGTCATAGTATATATGGTATCTCGAAAATTAGACACATTACCACTTCTTTTACAAGAGAATAAAGGATTAAGGAGAAGAAAGAGACTTAATTATCCAAAACGGTCATTATTCCGGAAGATTTTGTAGGAGGCTTTATGAATATTCAATCAGAAGTAGAGTAAGTGTTTTAGCTTTTCCACGATTGGAGATAGAAGTCCATAGCTATGACACATTCCTTTGTCCAACCGTTTAAAGTCTGAAACAAAGTCCAAATCTTGATACAAAATATAGGAAGATAATTGGTGGACCAACGACATAGGTTAGTCCCACTAGCCCCATATGAGTGTTATTATCCTATTTATCCAGGAAAAAAATTTAAAAAAAAAAAGAAAAAGAAAAGGTAGAATCCCAAAAGATGAACGATTTCTAAGATCGTAAATAAATCAAGTTGTAATAATACACTATTGAATTTAAGCTCAAGCTCTATTGAGAATTTTAGAATTTAAGCTTTACTTAGAGTGATATTCAATAAACTAGAATTAAACTCAATTAAGCTTATTTAAACTTGATTATCTAAGAAAATATATTTTTTATCCAATAATTTAATATTTATATCAAACTCGATATAAACTTGACTGCAATACAAGTTCTCTGCTCAAGCTCAAACTTAACTCAATAAATTATTTAAGTAATTTGAGCTTAATTCGATTGTTACTAGATCGAACATAAGAAAATATCAAGATAAATTTGAACACTCTATAAATAGATCTAACTAATTTATACATCTAATGATCCCAAAACCGAATAGAAAACCATATATTCCTTGATAGACTAATCATACCGGCGGGGTTAAAACTCAAACCATCTGACTCACCAAACCTTTTACCTTTCCCTTTCTCCCAAATCCTCAGCACTATACTTGACAAACTCAATGGACCCATCATGCCGCCATGCCTCTACTTTATCTCACTTACCACCTCCTCTTCCTCTTTCTTCTTCTTCTTCCAAGCTCACCTACCAAGGTCACTTACCACCTCCTCTTCCTCTTTCTTCTTCTTCTTCCAAGCTCACCTACCAAGGTCATTGTAGGTGATTATGCTAGTTATAGGGACATTGTTTACGTTTTTTTTTCTCTTTTTTGTATATTATTATACTATACTTTTAGTTACATAATTGATTGTCTTGTTTCTTTCCTACAAGGATTTCATATATGTTCCGTAATAGCTAGTCAAATACATGCCTAGATCAACTACAGTACAACACTGTTGATTTTGAAAAAATTAATCCCCCTGATGAATTGATTAATACTGATCATATGTAACAATAGAAACAATATTATGTTATGCCTATGTTTACATAGACGATATTTTTGGCATTTTTTTGAAATTTACTACAATCAAAATTTCACAATTACTAGGTTGTTGGTTGATCTTCAACAAGTAATTTGTGACCTAAAATAGGCAAAGCAAAGTGAGCTTTAGGGGTGTTGAACCTGTTTCTAATATGGCCATTTCGTTGCTTAACTTAGAGTTTGAGAGAGAAAGAGAGTTGAGAGTGAGATCAACAACTAGCTTTTCCTTGTCAAAAGAAGAAGAAGAAAAAAAAAAAAGAAAAAAGAAACCTACATCATAGATTATTTATACATGATAACATGGGTTGATGAAGATATTATATTGCTTGGTGTTTTTTCTTTGTTTTTTTCAAAAACGTTAAAGATGTGGCGGGAAGTGAGTCCAATATCCTTATTAAACAATGAATGTTGTATAACTATAAATAGTAATAGACGTCAAGATAGAACATACGAAAAAGAAATAAAGAATAAGAAATTAAAACAACGTTTTTATCGCAATCATCATAACATATTGACAAAGAACTTGGTTGGTGTGAGAAAGGTGGGGGAGATTCCCATTCCATGATTAGGTGAAACGATGGCTCGATTTTTTCTTTTTTAATTATTATTTAGCCATAAGATGGCTCGATCGAGTTTGCCAAGCAAAAGGGTTGGTGTGTCGTGGTCCACGAAACGTGCACTTCGTTTCTTTGCTGGGCCGCCTGGGGAAGATTTTCATAGAATGGCTCAAACAACAGTAATTTGTCTTGACCTTGGTTTTCAACTCTTTTTTTTATATATAATTTTAATAAGATGAGAGATTTAAGTCTTGCTCATTCTATTTCATCAAAAGACAGCAATCACATTACTAAATTTCAATGATCTTCACCGTTTATAACTTCAAATATTAGAAATTGTAACACATTATCTCTACTTCAAGTCGAATAGTTCCACATTATGTATTGGCCATTAAAGCTTAAAAGGGAAAACTTTGGCCTCAGGGTCCTTGAACGATTACTAATATATTATTCAACTAAAACTGCTTCTTCACCTCTCTTATATATATATATAAAGTTGCTTAAAACTACTATTTAGGTAATGCTAATTTCATTTTAACCAATATATTTTCTGATCAATCAAATACCATGCTTACATACAATGGTGACATTGAAAAATTAAATTTCCATTTTAATTATTGCAAGTACTTATTAAGTTACTTTTGTTTTTGACACATGCATCACAAGGAATGCTCTTAAATAATATATCTTTAAAAAAATTACTAAATAGTGTATCTAGAAAAATTATTTCAAAAATATGCTATAAAGATGCGAATCTAGCCTACACCTTTGGTGCAAATTTTTCTTTTTATCATTGAATAAAAATGTTATGAAAAATTATGATTTTCACACTTTTTTATGATTTATCTTATAATATATGGAAAAAAAATGATATTGACATGATTTATTTTTTCAACTTTGAAGAATCATAACTTTTTGCTCATATGGAGTTACAGAACCCATAATATATCAAAAAAGACTGATTTAAGTTTATTATAGCTGAAACCAAAGCACATTACAATTTGGTATTTTTGTAAGGGTGAAATTGCTATGTTTTCACTGCCTACTGATTACTTGAATAATTAAAAAAAAAAGATGAAGTTATAACATAGTAGACTCAGTTTTTTTTTTCTTTTTTTTCATATATTATAAGATAAAGCATAAAGGGGTACAAAAATCATGATTTTCATGAACTTTGTCTCTTTTTATTTATCAATATGATAACTAGTAGATTGAAAATATAGTAATTTCACTCTCATTAAAATACTAAATGGCAATGTGGTTTAATTTTAGCTATAGTAGACTTAAATCAATCTTTTTATATATTTTATAGGTTCTATAATTTCATATAAGCGAAATATTATAACCCTTCAAAGTTGAAAAAGCAAATTGCATCATTATTAATTTTTTCTTTTTTTGTATATTATAAGATAAAGCATAAAGGAATGTGAAAATCATGGTTTCTCATAAAATGTTTCTTCAATGATATAAAAAAATACACTAAAAGCGCAAACACATTCAGTTTTGCTAAAATTCACAAAACTAAAGGCATGCTCCAAGTCCACACCTTCATAACCTATTTTTAGAATAATTTTTCGAAATACACTATTTCACAAATTAAAAAAAAAATACATTATTTAAGAGCATTCCTCCATGCATCATAGTACTATTTAGTATTTTTTTTAATATATAAAAATTCATACAAATATCAATTAATGGTCTAAATCTTTTATGTTTTTGGAAAACCTTTTATCACCTATAGTTTTCTATTAGTATTAATAATAACTTATGATCATTTATAAGTTTTTGTATCATTTTTACTTTTTCACTATTAATACCTTTTAGATATAAATGATTCTTTTCTCCTAACTATGCCTTGCAAGAGTTATATCTTTTCATTATTTTAATATAAAAAGGCACAATTTTTATAGTCCAAATTATAACTCATTTTAAAAACATAACATCTCATTCAACTATAGAAAGACTATTAATAGTTGTAAGACATTACAACATTATTTATGTGACCTAATTAAATAATGGAATTTAAAGCATATTTAAAACATACATTGTTTAGATATCAATTTTGATAATCTTATAAGTAAACATGTATTTATATATTATTAAAGCGTACGAACCCATCTTAATATCTAAACATTTTTAAAAATGTTCCTCCCATGAAATTCCCTCAAATGCCACTAATTAACACTATCATTGGTGCAGTAAAGGAGTATTTAAAGACCCATATAGTATATTTTTAGGTTAAACATTCACATCCAAAATTTGGCACCATCATCCCATCCCATGTTAAATGTTCACAATGTTTCATCAAAGGCAAATTTTGTGTTGAAACATTAGTTGATCCCACACTCATCTTATGTTTTCCTCTAAGTATATACACCTTCCCTCTAGCCATTTCTTCTATAAAGAAATCCGAACACACTTATGGGAGAGGAGAGATACTGAAAAAAATTTGGAGAAGTTGCTAGATTGTCACTAGGCAGCCTTCATCAATGCTTTTGGTGGAGACTTATGTTACATTTGGTTTGCCAAGATGGAATAACACTAGATTGGAATAACATCTCTTCTACAATATTTTTTATTTATGATATGATTATTTTTTAAATAAAAAAAAAAAGACATTTCGTAAAGAATAGTTATTCCTTTAGTAAAGAAAAAAACCAGAATTTTTTTATATATTTCATGTCATATGAAATAGGCAGTTTTTGTAATATAATTTTTTTAAACCAAATAAAGAAATAAGTATTCCATAGAAATAAAAGTAAAATAACAATTCCATTCCAATGAGTTAAACATAATGTTACTGCAAGACAACAAAATGCTAAAGAGTTGTGGTAGGATCCTCAAATTTTGTATTGTATTCAAGGTAATAAAGAAGTAAAAAGATTCATTAGGTATTATATATCACATATTATGTACACATGATATATGAATACTAATAAAATTTTTACACACATAGCAGTAGAATCAATAACTTTCAAAACAACTATTACCCATATTTTGTATAAACTATATACATCAAAATCTTATTGATATTTACACACCATGCATAAAAAACATATAACATCTAATACCTAATAATTTTTCTCTTTTTTTTTTGATAAAGAATGAATAACATCATAGTATTTATGGTATCTCAAAAAT
Organism: Laguncularia racemosa; assembly: GCA_037954665.1. Classification (NCBI taxonomy): domain Eukaryota; kingdom Viridiplantae; phylum Streptophyta; class Magnoliopsida; order Myrtales; family Combretaceae; genus Laguncularia; species Laguncularia racemosa. The sequence continues at coordinate 1,574,364 of JBBMOL010000108.1, forward strand.
TGGACACACTAGTCATTTCTTTACAAGAGAATAAAGGATTAAGGAGAAGAAAGACACTTTATGTGCATATGAATTTTATTTGGTTTGTACAATTTTTTTCTTGAATAATGAGGGAGATAGCCTCATAGGTTTTATCATTTTTAGAGTTTGACATGTTTGATTGATATATGCTTGTTAGGCATTTTGAGTTTTCACCCTCGTATTAATCTTATTCATTAGCACAAGTGGAATGGAGAAACAATGATAATGCAAATTTATTAAACCTAGTAATAAAGATATATAATGTCAATCTTTATCATAAGTTATTTATTTTTACAAATTAATATTGGTTAGCGTTATAATCGACCAATTATAAATCAATTAGAAAGATGAAGGGACACAATAAAAATAGAAATATGTATAGGTATGTTGCTTAGAGAAATTATTGATTATTTTTAGCCGAAAAAAGTGAAATAAAGGTGCATTATTATATATTTGTTTCTTTAGCCCCTAATAGCTTGCATGTTCGAGAGGAGGGTAAATAAAAATATATATTATCCTTCGTTATTATCCTACAACATTTTGTTAATAATCGGTATTATGAGTAGTTTAAGTCAATTATTTTACATTCATAAACCTCTTAATATTTATCTTTGGGGAAATTATGCAATAAGTTCTAAAATCATTTGATTCTTATAGGTGATATTAAAACCTTCAATTTTAATGTATTCCTAAAAAAAAAAAAAATCCTCGAGTGCATAATCCACTAGTTTTTATTAGTATAAATATATTTTGATACAAAATCAACACATAATTCAGTTTATATGATTCAAAAAAATAATAAAAGCAAGCCTTACATTCGATGAAATATTTTGAGACCAAAGATAAGTATGCTAAATCAAGTACTCTATAACAATGGAATGCACCACATGCAAACATTTTCTAACTAACTACAGGCATCACTTTCAGTATAAGTATTCTAAAATATTCAAGAGAAAGGATTCGTACACCTATCACAATCTCAATGATTGACCTCAACTATAAAAAGCCTCTTAGGTAAAGAATTCTAAATTCTTTAAATTCTAGACAAGATATCATTGGTTGAATTATCTACTTATACTTTATTGACTTGAGCATCAAAGTGTAAGTACTATAGCTACCTTTGGCAACCATCTTAGTTCATATTTGCTCTTTTGTAAGCCATACCTCGAGTCAATCTAGGCTCCCACACGTTTCCTAAGAATTTAGGAGAATTTCCATCAACAACAATAATCATAGTATTTTAATATCTTTCTATCTTGTGCATTATTATAGTAAATTGATAAGATGAATGCAAACTATATTTATAATATGTGTTATTATTTCCACTCCAAAACCTTCCAAGTGATTAAATCATTAGAAAGCTAGAGCAAAATGACCAAAGAAATAACGCAAAATGGATGGAATATAGGGTTTTTGTAATGGTGCAAGTAAAGCAGATGACTATTAAATCATTCCATTTCTTCAAGCAACTCAATTCTAAACACAAATCACATTACAAAGGTATAGAGAATTCATACATGATGACAAATTGCTATGATATGAGAAACTCTCTTATTGTCTAACACAAATATCTCGCAGACTTTTATTAGCTCAATAGTGATATACTGTAAGGTTGAATCGAAGGATGGCATTAAGGTTTACAAGGTCTTGGAAGACTGTCTCTATAGTAGCAATTCCTCTTGCAAGTGCAAATTTACCCATTCCTCCCACAATAGAGACATCTCTGTATTTCAAAAAAAACCTGTCAGATCCCTGAATTTCAAGTGTGCTACCACCAAACTCTTTATTGGTGAAAACTACTGATAGCAACAAATGCAAGTCCGAACCATCCAATGCAGTGTTTATGTAAACTCCATGAGCTCTTCCTATTTCTGTCGAGTTTCGATCATATGCTTCAGTTAGCTTATCATCGTAAGCAAAGACAGTTCCAAATCCAAGGATCCACCAACGTTCCTTGGGAACACCAGCAACTATCTTATTGGTGACATTGAGACCACTTTCCCAGTCATGCATGTAGAATACAATGTTGGTCTTTTTCAGTTTTTGGGTATTGGGATCGATTTCATGTTTGGCTTATGTGCAAGAACAGAGTACTAGAGAAAGTGCTAAGAAGAATGCTGCTATAGTTACTTTGGATGCCATAGCTGAATTTACTTTAGCCTTAGAGCTACGAATACTTTATTCAAATGTAAATACTTGGTTGATGTTCTAGTAGTGTGGCAATGGCCCTATTTATAATGTAAGTGATCAACATACTGCCATTTGAATGAAGCTTTCGCTTTCCTGGAGACGCCATTTAAAACAACTTTTATCGCAATCATCATAACATATTGACAAAGAACTTGGTTGGTGAGAGAAAGGTGGCGGCATTCCCGTTCCATGTTTAGGAGAAACGATGGCTTGATTTTTATTTATTTATTTTAAGCCATAAGATGGCTCGATCGAGTTCGTCAAGCAAAAGGGTTGGTGGGTCGTGGTCCACGAATCTTGCACTTCGTTTCTTTGCAGGGCCGCCTGGGGAAGATTTTAGTAGAATGGCTCAAACAACGGTAATTTGTCTTGACGTTGGTTTTTAATTTTTCTTTTTTTTTCTTTTCATAGTTTTAACTGAAAAAGAAATTTGAATTTGGTTCATTTAACTAAAAAACTAACATCCTAACATCGATATAATAGACTTTAAAGGTCTTGACAGTTTATTATAACTTCAAACATTAGAAATCGTAACACATTATCTCTACTTCGAGTGGAATAGCTAAATTAAATTATATGTTTCATACAATATAACATATAGCGTATAATATCCAATAAATTTTTTTATGATAAAAAATGAATAATGTCACAGTACGTACAATATCTCAAAAATTGAACACACAACCCATTTCTTTACAAGAGAATAAAGGATTAAGTAGAAGATACTTTATGTGCATATTAATTTTATTTGGCTTCTATATTATGTTTTTGTTTCTTGGATAATGAAGGTCACAGCCTCATAGGTTTTATCATTTTTAGAATTTGACAAGCTTGATTGATATATGCTTGTTAGGCATTTTGAGTTGTTACCCACGTATTAAACTGATTCATTGGCACAAGTGGAATGGAAGAAACAATGATAATGCAAATTTATTAAACCTAGTAACAAATATATATAAGGTCAATCTTTATCTTTATTTATTTATTTTTACGTATTAATATTGGTTAGTGTCATAATTGACCAATTATAAATCAATTAGAAAGATGAAGGGACACAACGGAAAAAAGAAATGTGTATGGGCATGTTGCTTAGACAAATTATTGAAATTTTTGGCCAAAAAAGTGAAATAAAGATACATTATTATATATTTAGCTTGCATGTTCGAGAGGAGGGTAAAGGATACTATATATTATCCTTCATTATTATCCTAAAACATTTTGTTAATAATTAGTATTGTGAGTAATTAAGTCAATTATTTTACATTCATAAACCTCTCAATATTTATCTTTGGGAAAATTATGCAAGAAGTTCTAAAACCATTTATAGGTTCTTGTAGGTGATATTAAAACTTCCAATTTTAATGCATTCCTTAAAAAAAAAAAAATCCCAAAGTGCATATTTCACTAGTTTTTATTAGTATAAATATATTTTGACACAAAATGAACCAATAATTTGGTATATATGATTCAAGAAAATAATAAAAGCAAGCCTTACATTTGATGAAAGATTTTGAGACCAAAGATAAGTAAGCTAAGGCAAGAACTCCACAACAAGGGGATGCACCACATGCAGACATTTCTTAACTAACTAAAGGCATCACTTTCAGTGCAAGTATTCTAAAATATTTAAGAGAAAGGATTCATACACGTATTACAATCCCAATGGTTGACCTCAATTATAGAAAGCCTCTCTAGTAAAGAAATCTAAATTCTCTAAATTCTAGACAAAATATTGTTAGTTGAATTATCTACTTATACTTTATTGACCTAAGAGTCAAAGTGTAAGAACTGGAGCCACCTTTGGTAGCCATCTTAGATCATATTTGCTCTTTTGTAAGCAATGCCTCTAATCAATCTAGGCTCCCACACGTTTCTTATGAATCTAGGAGAATTTCCATTAACAACAGTAATCATAGTATTTTAATATCTTTCTATCTTGTGGATTATTATAGTAAATTGATAAAATGAATGCCAACTACACTTTACAATGTGTTATCGTTTCCGCTCCAAAACCTTCCATGTGATTAAATCATTAGAAAGTAAGAGCAAAATGACCAAAGAAATAAAGTGAAATGGATGGAATATAAGGTTTTGTAATGGCACAAGTAAAGTGGACGACTATTAAATCATTCCATTTCTTCAAGCAACTCAATTCTAAACACAAATCGAATTATAGATGCACAGAGAATTTATACATGATGACAAATTGCTATTATATGAGAAACTTTCTTATTGTCTAATACAAATATCTCGCAAGCTTTCATTAGCTGAATAGTGATATACTGTATGGTTGAATCGAAGGATGGCATTGAAGTTTACGAGGTCTGGGAAGACTGTCTCGATAGTAGCAATTCCTCTTACAAGTACGAATTTTCCCATTCATCCCATGATAGAGGCATCTTTGTATTTTAGAAAAAACTTATTGGATCCCTAAATTTCAAATGTGCTACCACTAAACTCTTAATTAGGGAAAACTATTGATAGTAGCAAATGTAAGTTTGAACCATCCAATGTAGTGTTTATGCACATTCCATGAGCTCTTCCTATTTCAGTCAAGTTTCGATCATATGCTTCAATTAGCTTATCATCAAAGGCAAAGACAATTCCGAATCCAAAGATCCACCAACACTCCCGGGGACACTGACAACTATCTTATTGGTGACATTAAGCTCACTTTCCTAGTCATGCATGTAGAATACAATGTTGGTCTTTTTCAACTTTTGGGTATTGGGATCAATTTCATGTTTGGCTTGTGTATAAGAAGAGAGTGCTAGGAAGAATATTGCTATAGTTACTTTGGTTGCCATAGCTTAATTTACTTCGGCCTTGAGCTACGAGTACTTTATTCAAATGTAAATACTTGGCTGATGGTCTAGTAATGTGGTAGTGGCCCTATTTATAATGCAAATGACTAGCATACTGCCATTTGAATGAAGCTTTCACTTTCTTGGAGACACCACTATGTTGGAGTTTTGTGCATATGTTCCCTAGCTTATCTCCTCGAAGCAACTTCCCGGAAAAGAAGTTAGGAAAACATACGTGGTTTTTGGCTATATCGATAGGTTTCACTTTGATGCATTCAATATAGAAGTTTAATCTATTGATGATCAATACGCCTAAGTAATATTTCTAATCAATGTTTTTCCATGAAAATTAAACAAGGAAATTGTTAAAATGGAAAGTTACACAACATATGTATAAGATTTTTCTATTTATAGATAGTATTTTTATTTGTATTCTCAATTTCGTGTCACAAATTACCGTGAAAGGTGTATATTAAAAAATCTTTTATTTGTAGATGATAATAGATGGCAGAGGAGATACTAATGGGGTTAGGAAACTTTGTCTTTTTTGTTCAATTATTTAAAGGTGTGTTTATCCTCCAGCTATTAGTAAACAATGGAGTGAGTGTGACTTTTCCTAGTCTCCGAGCAATAGTAAACTGGGTAGGTGAGAGGTGGCGGCTTGAGAGTTGAGACGATATAGATAAACCATTAAGTTTTTTCAAGTAAAGGGGTTGATAAAGTATATCCGGAAATATAGAATTTTAAACAGATGTTTGAAAGTATGTCCGAATAAAATTTTGATAACGGGGTTGATAAACTGGATAGGTACGTATTATATATGCTTAAAAGTAATATTTTAGGTTAAGATTTTTGTAATCTAATACTATAGACGTAGGTTTTTCAGGGAGATGGGATCGGATTTATACCTCCTTTCTCCCGATGCGATTGCTAAAAAAAGAAAAAAGAAAAAAATTGATATCCTGCATCTTACGCTTTCTTTTCTTATTTACAAGTGTGCAAACATTTTGAGAGGACATACAAATATTGGCATCTTTAAATATTAATTATTTAAATGGGACTCGGAAGGGCTACATGCACGTTGGATCTGATTCTGTTATGTAGTAATCCACATAAAGTTAATATTTTTTTGCTATTTGATACTTGCTAGGAAAAAAGAAAAACAGAAAGAAATTAATATCCTCTGCTTACTGACAATGATCAAAATGCTCTATAACTTATAATTCTAACTCATTCACATCAGTTTTCAATACAAAGAATGAAATTAAAAGGGGTCAAAGATATACACATTTTGAGCATACTTTTATACTACTATAATAAGTGATGCAAAGGAGGCCTTAAAAAATCTATGCTTTTGAGCAATTTTCAAGTTGGCTACCGAAGTAAAATTTCTTCGGGTAACACTCTTAAATATGATACTTTGTTAAAAATATTTTGTAAATATTATATTCAAAAAAATTATTCTAAAAATAAGTTATTAAGACGCATATAGCATCTACGTTTTTATTTCAAAAAAAAAAAATTGACACTGAAGACATAGATGTCACATGCATCTTCAACATAAATTTTTTTTCTTTCTTTTTGCATTGAAGGCACGAATGCCACATGCGCCTTCAATACAAAAAAAAAAATTACACTGAAGATGCAGGTAGCATCCACAGCTTCAATGTAAATTATTTTTTTTTTTAAAGGCATAGATGTCTCCCATGCCTTTAGTAAAAAAAAAAAAAAAATTACATTGAAGGTACAAGTGACATCCGCACCTTTAGTACAAATTTATGAAAACGCAAACCACATCCATACCTTTGAAACCTATTTTTGGAATAATTATTTCAAGTAAAATATTTATGAAATATTTTTTAAAAAGCACCATATTTAAAAGTGTTACCTCAGTTTCTTCATTAGAGAAATCAATGAGTATATATACGGAGAAATTGTCCTTGAACACTGTCGAATTATTTCAACAAATCAACATTCCAGATTGACTACAATATGTCCATAGCAAAAGTGGCCTTTGAAAGAGTGCATAGGAGCATGAGTTCAAAGGAGATCCTAATAAATAGGGTTTGGGCATGAGAATCCATAAAGTACCGAGTTGGATATTTGAGTCATGTTGAGAGAAAGATTGGGACCAAATAAGTCATCTAACAAGTCATGCTTCAAGTTTACCAATCCAGTCTTTAAGTCAACCAAATTTAAGTTTAATTATTTAGATTATATTATCTATCCAAATAATTGGGCATATTTATAATAGGCGATTTATTGGTTTTAGTACAATGATATTTTTAAGTAACCATAATATCCAATAAGCATAATATTCCTTTGCATTTGTTTGGTTCAATGGAAAAATCCTTAAATGTAATGACAAATCTTTGATATCAAGAATGTATATTAAAAAAAAAAAAAAAGACTTGTGTATTTAATTGTTGCAAAAACATACTTTTGTTGTTTGGTAGAAATAATATTGTACATTCGTAGTGGAGGAACAAAACAAAAAAAAAAACACTTGAACCTAAATATGATAAAAATCAAATTTTACTTCAAAACAAGCACAAAAATGCGTAATAGTTTTTAATTAATATTACAAATAAAAGACTGATAAATAAGTCACAAATATGACTATAAGTTAGAATTCAAATCTACATCCGTATCAAGTGTATACTTACTTATTTAAAAGGTGGAAATAAGGTTACATTTTCTTCGAGTTTAAAAATAAATAAATAAATAGGGGAGAGAGAAAGATTAAAAAGAAAAATTACAAGGTGTTGAACATAAAATCATCCTCTCAACCCAATATTACCATACAACAAAATCTTTTAGATAAATGGGTCATACAAAGACTAGGGTTTTGTTGTTTTTTCTTGCAACACGTATACAGGGGACCTATAATTCTTCCAAAGAAAAATGACTTCGGTTTCGAGTAAGAATTCAAGTCTTAGCTCCAAAACGATGTGGTAACATGATGCTGTTTACTGTGACTTTGAAAATGATAAATGGGTTACATACTTAAATATTGTTTTTTTCAAAAAAAAAATTGCGTAAATATTATATCCATAAAACATATTCCTAAAATAAATTGCGAAAGCACAAATTACGTATACAACTTCAAGGATATGCAAAAATTTCAAGCTAAAGACGTAGACCTGATCCGCGACTTCAGTATAATTTTTTTTCTTAACCCTACTAATCTTTACTACAAACCTATAAAGTTTATAATACTACGAACCTATAAAGTTTCTACAAACCTATAAAATTATTATAAAAGTATATCTACAAACTCATAAAATTATTGTAAAAGCATGTCTGCAAACTTAAAAGTGTTATGGTAAATTTATACAGTAATATACAGGACAAATTTACACCAATACTTTCAAATATAAATATGAATCATCAGTTTAGTTCATATGTTTACATTTCACATTTCGATCATTGAATTTCCTCTGTAAACTTCATATTGCAAATTTTTGTTTTCACAATTTGTGTTTTACGCAATTTCTAATCTACTGAAATACGTGTGTAAAAATTTTTTCATCAAGATCTCAGTATGACTTCTTCTGAAAAAATTTATTTTTATTGCTATTATTGTACTTTGGATAAATGTAAAAAAAAAAAAAAGACATGTAAATATGTATACTACATAAATGTTATTGAAGTAGTAGTTATTGTTAATTAACTATTAATTAGTTAATAATTAATTATTAATATATGATTAACTAACATTAGTAAATGTATTATGTATATATTTTATTATAATGTACTTTTGTAAACATAGCCGTAAATGAAGTTATTTTTAATTAACTGTTAATTATTGCTAAGAAATTAATTAACAAAAAAAATTGTATTGGGTAGAAATGTAAAATATTTCTATGGTTTAGTAGAATTAGTCATAAAAGTAAGTAGTTAATAATTATCCGTTAATTAAAGATTATTAGTCATTATTATGTCGTTAATTAATTATTGTAAAATTAATTAGTAAAAAATTGTGTATTTGTTGCAACGTGAAAATATTTGTAAGGTTTTATAAAATGAGTTATTAAATTAATTAGTTATTAATTATTCATTAATCAAAGGAGATTAATCATTAATATATCATTAATTAATTACTATAAAATTAATTAGTGAAAAATTTTGTATTGGGTGGAAATGTAAAATATTTGTATGGTTTACTAGAATTAGTCATAAGGATAAGTAGTTAGTAATTATCCGTTAATTAAAGGTGATTAGTTATTAATATGTGGTTAATTAATTATTGTCAAAGTAATTAGTAAAAAAATTTGTATTTGTTGTAAGGTGGGATTATTTGTATGTTTTTGTAGACTCAATTATAAAATTAATTATTCGTTAATCAAATGGAATTAGTCAATAATATATCATTAATTAATTGCTATAAAATTAATTAGTGAAAATTTTTATATGGGTAGAAATGTAAAATATTTGTATGGTTTAGTAGAATTAGTCATAAAAGTAAGTAGTTAGTAATTATCTGTTAATTAAAGATGACTAGTCATTAATTAATTGTTGTAAAATTAATTATTGAAAAATTTTGTATTTGTTGCAAAGTAAAAATATACGTATAGTTTTATAAAATGAGTTATAAAATTAATTAGTTATTAATTATCCATTAATCAAAGGGAATTAGTCATTAATATATCATTAATTAATTACTATGAAATTAATTAGTAAAAAATTTTGTATTGGGTGGAAATGTAAAATATTTGTATGGTTTAATAGAATTAGTCATAAGAGTAAGTAGTTAGTAATTTTCCATTAATTAAAGGTGATAAATTGTTAATATGTGGTTAATTAATTGTTGTCAAAGTAATTAGTAAAAAATTTTGTATTTGTTGTAAGGTGGGATTATTTGTATGATTTTGTAGACTCAATTATAAAATTAATTAGTTATTAATTATTTATTAATCAAATGGAATTAGTCATTAATATATCGTTAACTAATTGCTATAAAATTAATTAGTAAGAATTTTATATTGGGTAGAAATGTAAAATATTTGTCTGATTTAGTAAAATTAGTCATAAGAGTAAATAGTTAATAATTATCCGTTAATTAAAGATGATTAGTCGTTATTATGTCATTAATTAATTGTTGTAAAATTAATTAGTAAAAAATTGTGTATTTGTTGCAACGTGAAAATATTTGTATGGTTTTATAAAATGAGTTATAAAATTAATTACTTATTAATTATCCATTAATCAAAGGAGATTAATCGTTAATATATTGTTAGTTAATTACTATAAAATTAATTAGTGAAAATTTTTGTATTGGGTAGAAATGTAAAATATTTGTATGGTTTAGTAGAATTAGTCATAAGGGTAAGTAGTTAGTAATTATCCGTTAATTAAAGGTGATTAGTTATTAATATGTGGTTAATTAATTGTTGTCAAAGTAATTAGTAAAAAATTTTGTATTTGTTGTAAGGTGGGATTATTTGTATGTTTTTGTAAACTCGATTATAAAATTAATTAGTTATTAATTATCCGTTAATCAAATGGAATTAGTCATTAATATATCGTTAATTAATTGCTATAAAATTAATTAATAAAAAATTTTATATGGGTAGAAATGTAAAATATTTATATGGTTTAGTAGAATTAGTTATAAAAGTAAGTAGTTAGTAATTATCTGTTAAATAAAGATGATTAATCATTAATTTTTTGTTAATTAATTGTTGTAAAATTAATTATTGAAAAATTTTGTATTTGTTGCAAGGTGTGATTATTTGTATACTTTTGTAGACTGAGTTGTAAAATTAATTGCTAAAAAATTTTATATTGGTTGCAAATGTAAATTATTTGTACGATTTTTCATAATAGATGGAGCCTGGACCTTTTGATCCTTCAATCTTGACGCAGCAGGCTAGTCATCAATTACAAGCAGTCTAGGATGGAGAGGTAACAAACGTTTTACTTATCAATTAGTTTACATTGCATTAAAGATAGAAAACATTTTACATGTTGTTGGCATAGGAGCAAGCAACGATCATTGTGCAATGGCATGAGTTGTCACTCCGTCGCAACGAGCGTACAATCCCATTCAACGCGTGAATGGAGCCATACTTACAACTAGCTAGATTCGAAGGTGTCAGTCGGTTGCCATACATACCCTTTGATTGGCACATGATTACAACACTAGTGGAGAGATGCAGTCCAAAGACGCATACATTCCACATGCTGATAGGGGAGTTTACCATCACGCTACAAGATGTGGAGATCCAGTTGGGACTCCCCATTGATGGACAGGCAGTTACGGGGAGTAGCTGCCTGGATTGGGGAGCAATATGTGAAGAACTACTAGGGTGAGACCTAAGTCCAGTGGTAGAGTTGGACGCATTAATATGATATGGCTCTGCGATATGTTCTAGCTAATTCCATCGATCACCGATGTAGAGCAAATACATTGAGCTACTTGTGCTTACATTTTACAACTGTTAGGGGGATTTATCTTTATCGATAAATCCAGTTCCCTTATGTAAGCAATGTGGTTACCATTGCTGCAACATTTCAACATCATTAGGATATATAGTTGTAGGGCCGCATGTCTGACATGGTTGTATCGCCAACTATGTGTCACGTCCTCACCATCGGCACATGAGATTGGAGGGGCGGCCATATTACTACAAGTGTGGGCCTGGGACAGATTTCCCTACACCATACCCATCAGTCGACACGAACTATCTATACCAGCCAGATGTCCACTGGTGGCATAGTGGAACATGCGGACGGACATGCAGTTTCACCCCACCTACATAGTCAACGCATATTGGGATACATTAGACAGGCACAATATGTCGCAGATACCTCGGTAATCATATTTCTTTCCTTGCAATTAATCATATTTATCATTTAAAGTAAAAAAACAAAATTCTTATTTTTAGGTTAAATGGGAGCCGTACGGCATAAATTTGATTAATATACTACCATATTTCTACAAAGCCGGCATGCACGTTTGGACGGCTCGAGTGCCACTCATTTGTTTCCATATTGTTGAGTAGCATTTCCTGGATGAAGTGGTCGGGCAATTTAGCAGGTTCCAATATATCCTACAACTGGAGCTACATGAAATCGACCTACGTGGCCAAATTGATGTCAATTAGACCATCCTACATGAAGTGTATTTAAACATGTGGGAACAGCGAGTCAGTCGAGTCGTTCCTATGGAGGGTCCTCGTAGTGTACATGATAGCTACTTGTGATGGTATGGGTCGATAAGTAGGAGATACATTAGCCACACGGGGGCAATTCTTGGCTTTCTTGTAAGAATAATTTACATACACTCTAGCTAATGTCCAAATAATTACATGATCATGTTATCCTTAATTTACGTTTTCTTCATACTTGCAGGGTGACACCTTACGATAGATTTGCCTACCGTCGAACATAAACACGACTATCAAAACAGCTGCTTACAGTCTTTAGTTCATGCTTCACTGTTGGGGGGGGGGGGGGGGGGGGGGGGGGACTATACCCGTAACCACGGTAGCAAAACACTTAGGAGGAGGCTGAACCGGTTCCAACGGAGTCTTGGGAAGTGCACTGGCACCCAATCCAACTCATCCCCTATAGGCGTGAAGTGCATCGTATATGTTTAGTCCTAATATGTCCATCTATACCAATTTGGTATAAAATGTGTCATATCAAGCCTAAGTAAGGCAGCCATTGCATAGGCGTGTGAGCATGGAATTCTATATATCTACCACTTCTAGCAACTACATGTTCTACGGGCAAAGTCAACAACGTGCATTTGGCCCCTCCCCTTATCCCACTAGCAATGCGTCGACTATTGGTAAGGACTTCAATAACTCTGTCGTACCTACTATAGTCAATGACCCTATGGTTGCTGGCTCGTTAATTCCATTGGTCGATCATTTTAGCTACATATTTGGTGAAAATTCTACCCTTCGCAATATTCTTCAATGCCTTCGTTCACTTCTACAAGAAGTACCCAATGCAGTTGTAGAACGTTTTCTTTACTAAAATAGTCACAGGTAACCCTCAAGCCCCCATCAATATGGAATTATAGCTTTCAACAATATTAGAGATCATATACCAAAATCGATAGCAGTCATCATGAGTTAACGTCCACATATCGAACAGCACGTCATCGAACCAGTCTAACACATCCGGCAAAATCATCCCCACCCACTCCATCACATAATTAAACTTGCAAAATTGTGTTTGCAACTCGGCATATGTGACCAACTTCTTGCACTGGGTGTTTTTATGTGCCAAGTTGAAGTTGCTCGCAACGTGTCGAAGGCAGAACCACCACACCACAAATGGAGGCCACCATCCATTCGCTTCTTCTTGGACTGTTGATCCGATACCTATGTGTTTATCTAATATGAGACAAATGGTTTCACGACCTTCATGGTCACTGACGACATATTCCTTCAGTTTTCGCAAAAACTAACCCCATGTCTTAGTTATCTCCTAATCAACCAGAGCGAATGCTAGCGGAAGTATATGGTTTTTGCCATCAACACCACTAGCAATTAGTAACTTGTGGGTGTACTTATCATACAGAAAGGTGACATCAATGGTAACAATAGGTCTAAGGAATCTCCATGCCGTGATGCACAGCCTAAAGGCCTATAATAGCCACTTCAAGGTGGACACATCGGGGGTGCTCAATCTACTCCACCCCTGATTTATTTGTGTTCCGGGATTCGTATTTTCTATTACATTGAGAAGTTTTGATAGTTCATCGTAAGACTTCTCCCAATTCCCGTACACGAGCTCGATGGCCCGTTTCTTTCCCTCCCAAACCCATATCCTACTGATCCTGTAGCCAAATTCCTGTTCTACAACAGAAGTCAGCTCGACCACCTTCATATCAAGATTCTCCTTAAGAATATTTACAAATTAGCTGGCAAGGAGATTGCAATCCAATTGTGGGTGATCCTGATTAATTAATGGGTTATTGCATGAGTGTGTACCTCTGGATCTCATCACCATGAACATGCCCTCCAACTTCTTCTTTCGAGCCCGAAGCCTCCATTTACAATCGTCAGCCCTTCTCATACAATTAACAGACTACAACAATGGGTTAGACTCTACAATAATAAAGTTGCAATGGTTCTTCACATGGTAAGACTTCACTACTTGAATGACATCTACTTTTGTCCTAAATCTCATGCCCCTATAAAAATTGTCACTGTTGCTTAAATCACTACAAATATCGGTTTTCTTCTGCTCGAAATAAATGTAACCACTATCAACCCCGTAATTGTAATACGAAACAAGATCTCTAACTAGCATGGTAGGTAATTCAGCCTACTCCGCTCGATATATTGGCTGTCTCAAGTAGGTATGTATGGTTGGAGACTTTTCTTCTGCTACTTCATCTCCCTCATTCTCACCCTCCTTATTTTCCTCATCGAAACTCTCCTTGTTATCACTACTGTCTTGCTCAACACCCATTCCACCATCGATGTCAATTGCAGCCTCCGCTCCCTCCCACATGAGCCATGTACGGATCCCATGTCTTTGGTCGCTATAATACTAAGGTAACTGCTCTATCGATTTCATCCTTGTCATTCACTTCCATCGGGGTTAGAATTAAAGATTGAAATCTTGACGGCTCACGCTGCATTTCTGCAATGTCATGTAAAGATTATGGCTGATTGCTTGTATCAAATGTCTACCTTACCGAAGGGCCCCCCGAATTGTCAAAAATTTTGATGAATAATTGTTGTATGCCATGATCTCCATATGATTTAGCCATTTCAATAAAATTTTCAACATCTTCGTCGTCTTTAATTGCCATCAACGCATAACATGTATTGCTCCCGTGGAACATAGGATGCCTATGAATTATCTCAACCCCCACTTCAGTTAGATCAACTCCGATGCTGCAACATATTCTATATAAAAAATCGTTGTACCTGACATTTTTCTTCATTTTCAACTTCTTTACCGAATCCCTATCATACTTCGGCCTTCAGTTACCAACCACAATATTTCCAAATACATAGATCATCAACTTCATGTAATCAGTCATTTTTCCCTCATCCATAGTATATATAAATTATAAAATTTTTAATAAATATGATAATTTCTAATAACAACATTCCAAAAATTTCAAGAAATAAAATTATTTCTATAATATTTTAAATATTAAAAATTTTCCCCATTATTGGTAAATGATTTATTCCTAAAAAAAATTCAAACACTATTTTTTAATAACATTTTTGCTACTAAAAATTCTAGCCATTTCTGTATAATTTTACAATACTGTCATTTCTCCTTTTAATTTTATTTTTAATTTCAATTTTCTTCCATTATTTCTAAAAAAAATTTAAATATTTGTTTGAAATTATTTTTCAATTATATTTTTCCACAAAACATTTCAAAATTTTCGTATAATACTACAACAATTATTTTACATTCTACATATTTCACATTTTTTACAGTAGTCAATCCTCATTCTAATACAAAAATTAATATTACATATTATGCATGCAACATTTATATAAATCATATTTAATAAATTATAATATAACAATACTGAGTAATCTTTTCTATAAAATATACAATTATACTAATATTTTTCTAAAATCTTACATCAAATACAAACACGAATAAAAAAACTTCAATACAAATAAAAAGACTTTAACTTTTCTAAAAAAAACATACCACAACTAAGATTAGTTGTTCAAAAATACTTAAATCTAAGCAAATCTTTTTTTCCTATGTAAAATCACGCCTTCTTCCTCCTCTTTCCTACATGCGAACGAGAGCAAAATAAGATCTAGGTTAGTGGGTATTTTGTATGGGTTATGTGTTTTTATGTGTTTCATATTTATATTTTTTAGTTTTTGTACTATTATCACGTGTTTATAAATCAACGATAAACGTAAATCAAATAAAAAATTGGACGGTGAGAAGTGGCAGATATTTGTACTGAAGGCATAGACTCGGAATTTTTGCATATTTCTAAAATCACATACGTGATTCATACCTTTACAACATATTTTAGAAATATGTTTTATGGGTACAATATTTACGCAATTTAAAAAAAAACAATATTTAAGTATATAACCCAATAATAAATGAAATTACTTTATTTTCCAAGATGATCATTATTGCAAAAGATTTTATAGGAGGCTTTATGAATAATTTATCAAAACTAGAGTCAATGTATTGGTATTTTTCATGTTTGGAGATAGAACTCCATAGTTACGACAAATTCCTATGTCCAACATTGGAAGTTTGAAACAAAGTCTAAATCCAGAGACAAAATATAGGAAAATATGGGCCAATGATATAGGAGAGCCCCACTATCCCCATAAGAGTGTTATTATCCTATTTATCCCAAAATAATAAAATAAATAAATAAAATAAAAGTAGAATGATTATGAAAGATGGATGGTTTTTAAGGTTCTAAACAAATTGAGTTAGAATAATATTATGTTGAGTTTAGGTTCAAGCTCCACTTGGAATTTTAGAGCTCGAGTTTGAGCTTGACTCAGAGTAGTATTTAATAAACTCGAATTAAACTCAATTAAATTTATTCAAACTCGATTATCTAAGAAAATATTTTTATTTTAGTAGTATAATATTAATATCCAAACTTAATTCAAACTCCAGTACAATGTGAGTTTGGCTCAAGCTCAAACTCGAGTATAATATGAGCTCGGCTCAAGCTCAGTTAAGGTTATGAAGTCGTGCTATATATCATGAAACTTAAACTTAACTTAATAAATTATTTGAGTAACTCGAGCACAATCCCATTGCCACTAAATTAAATATAAGTAAATATTAAGTTAAATTCAAGTAATTAATAAATAGATTTAACTAATTTATATCTCTTGTGGTCCGAACCTAAGTAAAATATTGTATATTTCTAGATGGATTAATTATACCGGCTAGGTTAAAACTTAAACCATACCATCTAACTCACAAGCCCTTTTACCTTTCCCTTTCTTGACAAACTCAATGTGTTAAGCGTGTAAATAGGTTTATAAATAGCCTTTATTTCTATTTGTGATTCTTTCCTAGTAGAGATAAGTTTTGCATATATATTTTCTTTCCTAGTAGAGATAGGTTTTGCATATATTGTGTTATTATGTTTCCTAATTCCTCACTTGTATACTTGTATATATATTTACAACCTCTCAATGAAAGTCATTACTTTTGCCTTTCACAATTGAATCTCTTCCTACATGGTATCAAAGCTCTTTTGAAAGGTCCTAGGGTTTCCTAAGCCGCCACTATCCACATATTTTTCTGCTAACCCTCATCACCCCTCTTACATTCCTATAGCTTCCCAAGAGTCCCAACTCACCTTAAAGTCCATTAACGTAGAACTCGATGGTCCGAATTACACCTATTGGGCCAAGTCTATGACCTTGGTTCTCACGGGTATGGCGCTTTGGAAAATTGTTACAGGAGCTTCACCTAATCCCTCAACACAAGCTAATGCATCTGATTCTGACATTGAACTATGGGAGCGCAAAAATTACTTTGTCTTCTCTCTCATCCGCATGAATTGTTCGAAAGTGATTGCTATGTCTATTGCAGATTCAGATTTCGCCAAGGATGTTTAGGATACACTCAAATCGACTTATTTGCAAAAAGATCTTGCTCGTCGATTTCAATTGGATTAGAGATTCGTCAAGTTCATCAAGGTAACTCATAGAGCATATCAGATTTTTTTTACACAAATGACTATTTTATAGGAATAGTATTATCTTACTTTACCCAAGACCTTAGTTTCAAATAAAGATTTTAAATGCTATTTGGAAGAAAACAAAACCTTTCAATTTCTTTATGTGCTCAATTGTGATTTTGAATATTTTATGGGGTCTATCATCCATCAATCTCTAATACCATTTGTTAAAGATATTCTGCTTAAATTAATCCCTGGGCAAACTCATCTAAGCAAGTTTCTTGATGGTGCCACTGATTCTGCTCTTGCTCTTACATCTAAACCTCATGGTAATCATCAGTCAAGATAACGTGAAGGTTATTACAATTATTGTTGGAAAATAAAGCATACTAAACAGAATTGTCTTCATTTGCAACGCAAGAATCAGCTCACTAAGCCCAAAACCGTGGCTGCCACGTCATCCATCGACCCACCAGCTCCGATCCCCTCTCTTGATGGCTTGTTTTCCATGAGGCAATTGCAGACTGCAGTTCAAGGAATGGTTGAAAATGTTGTTAATCAGATTATGCAGAAAGAAGGTAATTCTATTGCAGCTTCCGCAACCATTACTCCAGGTATGCCTCGTGAACCCTTATGGTTTTTGGATTCAAGCGCATCAAATCATATGACCTTTTTACCTAATATTTTTTGCTCAAAATTTCTCATATCTTCAAATATTTCTACTGTCCACACTACAGATAATTCCTCTCTTGTCACCAAGCAAATTGGTACAATTCAATCACCTTAATTGACATTACCACATGTTCTTTATGTGCCTCAATTAACTATGAATTTGATATCAATTTCCCAACTTTATAATCAAGATCTGTGTGTTTATTTTAACTGAAACACTTGTTATATACAGGACTTGCGAACAAAGACGCTATATAGGAAGGGGTGTAGGTTTAGTCATCTCTATCGCCTTGATTATCTCCATGTTCCCATTAGTTCACCTCAGCTTGCCGCCTCTATCTCTCTTTTTCTCTAGCATGATCGCTTAGGACACCCCTCCATATCAAGAATAAAGACTTTAGCTAATAATGGTAGTTTAGGCTTTGTTTCTCTAACTTCAAAATTTGATTATCAAAATTGTATTTTAGGAAAACAACATTCTATTCCTTTTCCTTTTAGTAATTCACGAAGTAAAGCACCTTTCGATTTAATCCATGATGATGTTTGGACCTCTTTTGAACCTTCTCTAAGTGGATCTAAATATTATGTCTTGTTTATTGATGATTATTCTCGATTTTGTTGGTTGTTTATTTTACGCCAAAAGCTTGATGTTTATGATACATATCTCAAATTCACTACCATGATATACACACAATTTCAAACTCGCATTAAGGTTTTTTGATCGGATTCGAATGGGGAATATCGCTCCAAATGCTTTCTTGATCTACTTTCCTTACATGGCACTTTACCACAATTATCATGTCCATATACACCTCAGCAAAATAGCATCTCTAAAAGAAAACATCAACATATAATTGAAACAATTCGCACACTTCTCCTCACATCAAAACTATCATCTCACTTCTAGGGGGAAGTTGCTCTTACAACTATGTATCTCATCAATCGCACACCTACACCACTTCTAAATAGCCAAACACCCTATGAACTCATCTATGGTGCTCCTTCCAACTATACTCATCTTAGGAAGTTTGGGTCAACTTACTTTATCTTACTACCACAGCCAAAACGTCCTTCAAAACTCTCTCTTAGGTCTCAGTTATGTATCTTTATAGGGTATGGGATAGAACACAAAGGGTATCGTTGTTGGGATCTTCAAGCCAACCGTATAAGGGTTAGTCAGGATGTCATTTTTTAGGAAAATACACCTTACACGTTATTACCAAAAAATTCCACATCTACCCCACCTACATACATTGATCCTTTTACCGAATACTACTCTTAATTTCCCTCACCTACTTCCCCCACCAAGATCGACACCCCATCACCACATGTTGCTATTGATCCACCCTTGGTCGAACCAGCGCCTTTTCCTGTGGAGCATCCCTTGGCCCCGCCGTCCTCACCCAAGTATCCCTCTTACACTCGAGCCCTACCCCCCTACTTATCAAATTATGATTGCCATGAAGTTTCTTCTTTTGATGTGCATGAACCACAAACCTACAAGGAGGCATGTGTACATCTTCATTAGGTCAAGGCTATGCAATTAGAATTATTTGCCTTACATAAAATTGCTACTTGGGAACTCACCTCTTTACCTCTAGGAAAGTCAATTATTGGATGCAAGTGGGTATATAAGGTCAAGACTCATGCTAATGGATCCATAGAGTGCTACAAAGCTCGTTTTGTAGCCAGAGGTTTTACTCAGGAACATGGTCTTGATTATGACGAGACTTTTGCTCCTATTGCTCGCAAGACTACCGTTAGAGTTCTTCTTGCTCTTGCTGCTCTACGAAACTGGGATCTTCATCAAATAGATGTCAAGAATGCTTTCCTCAATGGTGATCTTAAAGAGGAGGTGTATATGGAGCCTCCATAAGGACTTAAGGTTCAGTCAAGGTAAGTGTGTCATCTCAAAAAGGCACTATATGGTCTTAAACAGGCTCATCGTGCTTGGTTTGAAAATTTTCGTTCTACTGTCCTTCTGTTTGGTTTCCAGCAAAGTCTTAATGATTATGCCCTCTTTATCCATCGTACTACACATGGTGATGTGTTTATATTGCTTTATGTGGATGATATGATTTTGACAAGTGATATTCAAGGCATCTCCAAAGTTAAGTAGTACTTAGCTCGAGCATTTGAAATGAAAGATATGGGTCAATTAAGCTACTTCCTTGGTATTGAGGTTAGTCAAAGTTCTAATGGGTATTTTATCTCTCAAATGAAGTATGCCTCCAAAATTCTTCGCCTTCCTCACTTTAGCGATGATAAAGTTTGTGACACTCCTCTTGCTGTCAACGCCAAACTACGAACAACAGATGGCAAGTTTCTCTCTACTCCAACTCTTTATCGTCAGTTAGTGGGCATGCTTACTTACCTCACCATTACTCGCCCAAATATTGCTCATGCAGCTCATGTGGTATCTTAATTCATGGCCACGCCTCCGTTCTATCCATTATGCAACTATCTTACATATTATTCGCTATCTACATGGTACTTTGCATCATGGATTATTATTGTCATCTTCATCACTTCCCACTCTTATTGCCTATTTAGATGCCGATTGGGCTGGTGATGTAACTGATAAGCGTTCTACTATTGGATACTTAGTTTTTCTATGGAACTCTTTAATTTCCTAGAAAAGCAAAAAAGCAAGACACCATTTCTCGCTCTAGTGCTGAATCGGAGTATTATACACTCACAAATACAACTACCAAAGTTTTCTAGCTTCAGCGTCTTCTTATAAACTTTAGCATTTCCTTCTCTACTCCTACCTCTATTCATTGTGATAGTAAGAGTGCAATCCAAATTACCTATAATGATGTCTTTCATGAGCATACTAAACATATTAAGTTGGATTGTCATCTTGCTCGCTGTCACTATCAGCTTGGCAATATTGCTCTTCTGTATCTCAATAGCCATGACTAGTTGGCCGATTTATTGACTAAAGCCCACTCCACTCATCGCTTTAGCTACTTACATGACAAACTTCAACTACTGAAGCTTCCAACACCTAAAGTTTAAGGGGGAGTGGTGTTGAGTCTAATTTTTGATTTCCCATTCCTAATCCGATCTATACTAGACCCTATGCTCATCTAATGTAGACCCTCGACTTGAGTTAGGAATTTCATTTTATTTTGGAGTCACCACCCAACTATAGTTGGGAAAGATTGAATTAGGAATAATTGAGTAGATCAATCCTAATTTGGACCACTGGTCAGCATAATTTCCTCTTCTCGTTTTTTTGAAAAGAGAAAAGGGAAAACCAAAGTTTCTGAGTTCGGAGGCTAACCTATTGAAACCCTAAGGTTACCACCCTAATCTCCTAAAATCTAAACTTTATCCAAAATGTCTTTTATTTATTTTTTATGTTATCTTTTTATTGTGTTTTTAAATAACCTATTTTAAGAAAATGATTTTAGTTCTTTTTAGGTTTGCCCCAAATGAGTGCCTACGTACCTCTTATTCAAGATCAAACGAGTCGTAGTTCGCTTTTCCTAAAAAAACTTTAATGTGTTGGTGATTTTTAATTATGAAATTTCTTTTGATTTATGTTTTTACCATTTTAGTATTTTTCTGAAAAATCTAAGCCTAAGTTTGATCATTTGATTTTTTTTTTGAAGAAAATAATAATTTTTAGGAAAAACCAATTTTGGATTTATTTAAGAAAATGATTTTTCTAAGTGATAAAAATTTCATTTTTCTATTTTTCAACCCATTTCTAATATTATAAATTTTTATTAATTTTTTATAATTTTATTGATTTTTCTTAATTTTTGTTAATTTTTATTAATTTTTTTTATTAAAAAAAAATTCTCCTGTATTATTTATCTATCCTAAACTAAAATCTAAATTTTTATTATTTTTTCTAAAATAGATTTTTATCATTTTATTTATATATTTTTTATATTTTTATTATTTATTATTATAATTATTATTTATTTTATTATTACTCATCCTAAATTAAACCCTAAAAAAAAACTATTCTAAATTCTAATATATCTTTTCTATTTTTTTTAAATTATAAATAACAAGTAAATGAAATAAAGAAATTCGAATAAATAAAATATCTATATAAACAAATAAGAAATAAATAAATAAATAAAAATTGAAAAATCCGACTTACCTGGATCCGGGTCGGTGCGCGGGTCGGGTCGGATCGAGTCGGGTTGATCGGTCACGGCAGCTGGAGATGCTCGTTGACTGCGTTCCAGCAGCCTTTCGAAGCGATTGAGGTGTCGTTTCCTAGGTTCTCGGGAGTGGGGAACTCAACCGTGGTAGTGGATTTCTCCAAAAACACCTCCTGGTAGCAGCTCGGTGCTTGATCGGTGGTCGCAGCTTGGAAACTCCGACAAGGCTTCAATTCTCTCTCTTTTCTCTCTTTTTCTCACTTTTGATCCGTGATCTAGCTTCCTACCTTCATCCTCTATTTATAGCCGAAAGGAATCGAGCTGGATAAGCTCGGATTTCCTCCGATTGAAGAAAATCAGATTTGCGGTTAAAACCTCCCTCCGATTTGTGCAAATCCATCAATTTGTTGCGATTTGATTCTAATTGGATGATATTTATCTTATTTTTATTGAAGATCTACTGGATTTGTGCAAAAAATCGAATCAAAATAGTCGAAATTCGATTTTTCCTCCTCGCCAGCGATCTCGGATGAAGGTTGAAGATGATCATGCGCCCGGCACGTGCGTCTGCTCCAACCAATCAGTTGCTGACACATGTCCCAAGCGAAGAAAAAATTTGCAAAACGCGGAATCTGCCTCCCCCACGTTTCGAACCCTTGATCGAGCCCCTTTCCCCGTGCCTTAGACTATGGTTCGGACCAGCTGGGTTAGCCTACTTTCACGATTTTTTTATTTTCGCAATTTGCATATTTGCAATGCGATTTTTTTATTTTTTTGAAATTCCAAAAATTTGTAAAAATTATTTAATCCTTTTCATTGCCATTTCTGCAATTATTTTCCAAAATTGATGTATTTTTCCTATTTATTTTATTTTTTGAATATTTTTCCTATTTTTGCTAAATTAGAAAAAAATGGAAAAAAATGGAAAAAATTGAAAGTTGATTATTATTGATTATTAGGGCAAAAAAAGGGGTGTTTACAGTTGCCCCTCTTTATAGTAAAGTTTGCAAAACTTAATTACAAAGACAAGAAAAACGTCATTTTTTGCCTCTTGACTGAATGGATAACGCCTTGGTTTGGCTAGTTATTTGGAATTTGGGTCTCTAGTAGGAAAATGCTCCACGAGCTAATAACCCCACGAGTACTTTGTGACGGTTGGTATTGCTTAGGAAATGGTCTTAAACAACCTAACAATCTAAGTAATGTATCATCCCAAAAAGTGCTCTATGGGTTGACTAATTGGCGATAGGAAACATCTCGAGGATTGTTTAGGAGTGTAGAATTGTAAGTGGAATAGCTGATAATAGGAAGCGTCTTATCGGACTAGCAACCTTAAAGAGAAAACTATCTTAGGAAGCGCTCTTATGAGCTGGCAACCTGTTAATAGAAGTGTCTAGTTAGACTAGCGACTGTTTGGGAAAAATACCTCCAAAGAGCGCTCTTATAAGATGACTAATCGGTTATCGACACATTTGAAAAGCGCTCCTATGAGTTGACTGATTGATGGATTCGAAAAGCGCTCCTATGGGCTAATTAATCAATAGATTTGAAAGTGCTCTTCTGAGCTATCTGATAAATTCGAAAAGTGCTCCTATGAGCTAACTAATCGATAACTTCAAAAGGTGTTCCTGTGAGCTAACTTCAAGAAAGGGTGTCTAGGAAAGTGCCCCTCTGCAAGCTAACTAACCTATAGCGAGAGGCCATGCCTCAGAAGGTGCCCCTATAGGCCGACATTTTTGAAGGGAAGTTTGGGAAAGTGCCCCATTGTGGGCTGACTAAACCATGGTGGGAAGCGTCTTCCTAGACTCGCGACCCTGGGAGAGAAATGTTTCGAAAGGTACCCTTACAGGCTGACCTTGAGAAGAGATATTTAGGGAAGTGCCCCATTGTGGGCTGACTAACCTATAGTAGGAAGACACGTCTCGAAAGGTGCCCCAATGTGTTGACCCTATGAGAGGATGTTTAGGGAAGTGTCCCAATGTGGGCTGACTAACCTATACTTTTGAAAATGCTTCTACTGAATGAGTTAAATGATTTGATGTTTTTATGATATGTGTATGATAGTTATTTATTCTAAGATGCTTACCAATTTATCGCGGATAGCAACCAAACAACCGAACCTTCGTACTGGTTTGCTTCTCCTTTACTTACTCTTGCTTTAAAACAAAGCTGAGGGTCTTAATGTGCTTCTCTTCTTGTGCACATGGCTCTTTTGATGGTAGTATTACCCTACTAATGCACCAGGTTTAATGCTCAAAAGTAGGTAGAATTATATCACAAAATTTATTGAGATTTACTATCATTTCAATGTTTATCATTCATTAGTGAAGTGGTGGGCAATGTGTTTAGGAATGTTTGTTTTAATGAGAATCGGTTAGAATTATCGATCATTCAGAGATATTAACTTTGCTTGTAAAAAAAAATAAAAACTGGACTCAACGAAACTTGTATTGAATATTGGCTTTCATAAACATTGGCAAAATTTCAATTCCCTTACCTAAGGATAGTACATCTTAACAGCATCTGCATTAATGGGGTCTCTCAATTCTGGACCATCCATTTGAGTCAATATCAGAGCACCTCCTAACAATACCTTCTTCACCACATATGGACCCTCATAGTTTGGGGTAAATTTCCCTCTAGAATCTTGGGCATTCGGGAGAACTTTCTTTAGCACTGGATCTCCTTCTCTGAAGCATCAAAGCCTCATTTTCTTATTAAATGCTCGAGCCATCCATTGTTGGTAACACTGGCCGTGACATAATGCAGTGAGTCTTTTTTCATCAATCAGATTCAGCTGATCAATTCTCTTCTTCACCCAGTCTGATTCAGTTAACTGCGTTTCTGACAGAACTCTGAATGATGGTATTTCGACCTCTACTAGTAGCACTGCCTCAGTACCATATACTAGAGAATACGGGGTAACTCCAGTAGATGTTCTAATTGAGGTCCTATAAGCCATGAGGGCGAACGGTAACATCTTGTGCCAATCTTTATAAGTGATTGTCATTTTTTCGATGATCTTTTTGATATTCTTGTTGGCTGCTTCTACTGCCCTGTTCATCTGAGGTCGGTAGGGAGTTAAATTTCTATGGTTTATGTGGAATTGTTAACATAAACCTATCATCAATTTGTTATTAAGATTGGTACCGTTGTCAGTGATGATTGACTCAAGAACCCCATATCGAGCTATTATGTCCCTCTTCAAGAAACAAATTATTACCCCTTTGGTGACATTGGCATATGATGAAGCTTCTACCCACTTGGTGAAGTAATCAATTGCTACCAATATGAACCTGTGGCCATTGGATGCTATCGGAGTGATTGGGCCGATTATGTTGATTCCCCACATGGAGAAAGGCCATGGTGTTGACAACGAGTGCAGCTCGTTGGGCAGAGCATTTATCCGGTTTGTATATACTTGACACAAATGACAATGCTTAACATATTTGATGCAATCTGATTCCATGGTTAACCAATAGTAACCCAACATCATGATTTTTTCGGGCCAACATGTAGCCGTTCATATGAGGTCCACATACCCCTTCATGTACTTCTTTCATCAGTTCACATGCTTCATTTCTATCCACACATCTTAGTAAGGTGGTATCAAGCAATCTTTTATAAAGTATAGACCCACTTAATAAGAAATGACTTGCTAACCTTCTGAATGTTCTTTGGTCATTCTTGCTAGCCATTTCAGGATATTTGCTTTCTTGGAGAAAAGTTTTGATGTTGTGATACCAGGGCTTATCATCTTGTGTTTTTAATTACCAAACAGTAGGCAGGCCGATTTTCGATGTCCATTTTCAACGGTTGGACTTCGACTCCCCCTGTTATCTGAATTATAGATGCTAGTGTGGCGAGTGCATCTGCAAACTGATTCTGAGTTCTTGGGATGTATGTGAAAGTGATTGCCTCGAATTCTTCGATTAACTCTGTCAAATGCTGATGGTATGGTACCAATTTGGGGTCTTTAGTCTTATATTCCCCTCTTGTCTGTAATATGATAAGTGACGAATCTCCGTACACTTTTAATTCACGGATTTCCATTTGGCAAGCCATTTTGAGGCCGAGGATACATGCCTCATATTCCGCGATATTATTAGTATATGGAAATGTGAGCCTTGTTGCTGAAGGGAATTGTGTTCCGTCTGGGGATATCAACACTACCTCGATCCCACAACCGAATACATTGGCAGCTCCGTCGAAGAACATCTTCCACGTAGGGTTTCGCGCTATCCCACAATCTTCTACTGGTATACCTTCCACTGTTAATATATTTTCATCAAGGAATTGGGCTTGTGGCTCTTCGGAATCTCCCTCGACAGGGTGTTCTGCCAATTAGTCGGCTAAAGATTGCCCTTCCATCGAGTTTTGATTTCCGATAAGAGCATTTGCCATTTGGAGATTCTCCCTATCAAAACGGGTTTCTCTGCCAAGTACTTCAGAGGATCATGTCTTGTCAGTAGCTCAATATAATAGTAAAGGGTGTATTGCCTCAATCGGTGCACGACCTAAATTAAAGCACAGCAAGTCCTCTTTACTTTTGAATACCTCTGTTCCTCGTTTGTGAATTTCTTGCTTAAGTAATATATGGAACGCTCTCTTCCTTCTTCATCTTTTTGCCCCAACACGCACCCCATAGATTCAGGGAGTATCATGAGGTATAAGAATAAGGGCTTCCCTTGCTTTGGGACTATCAAGACTAAAGGCTTTATGAGATAGTCTTTGATCATCCTGAATGCTTCTTCACATTTGTCGTCCCATTCTACTGCAGCATTCTTTTTTAACAGACGAAATAGTGGGCGGCATTTATCTGTGAGTTGTGAGATAAAATGAGCTACATAATTCAACCTTCCTAGCAAACCTCTTACTTCTTTAACAATGCGTGGGGAAGGTAGCTCTAATATAGACTTTACTTTGTCAGGGTCGATTTTAATGCCTTCCCAGCTTATGACAAACCCTAACAACTTGCCCGTTGTGACCCCGAAAGTGCACTTCTCCGGATTTAACTTGAGTTGGAATTTTCTCAATCGCTTAAACAACTTTCTTAGGATATATGTATGGCTTTCTTCTTCTTTAGATTTGGCTATCATGTCGTCGACGTATACTTCAACTTCTCGATGCATCATGTCATGAAGTATCGTAACCATGGCTCTCTGATACGTTGCCCCGGCGTTTTTCAAGCCGAAGGGCATGACTTTGTAACAGAAAGTCCCCCATGTTGTGATGAAAGTCGTCTTGGTTTTATCCTCTTCAGCCATTTTTATCTGGTTATATCCTGAGAAACCGTCCATAAATGAGAAAAGATTATTTCCTGTAGTGTTGTCCACTAGAACATCAATGTGAGGTAGGGGGAAGTTATCTTTTGGCATAGCTTGGTTTAAATCCCGGAAGTCTATGCATACGCATACCTTTCCATTCTTTTTTAGAACGAGGACTATATTTTCTACCCATTCTGGGTAATCAGATACTTCAATGAACCCTACTTCTAGCAGTTTCTTGACTTCCTCTTTAATCTTTAGTAAAATGTCAGGCCTAAATTTTCTCAATTTCTGTTTTTTAGGTTCGACATCTTCCCTTGTGGGAAGCCTGTGAACTACTATTGATTGGTCTAATCCTGGCATGTCGCCATATGACTAGGCGAACACATCTGCATATTCAGTTAACAGCTCGGTCATCTCACGTTTTTACTTGGCACTTAAACTGGTCTCGATCTTAAGGTTTTTAGGTTCCTCAATGCTTCCTAGATTTACTATCCCCGCTGGCTCGTCGATTGAAATCCCGCTTTGTTCATGTTTTCACCAATTCTCTTATATTATTTCGTGGTCAAGGACATCGCCTCCAACAGCTGACCCAACAGTGTTGGAAATGATATCAGTGTTTTCATTTTTTACCTATGCGAAATGTCCCTGACGTTCAATGGTAGGAAATCTGGGTGAAGTGAAACAAAAGCAGATATATATGAGCAAAACAAATTGTAATTTATTGAATTATGTAAAGAATTCTCGATAGAAATTGTTTAATAATTGTTCCCTATCCTTGAGCTGACCTAGTGCTATCAATAGGATAACATAACTAATTATTGAGAGTTGGATGTTGTTTGGACATGCGAGGGGTTGGGCTCCCTTTGCTGACGTCATCTTTGCTTATCCTTGGCTCTTGAATGGTAGTTGCTTGTTTGAATGATTATTGGAGAGGTATAATGCACATCTGGGTGTGGCTTGGCTTCTCTTTCTTCCTGCCTCTGACACCTCTGGCTTGTGCTTCTTCCCGGGTTGTAGGAACGTACCATAGTCCAAACGTCCCTTGCTGTCCC
Source organism: Laguncularia racemosa (assembly GCA_037954665.1). Taxonomy (NCBI): domain Eukaryota; kingdom Viridiplantae; phylum Streptophyta; class Magnoliopsida; order Myrtales; family Combretaceae; genus Laguncularia; species Laguncularia racemosa. The sequence goes on from JBBMOL010000108.1 coordinate 1,603,125, forward strand.
TCCTTAAACTGATGGCATTCTTTGCTGGTCACCACATTCATCTCGTTAAATATCTAGAGACCAAGGTCTTTGGAACCATCCTCCCCAATGTAAGGTATGGCAGTTTCTTTGTAAATGGCATAATCTTGCTCTCCCAATACTGTGACAATCTGCCCATTTGCAATGAATTTGACTTTCTGATGGAGACTTAAGGATATGGCTCCAGCGGTATGTATCCATGGCTTTCCAAAAAGTAGGTTGAAAGATCTTGGGATGTCAAGGACTTGGAAGGATATGTAGAACACTTGCGGGTCAATCTCTACCGGCAAGCTTATTTCCCCTACTATGTCTCTTTTTGACCCGTCGAAAGCCATGACCACCATCGAGCTAGGTTTAATATTGCTTGGATCGACCCCCAATAAGTCGAGGGTAGCCAATGGGCAAACATTGAGAGATGACCCATTGCCGATGAGTACTCGGGAGACAATCGTGTCGTTGCATTTTACCACTATGAATAGTGGTTTTGTATGTTGGTCTCCGTCCTCTCCTAGCTCTTTAAGGGAGAAAGATATCTGGTCCAAGGTGAAGATAGAATCTGCCACGTGACTTAATTTGTCTGTAGCAACGCCTTCTGGTACCCAGATTTGTTTGATCACTTTGAAGAGTGCTTCCCTGTGGGGCTCAGAGGTTGTAAGGAGGCCCATGAGTGATATTTGGGCTAGAACCTTGTTCAGTTGTTCCATGATCTTATATTCGCTCACCTTGACCATTTTTGTAAATGCAGCGAGTCCCTCTTCCTCTTCCCTTCCTATCTCCGTGTTGGGCTCCTCAGTTGAGATTTTATGTTTCGGGTCATAAACTCTCCCAGAACGGTTGATTCCTCCTACCATAGGGGGTCGTTCTTGATCAAGGGTCTGATAGTCAAACGGTGCGGCCTTATACCTCTCTGCGGGTATTAGGACATTAAACACATATCTCTTTTTTGGAATTTGTATCTCGGTTGACTGTCCTTCATAGAACTTTATGACCGTCGGCTTTTGATTTGAATTGATCATGTTCACGGACTTCTCCCCTTGTTTTGGTGGGTTGTCCTCTTTCTCAAACTCGGGCCCTCATTCCCTAGGCGGCCCATACACAGTTAGGGTGTAAGAATAGTTTACCAGGTACTCAAATCTCCCATGTGATTCTCCCAAGGTACCGACTGTTGGGTCTCCAGCTAACTATCTCTTTTTTATATGTGATTTGGGGGTTTTCTCTAGAGTTTAACGGGAATGCCTTTTATGCTGGTCTGTCGCCTTTTGCTTAGAGGATTCTTTGGGAGCCGACTCTTCGGATGTGATCATATTGACTGTGGGCTTATGGTTGGGCAGCGGATTGGTGTTGACATTGGGCGCTGGGGTGTTAACAAAGTCCAACTGCACAATCCCAGTGTCAATTAGATCCTGGATTTTGTTTCAGAGTCTCCAGCATCTATCTGTAGAATGCCCCTCTTGGCCCATATGATAGTCACATTTGAGGCTTGAGTCAAAGTTTCTGGGCTTGTACCGATCATTTGGGATCTCAAAGCTAATCAAATTATTCGCCCGTAGTCGAGAGAAGACTTGGCTGAGCGAGATTGAGATTGGAGTGAACTATCTCGGGACTCTAGCGGCCTGGGCGTGATTTGCCGGGGAGTGTTAGACTGGGGCACTCGTAGTCTAGAATGTCACACGAGTCCCAACCTTATCTGCTTTGCTGGAATTTTCTGTGCTAACGATAGACTCCTTGGCTTTGTAACTTCCCAAGGGCCTTTGTGATGATGTGACCCTAGGAGGATCAATTATTTGGAGTCTGCCTATTGTGATGACATTTTCAATCCAGCACCCTACGACCACTACTTCTGCAAAACTGGATGATGTCTGGCCTACCAGATGTGAGAAGTAGGTCTTATCGAGAGTGTTGACGAATATAAATGTCAACTCTTTTTTAGAAATCGGGGTTGCTACCTTGGCAGCTTAAGCTCTCCAGCGCTGAGCATACTCTTTGAAAGACTCAGCATGTCTCTTTCGAAGACTTCCCAGGTCAATTACTGAGGGGACGACTTCGATGTTGAACTTATATTGGTCATAAAATGCCCGAGCAAGCCTTTCCTAGGTATTGACTTGATTGAAATCCAGGTGGGCATACCAGATTAGGGCAAGACCTGTAAGGCTATCCTAGAAGGTCTAGATCATAAGTTGGTCATATTGAGCATATTTGCTCATCTTCCAGGCATATAGCCTTATGTGCATCTTGGGGCATCCAGTGCCGTCATACTTTTCAAATTCTAGGGTCTTGAATTTATCGGGGTATACTTCCTCCCCATATGCTGGCAAGCTAGTGATCCTGGCCTGTTTGAACCCGTCAGGCCCCTCTATTGTTTTCATTTTGTCGGCCAGTTGTTGAAAGAGTCTCTTTTCCATCTCTTTTTGTCTGTTCTCCATTTCTTTCTTCAAGTCATTAGAGGTCGGACCCTGGTTGGCTCTTGGTTCATACTTAAAGGCCGGGTTGAGGTGGGAATTGATTTCTTCATACTCTGGAGGCTGACCCTCCACTACTTTCCCTTTTCTGGCCCTTGAGCGTTCTTCTTGAGTCAGCTAGGTAGTGCGAAGAAGGCTAATGCTTTCAATCAGGAGGTGGACTTGTGCAGCTAGCTGCTGGATCGTCTGTTACAGGGATACGATCCTAGGGTTTGAAGCAGCGTCAGCACTTGTGTTGTTGCGGTTGTCGCTACTGTTTGCCATTTTGGTTCTTGAACGTGTGCAGATTGGGCTTCTAGGAGGGTTTGGTTATTTGGGAGCTATTTTTGATACCTGGTTCGCATTTTTTCTTAGTATGATGTATGCATGAAAATGTGATGCATGTGTCACACGGATGCTAAAATAAAGGGGCCAACAATTGATTGATGACATAATACTAAAAATTTATTTTTATTAATACTAGAAACTTAGAGTTCAATACATGAAAAAAAAAATGAAAAAGTACAATAGATTTATTTTCTAATTCTTTTGGTCTTCTGCTGCGTAGACGTTGGCTTTCCGTTGATGACAGCTTCTAACTCTCTGACTCTGGCTTGGGTCTTTTCTAGCTGAGCTTCCAAGACTTTGTTTCTTTGATCGAATTCCTTGAATCGGCCTTTCCAGATATCCTTTTTGTAGTCTACAGCCTTAAAATATACTTCCATTCGAGCCCTGACTTGCTCTAGGTAGACTTCCAGTTCTTGGTCTATTTTCTCTGGCTTAGGTTGGGTGATATCCGAGACCCGATATGCTCTTTCCCCTGTCTGGTATAGTTGGTGGATTACGAAATCCCTAGTGGCTCGGTGTTTTCCCACTTCGCCATCCAGCTCTCCGAGGTCTACATTCAAACTCTCGATTTAGGCCTCCCATAGTGCCTTAACCTCTGCCAACTTAGCAAACTTCTCAGCTACTAATAGGTTCGGATCCTGGTACTCAAATGTGATTGCTTCTAGCGAAGGCCGATAAACTATGTCTTGAATAGTACCGAACTGGCGGACCACTGAGTTGGGATGATAACCTATACATCCGCTGATACCGATTAGAGGCACGGCTTAAAAGTTACTGCATGTTAAGATAACTTTGTTGTAGCAACTCCATCTAGCTTTCCACAAAATGTCGTCGACACTGAAACTTTTAAGCACTTCTACCCAACTATGGCTGGTAAGGTCGTCGGGTAGCTTTACCTTCTCTATACATGAGTCCACGAGATCCACTTGTTGAGCCAAGGTTTTCCAGACCATGTTCAGTCCGAAACACTTGAGGTGGCCTACGAACCAGATCAAGATAAGGTTGATATTTGAGCGGAGGATCCCGTAGCCTTTTTTCTTGACGAAGTTTAAAGTCCGGATCTATTCAGCTAATAGAGCCGGGATGTAAGATTTTCCTTCCAGGAATTGGGCCACCAGTTCTATGACTCGGTAATGGACATAGAAAGTTCCGGTGGGGAAGAGTATGGTGGCGAAGGCTGTCAAGATGAAAGTGCTCACCCTTCTTTGTCTATAACTCTTGGGGTCCCCACACAATATGTCTTTCCTGTCCCCATTATCTTCTCGGGCTATGAACCAGGCTTCCAACTCATCCATTCGTATGCAATATCTGTTACAGTCTGCTAAGGCCTTGTTGAATGTTGTTTTGCGGATACCTAGAAGTCCGCTGAAGATACCGACTGGCCCGGCCTCAAGATCCGGTACATACACTTCGTTGGTCAGTGCTGGAGCCTGTAGAAGTTGGGTGTACTCTTCCAAAGTGAGAGTAATCTCATGTGGCCCAATGAAGAAAGTCGCGGGCTCTATTTCCCATAGATGGAGCATGGCCTATACCAAGGGTAAGTTCATTTCCATCTTCATCAGTGAGAGGATAAGCCCTATCTTCTGTTAGATGAAGGCCTACTCCTCTTGTTTGTATAGAGTGAACCAGTAGTCCAGCACCAATTTTGGGTCCAGAGGTTTGCATACTCGGATTTCTTTACGGAGGAGGCGGTCAATTGTGGAACTAGCCATCTATTACAACAGAAATTTCTAATTATAACAAGAACTACGTTACAATGAGAGCATTACTGGGAAATGTATCTGAACTCCATGAACAGAACAAAAGTATTACATCATCAATCAGTTGTCAGCCCATGACATCGTGTATGCAAATAGGTAAGCTCTAACAGGTCCCCAAGCTCTATGGCCTCCCGCATTTTCGGAGAAATGAATCTCAAGCCATATCGAAGCATTGGATGGGGTAGCCTAATCAATCCCGAACGGTGATCATATCACTTCGCCCGAAACCTACACAATAGCCCCCCGTCTTAGGGTCCTAAGACGGCCCGGGTTTGACCGTATCCACTCACACAGTTATATGCATGCAGACTCAACAGCAAAAGTAAATAGCTAAATCCTAAATTTAGTTAGATTCCTGAAAGGTTAGCAACAGTATAACAATTAAAAGACATTTCTTGGAAAAGAGTGGTTTGAGGAGATTCAGGTGGTTAGCCTACTAGAGAAGTGTCCCCAGTGGAGTCGCCATCCTGTCGAGTCTAATTTTTTATTTCCCATTCCTAATCTAATCTATACTAGACCCTATTCTCATCTAATGTAGACCCTCGACTTGAATTAGGAATTTCGTTTTATTTTGGAGTCGCCACCCAACAGTGGTTGGGAAAGATTGAATTAGGACTAATTGAGCAAATCAATCCTAATTTGGACCACTAGTCAACATAATTTCCTCTTCTCGTTTTTTGTGAAAAAATGAAAGGGAAAACCAAAGTTTCTGAGTTCAGAGGCTGACCTATTGAAACCCTAAGGTTACCTCCCTAATCTTCTAAAATCTAAACTTTATCCAAAATGTCTTTTATTTATTTTTTTTTGTTATCTTTTTATTGTGTTTTTGAATAACCTATTCTAAGAAAATGATTTTGGTTCTTTTTAGGATTGCCCCAAATGGGTGCCTACGTACCTGCTATTCAAGATCAAACGGACCGTAGTTCGCTTTTCCTGAAAAAACTTTAATGTGTTGATGATTTTTAATTATGAAATTTATTTTAATTTATGTTTTTACCATTTTAGTATTTTTCTGAAAAATCTAAGCCTAAGCTTGATCATTTGATTTTTTTTTTTAAGAAAATAATAATTTTTAAGAAAAACCAATTTTTGATTTATTTAAGAAAATGATTTTTCTAAGTGATAAAAATTTCATTTTTCTATTTTTCAACCCATTTCTAATATTATAAATTTTTATTAATTTTTTCATAATTTTTATTGATTTTTCTTAATTTTTTATAATTTTTTTATTAAAAAACATTTCTCCTATGTTATTTATCTATCCTAAACTAAAATCTAAATTTTTATTATTTTTTTTAAATAGATTTTTATCATTTTCTTTATATATATTTTTATTTTTTATTATTATAATTATTATTTATTTTATTATTACTCATCATAAATTAAACCCTCAAAAAAAAAACTATTCTAAATTCTAATATATCTTTTCTATTTTTTTTAAATTATAAATAACAAGTAAATGAAATAAAGAAATTCGAATAAATAAAATATCTATATAAACAAATAAGAAATAAATAAATAAATAAATATCAGAAAATCTAACTTACCTGGATCCCAGTCAGTGCGCGGGTCGAGTCGGATTGGGTCAGGTCAATCGGTCACGGTGGCTGGGGATGCTCGTTGACGGCGTTCCGGCGACCTTTCGAAGCGATTGAGGTGTCGTTTCCTAGGTTTTCGGGGGTAGGGAACTCAACCGTAGTGGTGGATTTCTCCAAAAACGCCTCCTGGTGGCAGCTCAGTGCTTGATCGGTGGTCGCAGCTTGGAAACTCCGGCGAGGCTTCGATTCTCTCTCTTTTCTCTCTTTTTCTCACTTTTGATCTGTGATCCAGCTTCCTACCTTCATCCTCTATTTATAGCCGCAAGAAATCGAGCTGGATAAGCTCGGATTTCCTCCGATTGAAACAAATCGGATTTGCGGTTAAAACCTCCCTTCGATTTGTGCAAATCCATCAATTTGTTGCGATTTGATTCTAATTGGATGATGTTTATCTTATTTCTGTTGAAGATCTGTTGGATTTGTGCAAAAAATCAAATCAAAACGGCCGAAATTCGGTTTTTCCTCCTCGCCGGCGATCTCGGACAAAGGTTGAAGATGATCATGCGCTCGACACGTGCGTCCACTCCAGCCAATCAGCTGTTAACACGTGTCCCAAGCGAAGAAAAAATTTGCAAAACTCAGAATCTGCCTCCCCTGCGTTTTGAACCCGTGACCGAGCCCCTTTCCCCACGCCTTAGACCATGGTTCGGACTAGCTAGGCTAGCCCACTTTCGCGATTTTTTATTTTTGCAATTTGCATATATGCAATGGGATTTTTTTATTTTTTGTATTTTTTTGAAATTTCAAAAAATTGTAAAAATTATTTAATCCTTTTCATTGCCATTTCTGTAATTATTTTCCAAAATTGATGTTTTTTTCCTATTTTTTCTAAATTAGAAAAAAATGTAAAAAAAATGGAAAAAATTAAAAGTTGATTATTATTGATTATTAAGGCAAAAATGAGATGTTTACAGGGTGTTTGGCGTGTAAATAAGCTTATAAATAGCCTTTATTTCTATTTGTGATTCTTTCCTAGTAGAAATAGATTTTGCATATATATTTTCTTTCCTAGTAGAGATAGGTTTTACACATATATTTCTATTTGTGATTCTTTCCTAGTAGAGATAAGTTTTGCATATATTTTGTTATTATGTTTCCTAATTCCTTACTTATACACTTGTATATATATTTACAACCTCTTAATGAAAGTCATTACTTTTGCCTTTCACAATTAAATCTCTTCCTACACAACAAACCTATCATGCCACCATATCTCTACCTCATCTCACCTACCTCCTCCTTCTTCTTCTTCTTCTTCCCAAGCTCACCTACGAAGGTCATTGTAGGTGAGTCTGATAGTTATAGATACATTATTTATGTCTTTTCGTATATCATTATACTATACTTCTAGTTACATAGTTGATTGCCTTGTTTCTTTCTTACAAGGACTCCATATATGTTCCATAATAACTAGTCAAATACATGCCATAGATTGTATTTCACAATACACCATTGTAAATTTTGAAAAAGTTACTCCACTAGATGAATTAAATACCAATCATATGGTACAACACGAACAACATTATATTATATTATATATATATTTTTACACAAGATATTTTTTAGTATTCTTGGAAATTTATTACAATCAAAATTCCAAAAATATTGAATATTATCACAGTAAGCTGAAGTATTCAATGGCAGTGATGACTTGATGGTTAACAAATAATGTAAATAGGAGAGTTTTAAAAAAAAAAATCCTTTTTCATAGAAAAGGAAACCTTTTTTCCCATTGTTTATTGGAATTTTCCGCAAAACAATTAACAAACAACACGAATACATTTCGGAAACATTGTTAGAGTGTTGGTTTCTCTCCCACCCGATCTAAGTTGCTACTTTAGCAAAATGGATGTGGATTGAGTACACGCCAGCAAAAATTGCAAGTATCCTCCTAAGAGTTTTCATTCGTGCATTTTCTATTTCCCACCTTTATATATCATGTCAACATTTAAAGAACTCTAATTTCCACCAATCTTTTCTTAAATTGCATTAAACCGGCTTTAACCAACAGCTGGGATTCTCTAACTTTTGAATTATTTATAAATTAAAAAAAAAAAAAAAAAGGCTAGGGTCAGGGTATGCTTGAGTTTTAAGCACCTTACTCCACCATTGCATGAGGACCTTAAAAATGGGGGTCCTTGAGCTAGGAAAGTGAGTCAAGATACTCTCGATGAGGATGGCCTTATTAATAAAAGGTACATGCACATGCACATCAAATTTGACAGGAAATCTAGTGCCGTGCACTCGAATGATCTCAAGGGCGCACACACCTGACATTGGTCCGATACTATAAAGAGGTGCTGGTCCGAGGAGGATACCTAAATTGAAAGCATAAAAATTGATTATTTTTTGCCACTTTGGTCATCCCTTAGGTTAAATATCATAAAACAGTGAATCAATCATGAGGACATTCCAAGCATGCTTAACTGAGAAAATTCAGTACAATTTTGATAGGATAATCACAGATTATAAAATCCTTTTATCACTGATAAACCCCTCACTGTAGTACCCACTTCACTTTTATACAGGTGAAAAGCACCCACACCAAAAACCCAGAGCCATTTGAAAGAGACCATCATAATTATACAAAAGCTAGGTTGACAGCCTGATTCTTTTTTTACCTGCTTTCTACATGTTCTTCTTGCCGTCTGAGTTCATATCATCAATGGCCTCCAACTGACTCCGAAGGTTCTGGTTATCTGCAAGCAGCCGATCATATTCTAGGAGTAATCCTTCAGATTGTTTCCTCAGAGCCTCTGCTTCACCTTCAGCTGCCTTTGCTTCCTTCACTTTAGCATCACGTTCAGATTCCAGCTTTTTGACCTTTGCTGTCAAAGTGGCAATCTCTTCCTTTAAGCCTTTGAGCTCCTCTGCACTGGCCATTTTCGCATCTTCAATACCTCGATTCTGTTTCTTAGCAGCCTCCATGGTCTTCCTGAGTAACCGCAGTTCTCGGATGTAGTGGTGTAAGCGATCTATCATAAGAGCAAGAAAAAGCACAAAGCCTGCAGGAGATCATGAAAATTAGTTAAGCTTGGATTGATAGGAATGATTCCAGAGGATAATATGATCAATTTGGAGTTCCACCTCATTTGGTAGATTCAGAAATGATCTTCAGATCCATAAACAGGCTAACAATTATAGGCAGCCTTTTTTGGCTAACATGTTGTTTCCTTTAAAAAAAAAATAAAAAAAGAGATGGAACAGGGCTGTAGAATTGCTGTAATATCCAGGTCCCATTTAATTTTTTTTGGAAATGTAATAGGATGTGTAAAGTCTACATCTATCTTCCAAACAACATGAAAGTACATTTAGAATTCCTGAGTAATATTCAAAATGCAAGCTAGCAAAACATGCCCTGATAAGTTTGTATACATACATTACCCAAAAAACATTATTTATGTATACACTGTATGATGCAAGCTTCTCAACTTTAATGGAAAACTCTAGGCCAGAGCTGGTATCTAAATTTCTATTATAAAAATCTTGAACCAAACTATCTACATTATCTCCATTATGTATGCCCTATGTTGCAAAAGATAGCTAATCCTAGGCTATAGAACTTAACTGACATACCAAATTCGGAGTTGAAATTCATGGGATATTCAATGAACAAAAGATTGCTCTCTCATGCTTTCCTTTTCAAAGATATACATAGTACATCCCCTTCACACATTAATATGACACTGATGTGGAAACAGCATACATGAGCTTAACGAAGCCCTTGATCAGATTCCCAAACCATATCAATGTAAGGTTAAAATCGCAACTAGCATTCCTACTACCTAAGAGAACTATGGGAGTCAAACTCTTAACCATCATGCACCCTTGCTGCACAGACCCTTGTTTCTTCTTCCTATTTTAGCTTTAAAGCAGTAATTCAATAATCTACTCAACATATCTACTCCAAAATGGCAAAGAACAAGAATGCTCAAACAAATTCCAAACTCATCACTAAGCTCTCAAATTCACCTTATTAATTAAAGGCACCAGGTCTAAATTAAAATAAGCGATCAGCAATACATGAATAATATCCAACTAGACCTTCCGTTTGCTTTAATATAGCATTTAGGATACTTCCTGATTATTGGTAACTTTTAGTGGTAAATATTGGTGCAAAACAGCAATGGCAATAGCCGCCAGCCGGCTGCCATTGGTGGTAGGGAGTCATTTTCTTTATTTTCATTCACATTTTCCCATCAGCAACCATAATTACTATCAAGATTATAACAATATTATTTGACAATTATAAAAATTAGATTATATGCAAATGTTAAAAAATACCACAAAGCATTTTCCGCGAAACCAATGCACCGCAAATTAAACCTGAATCCCTATACAACATCATTCACCAACAAGGACAACGTAATAGATTCTGATCACATTCGCGATATCCAAAAGTAAGAACCAAGAACTGTTTTTAATCATCCACCAGAATTCTAATGACTCAAACTCCAAAGAAATAAAACCTGGCCCTAGCTAAAAAATCAACCTCACTTCAAAACAAAAAAATGAGATTGTTAATTTCTTACCCATAAGTGAAGCTTCGAGCATGTGTTTGGACATGAGCACCTGATCCGTTGGATTAAGAGCAGGAAGATCCATGGAACGGCGTTGAATCTTGACCATGCTATAAACACTGGACATGAGCACAACGAATACCGTCCCACCAACGGTCGTAACGACAACCGGACCTCTCCCTCTCTTCACCCGATCCAACGTGATTATCACCAGCTTCCGCAACGGGGTCTTGAATAGAAGGGTCATGATCAGACCCATTTCGGACAATATTACGGTGTATAGCAGCTGAATCATGGTGAATTTCAAACCCTAACCCTAACGAGAATCGGGAATTGGGAAAGAGAGTGGTGACGGCTTTGAATTGTGGGGGCGGGGGGGAAATGGAAAGGAGAGTGGTTTTGGCTATGGTTATTCAAGTTTCAACTGCTGGGTTGTCTTTTTGGGTTAGGATCGAGTGCAGGGTATTTATACATGTTTGACCAGTAAGGCTTCGCCACGTTGGCTGCGGAAGAACCTTGTACATGTCGTGTGGGACTACAGGGGATGCGCATCGGGCTGAAGAAAGGTATCGTGTCGGCAAAGCGGCGGGATTTAGTTTGCAAATTTTAAATAACCTCATCCTTTCAATATTCATTATATAATTTATTAATAAAAACGCATGAAAATATAAAATAATTTCAATTTTTTAATCATTATTTTCCTTTTCTCAATTATTCTAAAGTATTTTCAAGGAGGATTTTATCAACAATGTAAAAATGAAAAGAAAGTAGTACGTGTTAGGAGTATCTACTATCAACTCTTTTAATTGTGTTTTTTTTTTTATTCAATAAATCTAAAAAGTACAAATGATGTATTGATTTACTAAATAGGAATAAAAATTGAAAACAAATAAAGAAGAAGTAGAGGAGTGCATCATTAAAAATGCTAGAATTTTCATTAGGTTGTATTTGATTAATTAAAATGGAATAAAGATGAATAGAAATAGCAATGATTTTTGTGCTATTTTGTTTTGTGAATAGAGAATTAGCATTTTCTATAACAAAACCAAGGACTACTCTACATTGTTTCACATTAAATGAAATTAATATTAATTGTATAACTTTTTTTACAAACCGAATAAAAAATGGTTATTTTATAAATAATAAAGACAGAATGGTGATTTTAGTCATTAATGTAAGGTGAATCAAACCCTTAACTTTTAATTACATATGAATACAACTACTTAACCAAAGAAAAAGTAGTGCCTTTGCCTTTTTTAAATTTGATAATTTAATATTATACCAGATAAACATATCTTATTTTAAATTATGTATTTTAAAAAATATAAAAGGAGCTACAAATCAATTTTAAGAATATTCAACTACGGGGAGAAAAACCCCTGAGTTTTAAAACCAAGGTAGTAAACAACAAATTTAAAGTGCATTAATTTTAGGTAAGGGAAAGAAAGGAATTTATGTCACATTCAATATACATGAATGGTTCAAAATAAAATGGAATAGAATGATGAATGAAATGATTCCTATATTGAAAAATATCCATGAATTCATTCATTCCATTCTAGTATTCTATTGTTATAGTATATTTTAAATGGAAATAGATACTGATATAGTAATATCACCCACTTTTCATAATGAGCGAGCTGATAGTCATTTGATCTATTTAGTGGGTCATTAGTGCTAAATCCTTTAAAGTGGCTAGGCAAGAATGTAAGTGTTTTCACTACCCACTTTTGATGACAATTGAGTATGCAACCTCCTAAAGGTTGTGAGTCATGTCTATTATAAAAAAAAAAAGGAATTAGAGATTAACTCATCATTAGAGCTTGTTATTAATATTATTTTTGCTTTATATTTTTAAGTGAATTGCACCAGTCACACAGCACCATAAGTCGGAAATGAGCCACCAATTATGGTATCTCACAACCCATCTCACTTTCTCTAGCATAGTTGGCTACTCTATTTGGTGAATCATTAGTAGCCACCTTAGTATAAGAGTGGATATGGTTGAGTCAATGATACAAACCATGTAAAATATTTTAGTTTTATTTGAACATGTGAACCAAACCATGAATTGTGAATCAACTCCAATCAAACCATGAATTAATTGATGTTGAAAGATTGAATTTTTAGTTTGATTTGATTGATTTAGGATTGAATTTAGTTTTTTTTTTTTTGCCTCTTTTGGTATAAAAATATTGGTTTGTTCTACTCCATGAACCCAAAACTAAATGAAAAATTAAAAATTATTATTATTATTATTATTATTATTACAGCAAGATTATTCCAAAGTGGAAATTAATATGAATTCGAAAGCTGCTGTTACTGCGCTTGCAAATATGAATTATCCAAAGTTGAAGTTTCACAATGTATTATTTACTCACAAGAAAATGCTCTCCAAGTTAAAACACCTTTTGCCCTGTTTTTTTTAACATTCCTAGCTACCCTAGGATATGTGTACAATGCATCATCATTAGGTCTTACAAATTTAAAAATAAAGAAGGATTTATATATAGGCTATTGATACGTCCAAAGGGCATGTAGACGTTATAAGATACTTTTGATCTCATCTTTAATAATTTAAACAGTTTAATATAAACAAATAAAAAAGTAAGCTAACCTTTTCAACTCTTTAAGTCAATTTAGGTAATGATTTAAATATATTGATGGTGTAGATATTGTTTGAATGAATGTAATTTGGGTGATTGGATCAAGCCATGAGTATGTGCATGGGCAGCCATCTGTGAATGTGTGCGCAATCCGTCTTACGCTTTTTGAATACATTAGGAATGTACTACTCATTTTGGAGGATTTGGTTTTGCGATATTTAGTTTTTGAGTTGGTTTTTTTAAATATGTATCAATGATGAACATCCTTGCTTTACAATTTTTCCAAATGCTTGCTTATGATATACCATAATTTACCGACATATATGTGTGTCAGTGTGTGTATGTCGTGTCTTAAGTTGTATTGTCGGTATCCTTGAAATAATAATAATACGATGTATTGGACTATTGTAGTATGGTGCTACACTTTAGAGGTATTTATGAGGAGAAATGAAACGGGTTGTTATATAGTAGGTGGAGTATTTATTTGCACTAATAAATATATCAACCCACCGATTGCTGAAAATGAGAGACTATCATTTATTGCTTATCACAAGAAGGATGGGTCTTTGGTTTGATTTCTTGCACCGGACATATCCCATTTTTATTTAATTGTTCCATCACTTTTTCCCACCATAAATTATATTATTGTAATTGAATGGGAGATGATATTTGCACCCCTATTTGTGATGTTTGCACATCCTAAGTAAAGAAATTAGGAGTGAGTAGGAGGATCTAGGATGCATGAACAGGGATAGATTTAGAAATTCGTCCCATAGGTAGGAAAAATTATTAATTGATATTTCACTATATAAAGTGTTTATAGAATTTTGGGTTTTAAGTGTAATAATTTGGATTTGATTTTCTTATATTAATAAAGGGATTTGAGAAGTGGCTTTAGATGACATAGTGAGTTTTTAACAAAGCTTTAAGTGGATTTGGACTTTAGAGGAGTCTATGGATGGATCAATCGAGATGAGAGCTCATCTTTGCCATTGATCACCAATATAATTAAATGAGGGTTGTTAATGACCAAACTTTATAAATACTTAAGAGAACATAGAAATGACATTATGCTATCAAGTTTCTGTTCTTGAAAATTAAGCAATGTTGAAAACAAAAAACAAGCTACTTTTCCTCAAGTATAGTGTGGTTAATACTCTATATCTCCTCAATTGTCACTTATCTTCCAAGTTATCTCCATGTGTTGATTCTATGCCTCCTCTAAGACCATATAAAACACAATATTCACATTACACACATGAAACTATATCAATCGAATCCTCTCATTACACACTTATACATATATATATGTATATATATATACACACATATACATAAATACATGCATATATACATATATATGTTTGTATAATTAAGATATAAGCTTGTGTAATTTTGTTATTGTAGACACCCTATTTTTACCTCCCATATAAATTTTTTAAATAAATAAATAAATAAAAATGATAAAAAATAATAATAATTAAAAAAGGTCTAGTTTATAAGATAGTAAAAATTAAATGATATAATAATAAAAATCATAATAACAAGTAATAAAAAATAATAATATTTTTTTTTATAAAATTAGGGAATATGAGTCTCTAAATCAAGCTCAAGGACTTCAAATCCATAGAAATTAATTAAAACTATTAGCTTATAGGTAAATTAATTGCAATAATAAACTAAGAAATGGGTTGGCTCAGTTGGTTCGTGTGTGCGCTTAGGTGCATGCGAGGGGAATGTTGGTTGCAAGTTTGATTTTTACAAGAGGCACTTTGTGCTTTTTCTTTTTTTTTCCTTTCCAACTGCCATGTGGCAGCATGCCATTTGCCGAATGAGGCATGCACAGAGCACGTGATCTTCTCCCTCAAACAAGGCTGACCGGAGCACGGTGAAAGAGAGAAAAATCCAGCAAGCATATCTCATCGAATCTTGATGGTTTTTTTTTACAGATTTTCATGCAAAATGACTTAGAAATTAGCCAAGATTTAATTTGTTTAACTAATTCGCATCAACAACAACAAATTTGAGTGATTCAAATGATCAGGGTTTATCTTCAAAACGACCATCATTGATTCGAAATAATCCATACATGCCAATCCATTTCCAAAATTGCCACTATAACATCACCAATGGTCAAATTCGCGTTTAAAAGGCTTCTAATCACTTCAACCAAGCTCTTTCTCTCTCTAAGGCATCTATACCCGCGCTCCGCCTTCTCTCTAGATTTCCTCCACACTTGTGCAACCACAGACCACAATCCAAGTAACTATAGATTCCTTAGGTGATGTAGGTTTAGAAAAACTTCATCTTTGCTTTCAACAAGTTGGAGGTTACTTAGATCGAAAAACACAAATTCGGCTACCGTCGGCTACTTCCGAACCATCACCTAAGCTAGTTTTTAGGTAAAAACAACCTTAGATTTGTCTTCTACACCCTTGAAAACCTAAGGAACCACCCCTTAGCCACCTTAGATCTTCACTAGAGCACCGCTGACGAAGACCCCCCAGCTGCCGCATGCATGCCCAACTCGACCCAAATTTGACCCGCACACCAAACTTGAACCAACCCATATCCAGGTAAGTGTTGTTGTTGTTGTTGTTGTTATTATTATTATTATTATTTTAGTTTAGGTGAATTAATTTATTTATTTTTGTTGACATCTAATTGATAAAAAAATGAAAATAAGTCTAAAAAAAATAAAAAATAAAAATAAGTAAATAATAATAATGATAGTGTGAATATAATTAAGTTAGTAACTTTATCCTAATTAATTTAATTTAGGAAAATTAATAAATCAAGTAATTATGAGGAACCATTGTGTAAGTCTTACGTGCTGCGGTGTAACCGTCGCCTAAGGACAATTAGGTTCCCAAATTAGTTTTTTGATAATTAGTAATACTTAACTTATAAATATAAAGATATACAAATTAAAAAAAATGATTTATTATCTAATATTTAGTTTTATTCTAATATATATATATATATATATATTCTCACTTAGAAAAATGATTTTCATGAAATAAAATTTTAATTGGTATTTTCAAAAGTTATGTCTTTAGTCTTTCAAAATTGGGAAATAAAAGTTTAGTTTTAGAATTTTTCTTTAATAAAATTAAAATGATAATAAACGTAAACCCAACTTGTTTTCACAAATAAAATTAATTAATCTATTAAAGTTTTATGAAAAACAGAACTATGTTGGTTTGATTTTGATTAACGGGTACATAGGTACCTACAGGCAACCACATATAAAATAAAAAATATATATATTCTTTTCCAATTTCAATTTACCATATAAAAAATTACAAAAAATATTTTATCCTTTTAAAATTTCAATTTATGATATAAAAACATAAAAATTTCTTATCCTATTTTTAGTTCAATTTTAATTAAAGCAGAAATACAAAATTTTTATCCTCTTTTATATCATTTTTAAATAAGAATAGAAAATTCATAATTAATAAAAAAATAATTAAAAGTTTTCCATGCTATTTTTTTTTGGTGTTTTGCACATGTAATGATGAAACGAATTTATAAAAAGCTTTTAATTCATTTTATTAAAAAAAATAACAAGTGATAACCATTTAGGTTTTAATATGATAGCCCCAAGTCTAAAATCTCTAGTTAATATTTTTCCAAAATTGTTTTCTTAAGAAAAATTCACAGACCAGTAGCTAGTTGAGGTTAATTTACCTCATTAACCTTAACTTATCTTATTTTCCAACTTAGGTTGGTGGCGATTACAATTTTCTTAAAATAATTAAAAGTATAGTTTTTCCTTAATTTTACTGTCGAGCAACTTGTATTAAGTGGGATGAATTTAATATAGGTTAATTAAGGGAAAAAAATCTAAAATTAGACTCGACAATTATCTATAAAAAGAATTACATACAAATTATTGAGTTTGTGGAAAGATGCCGAAAAACATTTATATATATGTATGTCTATGTGTGTAATTTAGGACATGAGCTTGTGTAATTCTAATACCAATAAAAAGAAATACATTAATATTTTTTTATATTTGAGGATACTTATTAAAAAATTATGGGTTAAAAGAAAATACGATAATTAAAGAAATAAATAGAAAAATAAAAGTAAGAGCCACGAGAAAATTTTAAGAATTGAAAGAAAAGAAAAAAAAAATAGATAGAATAGAAGTGCTAAGAGAAACTCTTGAAAATCGAAATGAAATGTATAATATCATATATATATATATATATATATATATATAAAAGATTGAGTAACTCAACAAAAAAACTTAGCACGCAAATATTTATTCTTTCGATATCAATTTCAATTTTAGGGTTATTTCATGAATTTTCATATTAAATGAATAGTCCCTAGTATGTTCCACCATCCCATATAATGAATTATTAGAATTCGTTTGTCAATAGATTCTTGTGTATTCATAAGTTCTATCATCCCCACTACTTTTCAAATTAATGATTAGGTTTGAATTCTATAATGAATCCATCCATGAAATTTTTTCTTGGGTCAACCTTCTTAGT
Organism: Laguncularia racemosa; assembly: GCA_037954665.1. Lineage (NCBI taxonomy): Eukaryota > Viridiplantae > Streptophyta > Magnoliopsida > Myrtales > Combretaceae > Laguncularia > Laguncularia racemosa. The sequence goes on from JBBMOL010000108.1 coordinate 1,620,921, forward strand.
CTTTATTGACTCAAGACTCTTGATCTTTTTTTTTTCTTTTTTCAATGAACAAATTCATTTATAATTAGATCAATCTATATTGACAATTTATTACATTCTTTTCTTTTTAACTTGATATTCTTTTTCTTTCTTTTACCCTTCCATTTATTTGCAGACTTTTATACCAATAATTAGATTGGTATTTCTGTTGCTTATGTAAAAAAAAAAAAAAAATTCTAGTTGCTATAATGATATGTCCAATAAATATATCATATCTTAACTGATTTTTTTATTCAAATAATGTGAATTGGTAAGTTGGTTATTCATTTTATAGCTATTAATTGATAATGGCTTCCATGTATATATATAAAAAAATTCAAGCCTAAGAAGATTTGAAAAACAAGTCTCTACCGAGAAAAAGCAAGAGCTCTCCCATTGCATACCTAAATCTTCCAAGCATGCATGCGCCTTCAACTACTTTGCTTACTATTGCATTACTTCAATAAGTGGTCTTTAAAATATAAGTTATATATATATATATTTTGTCCCTTCTTAGGAAAATTAGGTAAAAGAATTTTATTTTGGCATCTCAATAGCCTATGGTTCAACATCGGCTTCTTTTACCAATGTAATTTGATTTTAATTCTGGTGCTGGTTAGAAACCATATTAGAGAAGGAGTGCAATAAAGTGCACCCTTGTTGTCTTGTGATTCTTGTTCTTGTATCTTGGGTCTTACCTATGGGTTGTAATGAGCTTTTAAAGAAAAATGGATATGTAAAATATATATATATATAAGCTAAGGGATGACACCAAAGAAATACTCCGGGTTATCATTTTGATGTATGAATATATAAAAGGAGAGAGTATAGAAAAATTACATTAACAATTAAAGATAATGGTTATATATATATATATAAGCTTACTATCTATTCTCTGTCCATAGACGAGATTTCTGGTATATATAGATTCCATGGGGATGGCCAGCTAATTAACCTTCCTCATACTCTAAGTTTGTAGGTTTTAAATGTTGCCGGCGTATTTAATGTTTGATGTGCTCCGTGGACATTAGGGCAAATCATTAGTTGTCGAGTTTTGGTCACGACGCGACATTCAACCAGAACTCTCATTTCACGCGTGACATCCTACCGACGAAGAGAGGGCCGACCTAAGGGGATCGACAACCTCCCAGAATTGATCTAGGCCTAGGCTCGTAGACCAAAATGGCCATCAACAGCCCTAATGAAATAATAAGAGATAGATAAGATCCATAACAAACAAAAAAAAGTCATACAAGTTTGGAAAATTTAAAAAAAATTATTTCAAGATATATAAAATATTTGATGATGCAGGTAAGGTTTTAATACACCACCTCATAAATGTCTTTTAGTAATTATTTAGTTTCATCTCAAATTTAAATTTAAATTCTGATTATATCATACTAAGTAAATGAGTAAATTAGATCAAATTTATAGAAAATGCAATAATGAGAGTTAAGCATATTCGTAGCTTAGTCGCCAATTACGTAAGATGGTAGGGTTTTCTTTCTTCTTCTTTTTTTTCTTTATTAAATGCTATGTTTGCAAAAACAATTGAGTTCAATTAGTTCATTAAATAACAAACATTCCTTTTCAAGCCATATCAACCTATAAAATTAAACCATTCTTCTTATGACTAAACTATATCCAAATATTGAACTAACCTAATTACTTATCTCTAAGGATGATAATTGAAAATTAGTATTATACATACAAATATGAAGAACCAATATGATTGGATTTGCATTAAAAGTGAGTTTTTCTAAAATCACTTCAGAATTCGGAAATCTCATTTACAAACGATCGAGTGTCCATCGTGAACTCATAAAGAACTTTAGCCACTTATAATCTTTACCATACAAACAAAGAATAAAACACTAAGTCAAACAACATTAAATAGAACGAAAGCACCTTGACTAGATACAAAAACTAGAGACTTACAATTGAACCATGAATGGGACACTAGTGAAACAAAACGTGGGAGTTTGTCCACCAGAATTCCAATTGCACGTGCTTCCTAAGTAGGACACGGCCTTAGTAATTCAAATAAAAGGGATGCCTATTACTTTAGTTGGTAACTATAAGCTTCATTGGAATGAAGTGATTTATTTGATTGATCTCGGACTTCATTTGAATGTAGTTTTTGATAATAATTTTAACATATATTTCATCTAATCTCTACTTAATCATCTTTGTAATTGTTTGATTGAAGTCTAAAATATTATCAAATTTTGATATCATTTGTGTCCTTGCTTAGTTTTCATTTATTAGTGAATTTGGGGGCTTCTATATGCAGAAAGTGACCAAAATAACTATATAAGAAGTACCAAAACTTGGGAAATACTATATGAAAAAAAAAAAAGATCAACAATTATCATAAAGTTGAATGTGTATATAGATGCAAGGGTTCTTGGCACGATAATGTTGACTAGTTAAAATAAAAATTTGGCTCTAATATCATATGAGAAATTCCTAATTTATTTTAAATACTAGTTAATAAAGTGGAGAATTTAAATATGAAATGACTGCCGGATAAAAATATTTGAGAGTTATGGGATGAGAATGGAAAAGATTCCTCAAAGATGGGGATAGTAAAATATGATTTTCTTTCTTTTGGGAATATAATTTATGGTAATTGTAAAAACTTTCTTGATATTATATTTAATGTAATAAAAGCTTACACAAAAACTCTTTAAGCACAATTCAACAAGTTTTTAGGGGTAAAAAGAAAAACTTGATAGTTGATATAGACCGCTTGCTGCTACCTTCCACCACCACCTCCACTTCCAACACCGACACCGACACCGACACCTTCACCCGCACCTGCACCACCACCAACTCCTATACCAATGCCAATACCTATTCCAACTCCGACCCCTCCACCATGACCACCTCCTATTCCAACACCAGTACCAGCACCTCCACCTAAGCCGCCTCCTGCTCCACCAACACCTCCAATACCACCACCAGCTCCTCCTCCTACCCCCCCTCCAGAGCCAAATCCACCCCCATGTCCAGATCCTCCATCTAAGCCACCACCTCCTCCTCCTCCAACTCCAAAGCCTCCTTCGTGCCCTGAGCCACCACCTCCACCTCCGCCTCCACCACCAATGCCTCCTCCAACTCCTCCACCTACACCATTTCCAGCTCCAAAACCTCCAAGATGACCTGACCCACCTCCGATGCCACCACCACCACCAAGTCCACCTACACCACCAGCACCACCTCCAACGCCACCACCAGCTCCAAAACCACCTCCAGCACCACCGCCAAGTGCACCACTTGCTCCTCCTCCAATGCCTCCGCCTTCTCCACCACCATAGCCTCCTCCTCCACCAAGTCCACCTCTACCACCATAGCCATGTCCCCTGCGGCCGCCACCATAACCACGACGCCATCCATATCGGCAATCGCAATGTCGTCGACCCTAGCGACAATCATCATCATAATCGTCGTCAAACCTTGTTTTGTCAACCTTGTCATCGCTTAAGGCAAGTGCACTGAGGTGTAGCACAATGCATGAGACAAGAAAAACCATAGAAAGCCATCTCCTTGAGACAACCATAGCTCTGTTGCCAAGAAAAGTAACTATTTCAGCTGACTTGGCTTGCAACTCTTCGCTGATGAACGCTCCTTATATAGCGTCTGATCCGTCCAATTGCTAAAAGCCCATATCTACTACAATATTTCTTTCAATTACAAACCATAAATGATATTGCATGTCCATGTGACTCGTAGGAACAGTTGAGGGATTAAGTCAATCATTTAATGAAGAAAGCTAAAGTCAAAAGTGAACTTAAAGATCATAGTTGCTTGGGATTGGGAAGCAAGTTGCTCTATCTAGTTTAGGTTGCATATCAATATATGTTAAGAATAGGCAAGCAAAACGTGTTAGCTTTTTGCCAACTTTCATGAAATATCTACTCCATTCTACATTGATTGTGATCTTCATCTGATTACTAATTTCAACCTATCACAAGAAGATAAAACGATCTGAAATCTCCCAGATCTTTTCTTTTCCATTATTTAGTACGAATTCATATTATAGATACTTTATTCTAATAGGTTCGTGTGGACCAAGTTCCTAAAATAAATCATGCACTTAAAATAACAATTTTTGAACCGAAGGAGTTTTTAATAGTCTGTCAGAAAAGAAAAGTTCTGCCAAATTCTTGTGCCGATAAAGCAGAAAGGGTGCATTTGTTTATTTGTTGGTCCCTCGCTATACATCCAATAGTTGGGCAATGAATAGACAAAATTTAACAACGAAAAAAAGTATGATATTTTTGGATTTTTTTTTAGAATGCTTATTATGCGTATTATTTTCATTAGTTTTATTCTAGTCTGTATCCATTTAAAATTTAATATTTAAAAAAACTATTAAATCTACTTATAATGTATGTTTCAATTTCAAATTTAATGTTTTGGATAAGTTATTTCTTTTGTATCTTAACACAATGAAAAAGTCTAAAAGATTATAGTACTTTCATTGGAAATAGTAAGAAATCTACTCATATTTTATCCTTTTATCATCATAGTTTGACAGGCATACTAGATAAGCCTCGTCAACCCCAGCTAATCAGCTGTGAACACTGGTATGTCTTAGATTCCCTACTCTCTTACTCGGTCCACTATGCAAACTTTATTGCATTTTCACTTGTAATAACCAACTACTTCTGCAAAAAATTAGTTCTTTTTGGGTTGATTTTAGTGCACAAGAAGGAACATTGGCAGTAGCAGAAAGCTGGTGTTATTTATAGCTACTACTAATCTAATACGACGGTGAATATCAGTCGAAGAAACAATCCGCATGGAGCCAGTAGGTTACAATAAAGAGACTAGGTTTGGAAAATAGAGTATTGAAGTTGGTAAATCTATGGAGCCAAGTCATTGTCTTCTATACATTCATACCAGTAGTTGTACATCTGGAGACCGGATAGCTGGACCTTTCGTGACAGATAAGGAACGCGACCCTTAAGCTCGAACGTGTAGTTAATTGCTTTTCATGCTTTGATTAAAAAAGTTGATTGGACTGAGGAAGAGTATATAAAATATATTCTTGCTTTTTCTATTTACTTTTTCCTGCATTGAAACGATTCTTGAGCTTTTAGGTGGCTTAACTCATGAGGTTTAGTCATAATAAAGAATGGGGATATGTAAAAATAAACACAACTTGAAGTGTACTAGACTCTACATTTTTAATCGATAAGAAAGATGAAAATTAGAAAATGGAAGGATAATTAGAAAGTGGACTGATAATTAAAGAGAGTTGATAAAAGTTAGTAAGAACGATAATGAAGTGATAGTAGTAGATGACAAAAAAAGAAAAAAAGAAGAAGATATGTATAGGAAGAAGGTTAAAAAAGTGCTTCAACCTTTTATTTTGGGCAATTTAGGTAATGTATTTGTTTGTAGAATTAATTAGTATGAGAAAATAAGACAATATTGGATAAAAAAAATAGTACAATATAATCTTTTTATATTAAGTTTGGATTATATAGTATAGAATACAAATTTTTTTCTTAATATAAAGTTATTTTTAGTATTAACATGAAAACTTATCAAAAGTATTTTAACATGGATACAATAACAAAAAGAATGATAATAATATAAGGTTGTTTTTTTATTTTGAAAATGTATTTATTTTTTTCCAATGAAATAAATTTTTATAGTATTAAATATAAGACACAAATTTTTTGGGTTTTCTTTAGTATCTTAAGGTCTTTTTTGTTCAATGATTTGGTTTACTTTGCAAATCAAACAAAAGATTAAAGATTTTTTTCTAATCTAATACCATAAAATAATAACAATCAAACACTACCTTAATATCTAAACTTTTAAAGTTTGCAATTTAGTATTTATAATTTTAAAATCAGTTCAATTTAGTGTCTCCATTTAAAAGCTTATACACTAATTTTTCCAAAGATAGATACTTAATTGAACAAAATTTAAAGCTATTAGCATTAAATTGCAAATTACCAAACTCAAAAGTATAAACACTTCTTTAACCTTTTTCTGATATGCACAAATAAAAATTAGAGACAAAACTAGAGTAGAAAGATGGTAAAGTATAAAATTAAATTATAAATATCATAAATCCTTATCCTAAATGGGTTTGTGAATCAAACTTAGACTATGTATGGAGCCTATTTATTAAATGAGATTGTTAATGGATCTAGAAGTTAAACACGAAAACCGAATACATTTATAAAAGAACGAAATGAGTTTAATACATTTATTAATCATGTCAAATTTCGATTACAAAAACCCATTTATAAGTTATAACCATTGTGTGATCGAGGGGTTCAATGCCAAATTGTCAATCCTACCTTTAAACCTTTATAAGTGGTACCTTTAAACCCTTATAAGTGGAACCAGTGTAGATGTACTTTAGTGCTTTAGTAAAAATCGCATTGAATGTATTAATAAGTTTTTGTCTAAATTAGTTAATGTAATGCTATGATTAACTCTAAGAATAGTTATATTATAAATTTTTATCTCAGTTAATCACTTAGTACTTAAAGTCTATATAAAGGTTAAATTCTTAAGTTATTATTTTTGAACTTATCTATATATTTAATCAATAAATAAAAAGAATCTTTGCAAGCATTAGCATAGTTTTCAATATAATTTATGTTATAAACATTAAGGAAATCAAAACAAAGCTAGAAATGCTATTTTCAAATTGAGATTCAATAGCTATGATATGTTCATTTTAAAATTTCATTAATTGCAAGTTGAACCTAGATATTTTGCACACTTATTAAGCAAGTTGAATTACAAATTTAGATTCTTAAGAATAACTAGTAAATGGGTCATGTTTTAGGTTAAGGTTTTTAAACCTGAACCCATTTAGACCCGAGCATGAAACACAACCTATTAGCACAAATTACCAACCCTATTTAAAGATACAAGTGTTAAAAAAAAATACCAAACAAATGGGAAATAACTTTTTGTTTTTTAATTGATAAGGGAAAATCCCAAATCGAGATTTTATGGCTTTTGGTTTTACATATTAAAATGGAAGAAAAATTTATGTGTTTAGATATTGTATTTTAAAAAACTTTTGGTTTTACTTATTAAAATGCATATTTATGACGTTTATGACTATTAATTATTAAGTTATGTATGTAGCTATAAATAAGTTTACACTATATACTAATTTTATAAATGAAATTGATTTTGAAGATATATTTAAAAATTTCCTGACTAGATAAATATTTGTTTCATTAACCTTTTAATCAGTACCGATGCATATGATCTTTATACCTTGATAATTGTGATATGAGATTATAAAATATTCATCCATATTAGTTATCTAAGGAATCTTCTTTCCCTTGACATGACTCCTTTCGCTTTACTCGCTTTAGGATGGTGCATGCCACCTCTCAAATATTGCTCAATGTTAAATCATTTTGACGTTGCAACTTGGCTAGCCTTCCATCTTATAAGGTTATACCCTCAAGCTGTATACATGGAAGCATAAGTTGGCCATTAGAAAAAGTTATAGAGTAAATTTCTTGATTGCCATTATTTATCATTAGTTGAAAATTTTAATAATATAATTGGTTAAAAAACCTTGCAAAGTAAGAATTGACTATTATCATTGTCCTATTGGTATATCATAATACTTCGCTTTCAAGTATTTTTTTATCTTTATTAATTTAAATAGAGATAGTTAATAGAATATTGTGCCAAATTTGACCAAAAATTTAAAACTTTATGTAATACAATGATAAACTCCTAATAATATGTGATAATGCGAAGATTCTTATAATCTAATTATATGGATCCAATCTTTATATTTAGATGGATTAGGTTCAAATTCCTTTCCTCATTGCAATTATCCAAAATAATAATAATAATAACACACACGTATTGTTAAAAAAGTGAATTTATATGACAATATCCGAAGTATTAGACATTTAATTTTGAAATATGAAATTCTTCTATAATAAAAGCACAACGTAGGCGACAACACTGCACATTTTTTTGTCTCAAATACCATTCACCATCGAGAAGTCAATTTAACAATCTCTATTAAACTGATGAAGTAAAGAGAGAAAAAAAGAATTAGACACTTAATTTTGAAATATGGATTGTTACTTGATGGTTCTTTGTTTTTGAAGCACTGTCATCCGGAGTACTTGGTGTATTTTGTCCCTTTAGAAGGTCTCAGTTTGGCTGTAAAGCATGATTAGAAGAAGCCTGTGCTAGAAAAAGAATTGTTCCGTATCCCATTTTCTTGTTAATATATCAATCACCCCATGTATGGAAAGTGAAAAACATTAGGAAAACGCACGGCTGACTACCTTTCCTGTGGTAATAAGCCTTTTGTTAGCTTGTTTACAGTTGAGCACAAGCTCAGTTAAGAAGTACGAAAGTTGGGATAGGTGTTTGATTTCAACCTCAACTCCTAGCTTGAGTTCAAACTCGATTATGTAGGAAAAAGTTACCCATGTAAAGCTCATATTCAACTCGAATTCAACTAAAATCTAATATTTACTCTTACTCCAAGCTTCTTTTTGAGCTCGAGAGCTTGTTAGAAAAGGTTGAAGCTCAAGCTCAACTTTAAAACCCACTTTCAGTTCAAGCTCAACTTGATAATTGAACCGAATTAGATCAGACGTCCCCTTAAACTCTGAACACAGCTTGCAAACCAACACCCCTGGTTCAGATGATCGCGGCAGGTTAGAGTAGGATGCTTAAAAGGAAGACGGAGTTCCTGCATTGTTCCTATGAAATTCAGAACTTCATGTGGAAGAAACAATCCATATGATCAAACTTACTCTTCCATAATTGCTCGAGGAAAAGCTCATTTCACGACAATCTGGAACATTATGAAGACTTCGTGCAATACTAAAACATTTTTTACCGTAACTATCGACTGTAAGGTTGACTTTAAGGAAGAAAACTCTGGAAACTTATCAAATAATCATTTATCAAGCACAAATGAGCGATTTGACGTGATCAAATGGATAGTACTAAGAGGAAATAAAATATTTCCTCAGTAGAGTCTGGCAACATTTTTTTGCAGGCATCCGAATTCAATATCTAGACTTCCATTACCAAGTGGCAAGAATTTTTATGATCAAATTGTCTTAAGGAAGTCATGGATGATAACCAACCGCCCGACCACAGAGCAGAGCATTACTCGGGATAGGGTACTCATCTCTCAATGATTTTGCAGCGGAATAAACGCGAAGATAGAATTGTTGACCCAAGTATTGGCGAGCCCAATTCTCAGATCTTACATTCCACATTCCCACGTTGTCGAGAGGCATGTATACTGCAGTCCATGATTTAGGATAAACCTGGAAACATAGCAGATAAGCATGAGAACTTTCTGGCTCTAGCTGCGTTAAGATCAATTACTAGCAGGAAAACCACTGCAACATACAGGTTGAATATGCAGGACTGGCTACATTTTGAATAAATATGTTTCTGAGATGATGAGAGGGGATGAAATAATACAATAGCAAGCGTAGAACTAAAACTGCTCGAGGCAAATTAGTTACAAATGAATAATTCAGTCCTGGTTCACTTTTCAGAAACAAATTTCAGATTTACTAGTTCCATAAATATTGCAGACAATTGCAAATACACCGCCAAGCTATCTTCATCCCTATAACTTTTGAAAATATACATTTATCTTGCCAATCAGTTTCTAACTTCAGAGATGGGTGGGGAAATAAGTGCATATTTTTTCAAAAGTTGTAGACACGTTTTGGGAGTTTTACCTGACAAATCAAATAGTTTAGAGGGATATTTGCAATTTGCCTCAATATCAACTCAAATGAGCTTAATGTAATTTTACATGGTCTTTTTGCATGGATACCTGAACGGTGCAACGAGAAATCGTGTCCCTTAGATTGTAACTCAGCCTACTTGCAGGAGTCCACTCTCCTCCATCCATCCTGCACATCATAAATCTATAATATCAAGAACAGCTAAAGAACAATTCCTTGACACATTGACGCAGGAGCTCTTTCCTTTTTGACCTTTCTTAAGGATTATCTACTTACAATACCATTCAAAGCAAGTTACTACAGTTGAGATTAGCAAAATATACTGACCCAACTACAAAGAAATTATGGCCATCAATATGCCAGGATTGCACACTGTCTTCTGCATTCTCAAAGATGATCTCTGCATAACCACGAAAATCAGCAGCCATGACTGAAGTCTGAAGGTAACCACCACTTCCAGTAGGGCTCTCAGGGATGCTCCCTGGAGTGAAGACTCCGGGAATGTTGAAGTGATCAGCGAGCTTAAGTGGAGTGTCAGCAGGAATAAAAGACACACTGTTGACGGCAAACCTCTGCTTTCCGTTGATTACCGGAGCTGAATTTGCAAGTCTAATGGTTCGGGTTGTGTTGATCAAGCCATAATGGTATGAGCCTTGGGGATTAGGTCTTGGTCCACTGGCTGACAAGTTCCTCCTACAGTAAGCACAAAGAGAAAAATAACAATTCAGTGAAAAAAAATAATAAAACAAGATAAAATAGCTACAATTTGTTGTGTTGCCTTGCCCCCCAAATTAATGAAGTTAGAACATAAATGCAGGGAAGAAATCAATGGTACATTCACCATGCTACTGATGCCTTTTTGGCTCGTCGTTATGTTATTGGTTCAAAACCAAGTGTTTGGACATCAAAGATACTAAAAAAAAAACCCTAAAAAGGACAAAAACACTGATCAAATGCAGGTCGAATACACCAAAAAAATAAAACATGCAACAAACAATAATTCCAATGTCAGTTTAAGCTTGCAGCAAAAATGAATTCTCAATCCTATTTGCAATTCCAAGATCATGAAAATCAAATTAAAGACGTACTTTTTGCTTTCAGCAAAGTCAAACTTGAGATGAGTCTCAGATGATCTGATAATGCAGATGGTTAATGGTTGACAATTCTTGTGCAGTAGAGATTCAGACAACCCCTAAAGAAACTACTCTTACTCCTGTGTGCTATGTGCAAGATTTAGAGGGACAAAAACAAAATGAACACACAGAAACTCAGCGATGATAAGAAGTTGAAAAGACTAGGCCAGACCTGATCGACCGCGCTTGTTCAAGTGACCAATCAACTTGTATTGTTGGACCACCAAGTGGAGCTCCAGATACACTTCCTGCTGAGTTGACATAGCGGAGAATGGAGGTTGTGTTGAGCACCTGAGGGGTGAAACGTGTTGAGACAACCATATAATAATCTTGTGCCGGTTGATCAGCAGTCACCAACACAGAGTAAGATTGACCTAAGTGAATGTCAAGGGAATCATAAGTGTTCTGTAATGTATGAGTTCCCTCAACCTCAACCAGGAGCATCTTATGCCCCTGGATTCTGAAATTGATGGAAGTCGCGATCCCCACATTTGATATCCGAAATCTGTATGTTTTTCCTGCACATTGAATTGATAGGGAAAGCTATCATTTTATGTGCTAAACTTGGTATTTGAAAGCTCATTTAAGGGATTTGATCATACTACCTTGCTCTACAGTGCATGTGTAACCATTAGGTCCACGGCCATTTATAAGTAGCCCATCTGGGAAGGGAAGATCACTTCCACTGTCTAAAATTGCTTTTAGGTCCTGTAAATAAAAGAAAAGAAAAGAAAAGAGTTCAGTCTTGCTTCAGGTTAAGCTTATTGTTAAGCAATAAATCTAAAAGCCCATACCATATCTAATAATAAAATATAAAATCACATGCCGATTTACTTAAGCTAAATCAGTTGGTTGTGAAGTTAAATTCAATACTTATCAAATGGCAATGTATCAGCATTTTGATTGAAGCGCAGATGGTAGGTGGTTTTGGTTTTAAGCTACTTACAGAGTGATTTTTCTGGAACCAATCACCAGTTAGGATGGTATAATCCTCAGCTGGAGGGGCAAACGGTACCGGAATCACAGACCTGCTTTGAATTTTGAATCCGCCAAATCCTCCTGCAGCCTTATGGAAAGCAAGAGACGGAAAATAAAAGTAGCTACCAATTTGGTCCTTGACTTGAAGCACATATGTGAAATTCCCTCCCGGTGGAATTGGACAGTTTGTGCCATAGACTCCATCCTGCCATGAATTTCTTCTTTGCTGGACACCATTCCTGTGAAAAGAAGATACGGCGTGTTAACTGTTAACCAGTCCTTGAGTTCTTAGCAAATGCTTTAAATCATGCAAATTGGATCGAGTTCAATTCTTTTGCTTAAATACTTAGGCAAATTAAGCTTGAGTATCATAGGATCTTCTACCATATGGTTCAAGTTTAAAATACCTTCCCTTCTTACTTGGTGTAAATACAGAGGAGATATTACTTTATGCCACTAGCTCAATTCTTTTGCCCGAATTTGAATCATTCAATGACTAAATATTTCGCTTTCTGTTCAAATAAAGAACGACAAGATGTCAATATAAAGCCCAGACCAATCTCGAGGCCTAAGCTTTTAGATCAATTAGTTATAGAACTGAATCTAATGCGTTAAGAATTTAGGAGTTCCTAAGTTTGAATCTATGTGCATTTGCCCTCTTATTTAATTAGTTGCCTACTTGATAGGCTTTAATAAAAAAATAAAGAGGAGTATTAATGATAAAATGTAAAACACACACTGATCTACTCTAATCTACACACTTAAGTTTCTAGATTAGCTGTCTAATACTAGCCCATCATAGTAGATATACTAATTTCAGTGTGTCCAATACAAAAGTGTACTGTGTACCCCTTTCATGTTTAAAATACCAAGCAAGATAAACAACCAACCAAATAAACAAATAATAAAGAAAGAAAGGAAGAAGAAGAAGAAGAAAGAGAGAGAGAGAGAGAGAATTTCTTGGCTTTAAACTATTTCCCTCCATTACTACCGACATACCAATGCAACCTATAAATCTGTTAAAACATCTAACTCTTTGAACAAATCCGTCAAAAATAAGAACTGGAAATGTCGAAACACAAAGGTTATTTTCAATTCATCTCATATCATCTTAAGAAGATGACTTGAAAGTCGAAGCAGAAATTCTGGAACTACTAATGACTAACCAAGATATGAGAAAAGGTTCGTCCAAGCTGTTGTAGACATTAATGATCAAGTTATCATTTGTAACACACTCGATCTGTGGCCCTGGGAACTGCCCATTTATCAGAATCCCCTGCATAACATTTCCACCATTACAAAGAAGCACCAAACTAAACAGTTTCACAAAAACATTACACATAAAAAAACAATAAGGAATAAACAAAACAAACAACTAAAGCACCTGTTGTTTTACACCAAGAGGATATATATCACCATATGTCACATTCCATGAATAGAATCTATAAGGGTCTTCACCAACAACACACGTAAACACTGAAAATGCCAATACCCAATAACAAACATTCTCAAAAACTCCCATTTTTTGTACACTTTTCCGCTAAGTTATGTATTTCAGTTCTATCTATATTATATTAACACAGAGTAGACAAATGTACGTGGTTCCTATACTAAGGATTCTCTCTCTCTCTCTCTTCAATGATTATTCCTTCTCTTTGTTATCTTTATTGGCCGCTTTGTTTCTTTTTTTTTTTTTTTTCTTCTTTTGTGCTTTGGAGCTTTGCTTAGGAGATGAGTATTACCGACATATGGGTGAAGAGAGAAAGAGAGAGAATCGTAAATGTAGGAGACACGGACACTAAACAAAGGCGGGTGAGTAACAGTAAGTCCAGGACTACATTAAAATTTATAACGAATGAGGCAAAGCAATGACATTATGGGGTCCGGTTCGGTCCTACGTTGTGTGAGGAAGAGGAGAAAGTAATGTGAAGATGCTGATGGTGGTGTCTACCAGCTGTAACCATTCAATTTTTCAGCTCTGCAGAATCTGGGGAAAAGAATCCTACTGCTCAGAAGAATCCGCGTCTCTCGAAGGAAGTGAACGTGGATGGAAATTGGAACCTCCTAAGTAATTTTATTTAAGTATTTTGAGTTTTTTTTTTTTATCTTCCTCAAATTTAAAAAAAAAAAAAGAAAGAAAGAAGGGAAGAAAAAGACCGTACTCGATGAATCATATATCTAAACCAACAGAAACTTGGGTTTTCTACCTTGCAGTTATCCAACAGAAATTGGACATGTTGCTTTTTAAATAATATTCATTAAATTGGGAAAGTTGATTTTACTGAATGGATTTAATGTGCCTATTTTTTTTTTTGTGGCTACATGGGTAATTTGAATAAAAAATTCTATGATATCTCACTTGCCGTTATGGTCATTTTAACGTAAAATCTATTAAATTGTAGTTAAAATAAAACTTATTAATAATTAAAAATATATATTTATATCAATAAATTATTTTTAAATAATAATAAAAATAAGATTTATTAATAATAAAATAATTTATCAATAATAATTGGACGGTGATGGCACCGTAAAATTGGTCATAATTGAATTGTTGAGTTAACTTGAAGGAAGAAATTTTACCATACTACAACTTCCTTACCATGGGAGGCTCAAAGAAAATCATCAAAATTACAATATAAAAATAGAACTCTCAAAGACACTAATATGGATGTTGATATTTATTTTGGATAAATCGGATTTGAATTATTCGTTTTTATTGTAATCACTAAAAAAACTCAAAATTAGTATTAATTATTTCTCAAGGTGCATTCATAATAAGACCTATTTATAGTCTAAGAAATTAATGCAAAGAAACCTTAAATTAATATGAAAGCAACCATAAATATGAAAGCCTTAAATGAATACCGGAGAACACGTATCCCATCACATATGTCCTAAATAAAAATATATGCTTTGCTTTTGAAAAAAAAATATATATATATATATTTATATAAATTTATAATCAAGCCATAATTTAACATTTAGAAAATTTTCTTGATCCCTCTTGCATGGACACAAGCACATCTTGAAGTAATTGATTGGCCTAGACCAATTGAACCAATCTTGACCTAACCAACCCATCCCTACTAGACTACTTTAGGTTAATCACCTTTCAAGCCCATGATTTATCTTCAATTCCTAGACCGGCCGTTGATCTACTTTATCAAGTTGACTTAGCCCTCATAACAGCTTGTTTAGTTTTCTTTATTGATACAAATTCGCTTAAATTTATAATGTCTTACTTTAAAATTAGCTAAAATGACTCAATTTGAAAACTGATTTGATCCTCTAACTCTTTTAGCTTGAACTTAAACAAACATAAGCTAAGTAATTAGGGATGACAAAGGGAGATAGACTTTTAGATTTATTAAGAGATGGGGGAAGTGGGTATTTCATCAGTAGAACTTTGGGCAATGCATAGAGGATTAGACTTATGCATTAAAATGCTGGAAATTTTGCTCAGTGTGCAAAGGGCAATAAGCCCTATATGGCGGGCATATAAGCTGCCCTTTTTGATCCTTAAAATATCATCAACCTTATGCATCACCTTGATATTGGCACATGTAATATATATCGATGTCCTGCAATTTCAGTAGTATAAAAGGGCCTGTTGTCTTCCTCGAGAAACTAGTGGCTCTGTGTGGATTCTGAAATAGCAGGTACGTTTATTTTTATGCAGCATTAATTAATTCCAAGTTGGTACTTGATTTTTTGCTTACCAATTCAAAAAATGTGTTAGAAAATCGAATTTATTGCGGCAGCATCCCAAATACACTAAGCGGTCCATTAACAGGTGTAGGGCACTTATGGTAAACAGTCTACAAGGTTTACTACATACTTAACCAAATAGCAGTGAAAAGTTGTTCTTTTGAACTTCTTACCAAGTCTTCAAAGTATTGTTAACATTTTCTATACATAAAAAAAAAATTCAATTATCTTCTTTTTCCTTGCTTGTTGAAGTTGATGATGTCCAAATAATATCTAAAGCTATTCATAAAACTAGACCAAAATATAATATAAAATATAGTGTTTATATATTTTAGAGGAATTCAAATGGTTCACAATTTTGTTTGGAACTTGAACTAATTGCCACTTCTTAAAAGAGAGCATGGATGTCAACTAATAGGCCTAGCCCATCAACCCTTATGGAGGTAAAGAAATAAGAAATTCAATCATAACCCTAAGATATTGATTATTGAATCTCCAATTCCTTAATGTATCAACTTCTCTTTTATTTCACTACCATATACTCTAGCCTTCATATTAAATTAAACTCTGAGTTTAAGTTAACACTTTTACTAAATTCATTCCCATCTCTTATTTCAATCTCAAGTCCTCTAATTTCTCAGTTTGTCCCTAATTTGTAGATTGATAAACCACGGCATTCTAGAAATGTATTATTCTTTTCTTCTCTTAACTTATTTATTATATAATTGGATAGTCTAATTAAAATTTATAAGACAAGTTTCAATAGTAAGTTGAGCTTGGTTTGAACGGAATCATTATACATATTTTTTTTGTTTTTTGTATGCATATATACAATTATAGTCTATTAGTTAATATATTTACTTGAAATCTTATATTGAATTATATAAGTTAAAATTACAATGGATATATATATATATATTATGAACAACAAAATTTTATCAAAATAACTAGCAATTTTAAAAGTGTCTCAAATCATACATAACTAAATCAAGCCAAATTTTTAGAGGTTAAATTTAAAAACTCAAACCATTCATTATAACTTTAAACCAAACCGAACCATTGACACCCCTAGTAATGATGATAGCCATATTGAAGGTGATACACCTATAATATAGATGCTTACAAAATATAAATTAATTATGTAATTAAAAGTTCTATTCTTATTTTGTAAAAATAATAATAAGAAGAAGTTATAGAAATGTACAAGAATCTAAAATTTTAATTTTTGTTTTTCTTAAATTTAAGTTATGAAAAAGTTATTGCATGATCATCTTATGTGATAACTTTGTATATTTTAAAAATATTTATAAGATCTTTTTAATTAAACCGTTTAGTCTATCATCTAAATATTAAGACAGATATAGCGGGGATTTCAATAATTAAATATGGATGATAAAATGATGAGAACATCCCTTTTAGTCTAGGCAGATTAGATTTAGTAGATAATTAATTACTATTTTGGGTACAATGGTAAGAGAGGGTGGTTGCCACTTTGTTATACGTATAAACACCCGCCGCAAAGAACTACGAGACAGCGATGAACCAGCCTTTGGCAAGATGCATCTCGTGGACAAGAAGCTTTACTTAACGACGAAGTATGGTTTAAAAGGAGTATCGTTGCAAGGGAAGTGCGTGTACTTTGCAGGCATAGAATGATATTGTGTTCCTTCAAGAGTCGAGACAAAACTTGGTGCTTGTCAATACACTCATCCTTATAAATTTTTAGAAAAATACAAAATCGTGATGTGTTTTTGCACTTTTATAGGATTTCCTAATCTCTATTTTATTGTTTTACAAATGCATATAAAGCAATAAATCTAGATACGGGTCAAGTTTTGACCCGAACTCGCATGGGAACCGGCTCATCGCAACCAGATCCGAGCAAGCGAGAATGTTTTATAACCACATGGGATGGGACCTGCCTGGTCGCATTAAAAAAAGAAGAAGACAAAATAACTTAAAAATTAGAAAATATTAATATTTATTTAAATAATATTGAAAATTTAAACTATTTCTGTTTAAAATAAAAAGAAATTATCTCTCAATTATAGTACTTAAGAGCTTGCTATTAAATATAAAAAATAAATAAATAAACTTCAAGAACATATCTAGTTAGACATTTATAGATTTTCATTAGAAAAAAAATTTTCATTCTTTAATAATATAGAACTAAGATTATCTTTAAAAAAAAAATTCTAAGCTTTTGTCATACATTGATGATATTATAACTCTATTTGATGCAATTTTATATAAACAAATATAAATCCCCTTTAACTTATTTAAAAATAGATTAAAAACTACATGGTTTAAAATCTCATAGTTTTTTTTTTTGAGTTTATATTTTAAGGTTTTTATTTTATAACTTAAGTAAATTTAAGGGGAAAAAAAAAAGTTATTGTCGATGGTTTATAGAACTAAGACCCAAAATAGTCACCCAACGAGTCCTTAGACTCACCCTAGAACTAGTCCTAGACAAGTTGGTCCCAATCCTCCATTTGAGGAACTAAAAACCAAGGGTTTTAGGTCTAGTTTCGATGCAAGTCCAACCATTGCTAGTGTTCAGAACCTAACTCTCTCGTATCACTCAAAAATCTTTTTTATTAGAGAAAGATATACTCTTTTCATTTTTCCCCAAATCAAGAAGCCCCAAATTGTAAAAAAGAGTATATTATTTTCTTTAGAATTTTTTTATGAAGTACATACGATGTGAAAGCTTTGTTGTGATACACACACAAATATATATCATATACCATTTTAAACACAATTGCTTAATAGATAACAATAGGGTTATGCATTTATTAAAAAGCAAAATGCAACTATTTAAACTATAAAATTACGAAAAAGACATATCACATTTTTTTTTTGGTATTTTCCTAAATTTTTGGAAGTACAAGTGTATCCCATGGGGATGATTTATAGACCCAATATAATAAATATCAAGCTAAACAATCTTAAAATCTTTTAGATCAAATATATTGAAAGCATTTCCTATTCACTGTTTTTTTATGTTTTTTTTTCTAATTATTATTACAACTATTAGAGAAAAAAAGAATTAAACCTAATCCATCTTATCGGAAGATTAGTATTTGTATTATTGGATTACAAAAAAATTAACATTATTTAATATTTAAAAGTATAAATTATACAAAGCATAAATAGCTCATGCAATTAGTGGTTATTAGTCAACTATGAAGGGGAAGAAAAGAAAAGAACAAAAAAATTGATGTAAATCGACAACAATTAGAGGGAATGGGCAATGCTTATATTTGCAGTTGCATTTGGTTTATGATATAAAGGGAGGGGCTAGACACGCCATTTTTTTTATTTTTATTTTATTTGTAATCTTTTGTTATTTATTATTATTTTTTATAAAAAAAATAGAATAAATACAATTTAGTTACATCATATGGCTAAGGCACAGGCTAACGGCTTAATAGAAAACACATGCACACAATTCCCCCTAGTCCTAAGTTCGAATCTTCGCTCGCACAAGTGCACAAGATTTTTTCTCTCTGCGAAAAAACGTAAGTTGAATCCATGTTTTCATCATCTTCTACCTATAACTCATCTGCCACGAAAGACTATGGGGAGCTTGGAATTTTTTTTCTTTCTTTTAAAGTTTCAAAACTTGTGGAAGATTAAACAACATAATTGAAGAAGCAAATAACTTCCAGAATCAAATTAAAGTGCAATAAAATCATTAATCAAAGAAATTAAAATAAAAAAAGTTTCTACAATAATAAAAAATCTTCGACCTTTAACCTTTCTTTTCCCCCAACTGTTCAACCCACGTTTGCCTATAAATAGAGTTCCAACTCTACCTGAAGGAGGTTTTTTTTTAAGAAAAAAAAAATTCTCAAAAGCTCAAACAATTTTTTTTAGGCAACAATCCCACTCTCTCTCTCTATTTTTTTTTTTAATTCGATCACTCCACTCTGACGTTTTGGTCATGTTTCTCCACTTCTAAACATTCTGGCCGCCACCATCACTACCGTCCTCCACTATTCACCATCATCCTCCACTGCTATCCATCATCGTCACTGAAAACTATCTCTGACAATCACAATCCAGGTTCGTAAATTTTTTTATCATTGTCACCGAAAACTGTCTCTAGCGATCACGATCCAGGTTTGTAATTTTTTTTCTTCTTTTATTTATTACATTATTATTATTTTCAGAAATAATTAAAAAATTTAGTTATTATATATATAACAAAAATTCTTTAAAATAATTTATTTATTTATTATATATTTTAATATATTATTTTTTTAAAATAAATTTTTAGTTATTTTATATTTTAAGACATTTAGAAAAAAAATTATTTTTAGGTATAGTAAGACATTTTAGATTTTAATTTTTTTTAAAAGAGTTATTATAAAAAAATATTTTTAGTTATTTTATCTACTTTTAAAACATTATAAAAAATAAAACATTTTTTCTAAAAAAATATTTTAGATATAATTTTAAAAAAAGGATTATAAATTTTAAAACATTTTATTTTTTAAAAAAAACATACGAACTATGATAGGTCTAATCCTAAGCATTGTGTATGTAAACACTTTCCAGGTGACCTCATTTGTTAAAAAAAATCTCTTTTTTTTTTTTCTCTTCTTTCTTTTCTTTTCCTTGTCAAAAAAATGGAAGGTTAAAAAGTGGTAATATAAAAGTTTTAATAAGATAACACCCGAACTCCAAAATTTCTAGTATTTTTTTTATGTAGACTAGTAGTCAAATTAAGACTAATCCGTCCAATTAGTTTTAATTTAACATTTTTTTCAATTTTGATTGAGTGGCGACTCCTTTTTCTTTTTTTTAAAAAAATTATTATTATTTTCTAATCTAAGTCGAGAATTTACATCAAGTGAGCTAGGGTTTAATGTAAATTAGATTAAAAAAATGAAAAAAAAATAGACTCGATAGGATGATAACTCCATTAAAGACTTCAAATAAGTGGGTTAGTTACTTAAACCTTCCAATTTTTTTTCCTTTACTTGTAGATATATATATATATATGATGTATATTTATATAGTTGTTCTGACCTTTATATTTTTTGCAACATTTTTTTTATTTATTAATTTGAAGGGAAGGCATCAAATGTATAATAGATACGGTCAAACTCAAGCCATCTTAGAACCTTAGGAGGGAAGCCATAATGTAAACTTTGGGTGTTGTGGGGCAACCATCGCTTGAAGCTAATTAAGCTACCCCACTCAAGTTTTGATGTGACATGTGAACCATTTTCTTTGAAAATAAGCGAGGTTACAGAACTTGAGGACCTATAAAACCTACCTAATTGCATTCATGAACCCTTCAAGTTTGTGAATAAATATGATGTAGCAAATAGAAAAAAAAAATTGCAACTTTAGTAGAGTTATTTTTCTATTTCTTTGTAATTTGTAACATTGTTATAGTAAATTTCCTTGTAAATTCTTTGTAACAAATGTATTTTCTTGTAAATAGTATAGTTATAATGTATTTATTTTCATAAATTTTGTTGCAATGGCAAGCTCATCCCGCATGCAAGCTCTTATCAAGGAAGTCTATGTTCGTAAGCCCTTAGAGTGAAAGATAATACTTGATCAATGGATCTAGTTCTTCAACCCAAGTCAACAAAAGATCATTCAAAACATGATTAGACCAATCCTCTCACTACAGAAGGTCTCTGTTAACATCACTTTGGTCCAGGCCTTAGTTCATTTTTAGGATCCAGAAACTGTCACTTTTTACTTAGGTCCCCATCAATTAGGCCCAACAATGGAAGAACATGCCCAATTGCTTAAGGCTCCACCCAGCACTGAAAGCATATATATCCTAGATCTTAAAGCAAAGCTCGCCAAAATCTTCAGTAAATTACCGAGGGTTCGTAAAGCTGAAATCAATAAGGCCTTAGGAAATTGTAATGGGAATTATATTAAGACTGATGATTTGTTGACATAGTTTGTAGCTCAATCCAGTTACCATGAAAAGCAAACCTTATTTTGCGTAGATTATGAAGCATGGCAACAACACTAGATTCATGCATTCATCCTAATGGCCTTCGGGACTATATTGTTTC
Organism: Laguncularia racemosa; assembly: GCA_037954665.1. NCBI lineage: Eukaryota > Viridiplantae > Streptophyta > Magnoliopsida > Myrtales > Combretaceae > Laguncularia > Laguncularia racemosa. Next base: position 1,642,563 of record JBBMOL010000108.1, read on the forward strand.
CAAATGAGATTTTTCATATCCACTTTAGGGTCGCAGAAATAGTGGCCCAATTTCTAGAGGGAAAGTCTTACATCCCCATGCTCCTTGCTGAGCAAATTAGATCACTCAACCACTTAAAGAAAAAAAGACATTAGGATTTAAAAACTAACATGGCATTGATTATGATATGGTTCATTAGCCATATGTGATGCTACAGACTTGACTTCATTCGAGGGGCCTTTGCACAACAAATTGACCTTATTGATTCCTTTGCTTCCAGAATCACATTGCCAAAGGATATTCTTACTTACTGTCGGATTGATGTCTTACAAGACTTTTATGCTGAAGACATATTACGGGTAGCTAGATGGAATTCTTGTACTAGGAGGTACGTACTTGTAAAAATTATAAGGTAGTTCCCTTGATTAGATTTAACTATTGCACTGGTTACTACCCAGCTGCTCTAATACGTCAATTAGGACCTATTCAGGATATAGTCCATAAACCCTGACTTGAACCCATCACACTTGATTTCCACAATCCTCATATGATAATAACTGACAAGATAGCTAAACTATTGGAGATCAAAACCCTATGGGAGACTCGAATAATAAGCCCTACGAGGGGGGGGAGGTGGAATTAGGTAAATATCGAGCAACCAAAGAGTACATGTTTTTGCCAACTTAAAAGGATAGGTGAAAAATAATATAGTGCCCCAGTTATACTCCAACCTGCACTAACAAAACCTACTCTTGAAATGAAGACATATATAGAAGAAGTGCAAGCATGAATGCAAGTCCATATGGAAAACATGAAAAGAAAGGGGGATATTTGGAAGAATAGATGTCAAGAATCCAACCAATGAGTTGAACCTCTAGAAGCCCAACTAAGAAAGGCTAGGCAAAAGATCAAGGAACTAGAAACTCCTACAAAAGAGAAAATAGAAAAAAGGATCATGTCATGACAAGAAGAGGAAGATTTAGATTTTAGATTTTTTGTAATTCCTTTTCAAATCATGTAATCAAACTCTAAAGTTGCACTATTGATAAAATTTCTATTTTGCCACATTATGGATTATTCACTAACCCCATCTCTACATCTGCTTGACACATGCATTAAAAAAAATTATTTTTACTAACAAATTATCTAGTGTTAAGCAATCTAGATTTCAAGATTGCGCCTAAACAATTGAACCCCACAAGAAGTCTACACTACACTCATTCTAGAGCCAAAATGTCAAGTAATAACAATAACAATACTAGTGACAATACTGCTAATCAAATAATGATCAAGTGAAATTCTTGGTGGTGAAAAGCAGTTGAGATTTCACCGCCCGAAGATGAGGAAATTAACTCCAAGTTCAATCCAACATTTGTGGAGTCAAAACTAGGAGCATAAACCTCATATAGTCTTGAAGATATACGAAGGCAATTTGAGGAAAGAAAGAAAGCTTTTCCAACAATTAGCTGATAAAATGAAGGCTCTAGAGGGATCGGATAGATATGAGCAAACTGGGATCACTGACTTAACAATTTTTTATACCACTACTTATCCTAAAAATTTTAAGGTACTAGAGTTCGAAAAATATGATGGCACTGGATGTCTAAAAATGCACATTAGACTGTATGTTCGGAAGATGTGCAAATAAGTACAATATGACCAATTAATGGTGCAGACTTTCCAAGACAGTCTTACAAGACCTACTTTAGCTTGGTATGCACAACTAGACCTCAACTAAATCAATAATTGGGAAAAGTTAGCTTAGGTTTTCTATGACCAATACAAATTCAACATTGAAGTTGTTCCTTCAGCATGGGACTTAGGGAGTATCCGTAAGAAGCATAATGAATACTTCAAAGAATACACTCAGTGTTAGAAGGCTCAATGATGTGCTCAAAGGGCAATTGCAATAAAAATCAAGGATGGAACAAACAAAGTAACAATTCCCCACCAATTGGTGTGAAACCTAACTTGTATGAATCCTAAATTGCATGAACAAGAGAGAGAAAAGAAGAGTTAATTCCTTACCAGACGTTACGCACTAGTTGGAATTAGGATTGATTTGATATTGTTGACATTACGCACAACAAAAGCCACAATTGTAGAAGAATTGATAAGAGTTTATGCGTGAAAGGAGAGCCTCCTCATAGCAATAGCATGTGAATTATTTCTCAAAATAAAAGTCCCTTTACAAAACCTAAATAACAAGTATTTATAACCTACTACAATTATGGAAAAATAACCTAAGTAACTAGTACACATGGCCGGTCACTTCAAGCTTCAATCACAGTCACAAGGAAGAACACAAGACCAGTTCTCCCTTGGTTCAATTCAGTTCATTATGGACCGTGTCTCATTTACAAACCAATTGCTATTGTGCTTGGTCATCTTCTTGTAAAAACCGATAAAATGCAAAAACAAACAAATAAAGACAATATGTGAATGTCTTGGTTCCATTTGTTTCAAGTAGGCTTTCCAATGTTGGATCCAGAAGTTTGATTCCCATCATCTTCTCGAGCCTATGAAAGATTTATCCTCAAATCTAATGGGTCTTTCCTTGGATTGAAAACCCTAGTTTGCATTTGCTTGTCGCCCAAAAGTGTTGAGTGCCCAGTAGTTTTGTTGATCTGTTCTTGGAATTTGTGTACCTTAGTTGGTGACATAGGGGTCAAGACAACCCATGCACCATCCTTCTGAAACACATAAGTGTTTCTAAACCCATTATGTAGCACCTTCCTATCAAACAACCAAGGTCTACCCAATAATATATGAAGGCGCACATAGGAAGGACATCACAAACAATTTCATCATGGTATCTATCTCTTATGCTGAAAGGCACTTTAGCCCTCTGAATAACATATAGACTACCCCATTGATTCAGCCAATGTAATTTATAGGGATGAGGATGTGGACTAGTGACTAGTTGCAATCTATTTACTATTGCAGCAGCTATTACATTGGTGCAACTTTCACCATCAATAAAAAGAACACACAAATTACCTTGAACCCGACAAGGAGTATGGAATAGGTTTTCCCTCTATACATCCCCAACATCTAGAGATATAGTTATGACCCTGCACAACACATTAATAGATAGATATTTATCATTTCCCTTGTCTTCATGTGTCTCAGCATCATGATCATCATAATACTCCTGTAGTACTATTTGACAAATCTGTAGGCTCAACTACTTCTTCTTGACCATCCTCACTATTTCCCTCCATAGTAGTCATCACCCTTTTGTTGGGACACTAAGCAGCTATGTGTCCAAAACCCATGCATTTGAAACATTTGATTTGACGCATCTTTCCACTAGTTATCCCTAGCACTGTTTGTCGGATATCAGCTCCAACAACCTCTTTTCCTTTTCTAGAAATTTCCCTCTCCCTATCAGTAATAGTTATATTTTTGTCCACAGTCTTATCATTTTCCCCTATTCCCTTTTGTTCACCTTACTGACCATCTAACCCATGAGGTTTGGTAGAAGTTCCATACCTATTACTCACTGCTCGAAAATGGTTGGATCGCCTCTGTCTCTCCACTTTTAGAGCTAGCTGGATGGCCTCATCTAGTGTGTTATACATATAGAGCTCTATAGTGTAGGCAATTTCATACTTTAACCCTGACACAAATTGTGCTAGGGTTTGCTTAAGAGGTTCGACTGATCTAGATCTGATCATTAGTATCTCAAACTTCTATACATAATCATCAACTGTTTTGCCTCCCTACCTCAAGGTTTGGAGTCACATAAACAACTCCTGCCTATAGTGCTCTGGTATAAACCTTTTTCTCATTACCTGTTTTATTTCCCTCCAAGAATGTATATCAGCTTCACCATCTCTTTGTCTGCTAACCACAAAATTCTTTCACCATAAGGCAGCATAGCCTGTAAATTCTACAACTACAAGACGAACCCGAGTGTAATCATCAATCTCATAGCACTCAAACAGGCCCTCAACCTTATCCTCCCAATCTAAGTAATCTTCTACAAAACCCCTTCTAGCAAATGAAGGCATTTGCAATTTCACATATTCTAAGCCCCGAGGCGGTCTGAACTCACAATTAGGGTAAGACTCATTTTCAAAATTATCATCCCTTTCTTCCCTAAAAGCATAATAATCACCTTCCATCCTCCTACCCCTATTGCCTCCAACAACTCCTTCCTTGAGAGCATTTTGATGGGCTACCTGAGGTGGGGATGCCTAAAGGTTTACCACTGGTAGTTGTGACATCATCATTTGATCTACCCGTGTTGCTAATGTAGCAACAATAGTGGTGAGATCCTGCAATTGTTTTTCTAATGTTCTTCCATCTGCAGCATGACGACCCTGACCTCCTCCAACCTGATTATTGGCCTCATTGCTAATTTTACCATTCACACTATCATTTGACATGATTTTGCATTTTTTTCATACTCACAATCACTCCTTCATAACAACAACACTTTACACGATTCAATACACACAAACAACACCACACACTTATACAGCGACAATAACACACCTTCACAGTACCACACAACCACACATCAACACCTCCACGGTTCAAGAATACACACACGAACAGTACCACACGTAGCTTCAAGGCTTAACACACTTTAAGACACAATACACACTCCACCAAGACTCAACACACCTTACAGCACACACACTTACACACCATGTCACAACAACACGTCTCAACAACAACACATACCTCATGGTATACATACAACCTCACACCACACCTACACGACAACAAACAAACACACTCCCACAAGAATATACACCTTCAATAGCACAACACACACAAGCAATCACGGTTCCCAGACACGACAATGTTGCAATAATCACTTTCCTTAATTACTCAAGTTAATGTTGTAATCAAAGCAAATAAATGAGCAATTACTATACCCCTTTACAATTATGGAATTCAAATTTAAATGGCCTCCCTATCTTCCACACAAGGAGCTCACAACAATGAACCTTGATATAATTTCCACAATTCAAGCCACAATAAGCAAGGATAACACGGCACAATCAACATAAGACCTTCAATTCCACTTTATACAACATCAATTGCGAGATAGAACAACAAGAACCCTAAATCCCCAAATTGAAAATCACGAATTCCCTTCTCAAAACCGTGCTTTGATACCAAAATTATGATGTGCTCAAAGGGTGTAAACACCCCATTTTTGCCCTAGGAGTCAATAATTTTCAGTAATAATCAATTTTTCAATTTTTCCTAATTTTTCCCAATTTTTCCTAATTTAGCATAAAATAATAAAAATGTTCAAAAAATAAAAATAAATAGGAAAACACTTCAATTTTGAAAATGATTTCAGAAATAGCAATAATGAATAATAAACAATTTTTACAAATTTTTGAAATTTCAAAAAATACAAAAAAATAAAAAAATTGCATCGCATATGTACAATTTGCGATGTAAATAAAATCGGGAAATTGGGCCAGCTCAGCTGGTTCGTGCGTGTGCTGGGAACGTGCGGGAGACTTGGAGGTCGCGAGTTCGAATCTTCCCCCGAGCACTCGATGCAATTTTTTCTTTCTTTTCTCTGGAGCTGCCACGTGGCAGCATGTGATTGGCCAAGAGGAAACGCGTGCATGGCGCGTGATTGTCTTCTTCGCCCAGGAAAATCGGAGGAGGAGCCGGAGCCGGTCCGACGAAGACGAAATCGGCCGTTTTCTTTTTAATCTTCTAGATTAAAGTCAAGATAAAGCGAAATCCATTAGAAAAATCAAAGAAAAACAAGAGATTTGCATCAAATCGCCGGGATAAAACCGAATCCAAAAACGGAAAAATATGGGTTTATCTAAATCGGCCAATTCGAGCTTATCTAAGAGGAGTTCGAGGTTCCTATAAATAGAGGAGAACAGGAGGAAGCTGAAACACGAAGAAAAAGTGAGAGAAAAAGAGAGAAAAGAGCGAATCGGAGTACGCCGGAGGAACTTGAAGCCGAGACCGCTGATCGGAGTTGAGCCGCCGCAAGGAGACGTTCTGGGAGTACATTGCCACCACCATCGGATTCAGCACCCTCGAGAAGCTAGGATTCGACACTTAACCCGCCGCAAACGACCGCCGGAACGCCGTGAACGAGCCAACCCCGCCGCCGTGTCCGACCGACCCGATTCAACCCGACCGACCCGACCCGCGCATCGATCCGGATCCAGGTAAGTCGGATTTTCCAGATTTTTTTATTATTTATTTTATTTATTTTGTTTATTTGATTATTCTGAATTTATTTATAATTATTATTGTTATGTTAGCCATTTATTTGTTTATATTTTCAATAAATAGGAAAATGTAGAAATTATATTTTTCTAGAATTTAATAATGTAGAAAATAGAAAATAGGAAATAAGGAAAAATAAAATAAAAATAGTAATAATAAAAAAAAACAATAAAAATATTAGGAAAATAATAATAAAATTTTAGATTTCAAAATAGGATAGAAAGTAAACTTAGGATTAAATTTTCAACAAAAATAAAAAATTATAAAACTTATAAAAATTATAAAAATCATAAAAAAACTCATGAAAATCATGAAAATCACAAAAATCGTAAAAAATCATAAAAAATTCAAAGAATGACAAAAAAATAAGTTTTAACACTTAGAAAAGTCATTTTCTTCAAATAAACTCAAAATTGATGTTTTCCGTCAAAATCATTTTCAAAAAAATCAAATTCAGAGTTTAGGCTTAGAAATTTTTAGAAAAATCCCAAAGATGTCAAGAACATAAATCAAAAGAGTTTTCAAAATTAAAATTCATCAACAAATCTAAAGGTTTTCAGAAAAGCGAACTACGGCTTGTTTGATCCTGAGTAGCAGGTACGTAGGCACCCATTCGGGTCAACCCCCTAAAATGAATGAAAAATCCTTTTTCTTGAAATAATTCAAAAACATAATAAAAGGTAACAAAAACGCAATGAAACACATTTCTAAAGATGAACAATTTTAGGAGATTAGGTGGTAACCGCATATGTTTTAATAGGTTAGCCTCCGGACTTAGAAACTCTGGTTTTCCCTTTTTTCTCTTCTCACAAAAACGAGAAAAGGAAATAACGACGACTAGTAGTCTAAATTAAGACTAATCCGCTCCTTTAGTCTTAATTCACTTTTTCCCAACAACAGTTGGGTGGCGACTCCAAAAATCAAACGAAATTCCTAACTCAAGTCGAGGATCTAGATTAGATGAGCATAGGGTTTAGTTTAGATCGGATTAGGAATGGGAATTCAAAAATTAGACTCGACAGGATGGCGACTCCACTGGGGACCCATGCCAGTAGGCTAGCCACCTGAATCCTTTCAAATCGTTATCTTAAAGAAATGTATTTCATTTTGTTACTCTGTTGCTAACCTTTCAGGGTTTAGTTAGATTTTCAGTTTTTCTTTATTGTGGGGGCTTTACATGCATATATCTGTGTGAGTAGATGCGGTCGAACCCGGACCGTCCTAGAAACCTAAGACGGGGGGCCATTGTGTAGGTTTCAGGCGAAGTGAGTTGATTCACCGTTCGGGATCGATTAGGCTACCCCACCCTATGCTTCGATATGGCCTGAGATCCATTTCTTCGAGAATGCGGGAGGCCATAGAGCTCGGGAACCAGTTAAAACCAACCTACTTGCATACATAACATCACAAGGGGTTGACAATTGGATGACAATGTAATGGTTTGTTATTTTGTCCTTGGAGTTCAGGACTATTTCCCTGTAACATTTTCATAGTTCTGTTTGTAACTAGGCTGTTTCCTATTGTAATAGATGGCTAGCAGTGCAGTCGACCGCCTCCTCCGCAAAAAGATTCAGGTGTACAAACCTTTGGACCCAAAATTGGTACTGGACCACTGGTTTACCTTGTACAACCTAGAGGAGCAAGCTTTCATCCAGCAGAAGATCGGCCCCATCCTCTCATTGACTAAGACAGAGGCGAATTTGCCTATGGTCCGGGCCATGCTCCAGTTATGGGAGATCGAGCCCACAACTTTCTTCATCGGGCTGCATGAGATCACCCCTACCCTGGAGGAGTATACCCAGTTGCTACGGGCTCCAGCACTGACTGATCAGATTTACACGCCAGACCTTGAGGCCGGGCCAGCCGGTACCTTCAGCAGATTACTAGGCATTCGTAAGACAGCAGTCAACAGAGGCCTAGCAGACTGTAATGGATATTGTATACGGATGGATGATCTAGAAGCCTAGTTTATTGCCCGAGAAGACAATGGGGACAGAAAGGACATCCTGTGTGGAGACCCCAAGACTTACAGACAGAGAAGGGTAAACGCCTTCATTTTGACGGCCTTCGCCACCATTTTGTTCCCCACCGGGACCTTTTATATTCACTACCAGGTTGTAGAGCTGGTGACCCAATTCCTGGAGGGAAGATCTTACATCCCGGCTTTACTGGCTGAACAGATTCGAAACCTGAATTTCTTCAAGAAGAAGGGTCATGGCATCCTGCGCTCAAGCCTCAACCTTCTGCTAATATGGTTCGTAAGCCACCTCAAGTGCTTCGGGCTGAACATGGTCAGAAAAACCCTAGCCCAACAGGTAGATCTGGTGGATTCCTGTATAGAAAAGGTGAAGCTACCTGACGACATTACCAGCTACAGTTGGGTAGATCTGCTTAGAAGCCTTAGCGCCGAAGATATTCTGTGGACAACCAGGTGGAGTTGCTGCAATAAAATCATCTTAACCTGCAGTAATTTCCAAGCAGTGCCATTAATTGGGATCAATGGATGTATTGGATATCACCCCAACTCCGTAGTCCGCCAATTCGGTACCGTCCAAGACATAGTTTATCGGCCTTCACTCGAAGCAGTCACCTTTGAGTATCAAGATCCAAACATGTTGGTAGCCGAGAAGTTTGCTAAGCTGGCAGAGGTCAAAGCACTTTGGGAAGCCAGAATCGAAAGCCCGAATGTGGACCTCGGCGAGCTAGATGGCGAAGTGGGAAAACACCGAGCAACCAGAGAATTTGTAATCCACCAGCTATACCAGACAGGGGAAAGAGCATACCGGGTTCCAGACGTCACCCAGCCAAGACCGGATAGGATCAATCCAGAAACAGAGATCTACCTGGAACAGGTCAAGGCCCGGATGGAAGTATACTTCGAAGCTGCAGACTATAAGAAAGACATCTGGAAGGGACGCTTCAAGGAATCTGACCAAAGAAACAAGGCTTTAGAAGCACAATTGGAGAAGTGTCAAGCCAAGGTCAAAAAAACTGGAAGTCGCCATCAGTGGGAAGCCTGAGCCTCCATAACAGAAGACTAAGAGAGCTAGGAAATAGATTATCATTGTAATCTTTCATTCGTTTATTGAACTCCAGAATTTTCAAAATTAATAAAAGTGAAGCTTCCAACATTACATTGTCAATCAGTTGTCAACCCTTTATTTTTAGCATCCGTGTGAGCATCTGGTTTGCATATTTACTAAAAAAATAAGAACAAAGAAAAATAAGCAAAGAAAGAAAATTAAAGAGTTACTAACAATTAGAGATCTTTTCGAGGTCCTAAAAGTTGCTTCTAAATGGTCAGCTTAACCTAAAGCTCATAGTCACTTGCTCTAAAAACCAAAGACCTCTATAACTAACTTGAAAGACCCCATTCACTTCAAAAGGTCTCCTCATATCTTGATTTAGCCTCGAAACGTAAAACGTCCCAACACCCTCCAATCCTAAAAGCTGCACTTGAAGTTTCCTTTCTATCGAAAGTCATATAAACCAAACACAGATTTTTTTTGGGCACATGTTCAAAGTAGCTATGGTCAATTATCACTGAGGGTATAAAGAAGACTCTTCCAAATACTTGAGTCTTAGACACTTAAGACCAAATCGCTTGTTCAAATTGACAACAGTACACGGGGACGCCATGAGAAGTGGAGAACATAGGCAAATTTGATAAAATGGAAGGGTATCTTTGTTTAAAAGGTTTAAGATGACAAGAGGCAAACCGCGTCCCAAACACTAACCCTTAAACACTTGAGAGTTGAGTGTTATTAATGTGAGGTTTTGGACTCATTCCTTAAAAGAGGTCTATCTTGAATTTGATACGTTAAATCAAATAATGTTAAACATTCATTTTTGCTACCCTAAACACAATCATCCTTTGACAAACAAGAGTTTCAAAATTTAACCCTATCATCAACCACCCCACGATGGAATACTTGGGAAGATAGAGACATCAATAGTGCTTGCCCTAGTTGCAACAATCCAAAATTTTAGCCATAGATAATTTATTTGAGATGAAGAGAAGTCCACATTCTGAAAAAAAATACACATAACCCACTGGAAATAATCATCATTGGGCCCAAAAGAAAAAGAAAAAATGGAAAAAGAGAATGAATGAATGAAAGAAGAAGAAAGAAAAGAAAAGGAAAAGAAGGGAAATGAGAAAAGCCTGAGAATGTAGCTAAACCTATAAAAAGCCCAACAACACTTGAAAATACCAAGGCCCAAATACGAGAGTAGTTCAAAGATATACTACCCTTTTTGAAGACTTCTCCAAATCATTGAAAATAACTTATCTTAAGAAAAAATTTCTAGGGCAAGTACTATTCTAGTTCTTTTTTCTCAAGGTTTCTTGACTTACAAACCCAAGTTAAAATGATGATTCTTTCAAAATAAACATACTTTTCTGAAACCAACAACCAAAGAGCCTAGATTGCATTACAAGTATCAAGAAGGCCTAATGGATTGATTAAAGCGTATTACTTACAAGAAAGACCGTAATTTTTGGAATAGAAGTCAAGAGTGACATCTAAACCGAGAGATTGTAAGGAAGTCCTCTTAGATTAAACCAATTAAAAACGAGATATCCAGTTATAAATGGAATGAGAGAATTTACTCATTGGCATTGTTTAGCCTTAAGTACTGATGTTTCCCAAGAAGAAGATATGAGTCTTAATTACAAGAAACCCCTCAAGAGATGATTGATTAAGCTAAGACAACATTTTATTTCTAAGATTAAACCAAACCCTCTAAGAAAAATGAGGCAAAAGAGTAAGTGATTATGGAGCAGTAGGGAATGCTTACCCGTTATTTGTATTCTTAGGAGCCTTGTCAGATTCTTTACTCGTTAGCAATGCTCACTAAAAAGGAACACTTTAATATTTTGCCACATTATCCTTAGGTTTCAAAAGACCATTTTTTCTTGAAAATTTGCAGAAAAATTTTAGTTATCACTTGTTCAGAGGTCTTAAGTCATCTTGCATTTGATTGTTATTGAAAAAAAATATAATAAGATTCTCACTTAGGATATTCTTCCTTTAATAGGGTAGTTAGCCCAAAAATGGGCACTTCCCTAGATCTCTCAAGGTTAGCCCACAGGGGGCACCTTTTGAGCCATCATTTCCTTTAATAGGGTAGTCAGCCCAAATAGGGGCACTTCCCTAGATCTCTCAAGGTGAGCCCACAAGGGGCACCTTTTGAGTCATTCATTTTCATAATAGGGTAGTCAGCCCAAAAAGGGGCACTTCCCTAGATCCCTCAAGGTCAGCCCACAGGGGGCACCTTTTGAACCATCATTTTCATAATAGGGTAGTCAGCCCAAAAAGGAGGCACATCAAGATTTTCAATCCAGTGTCAAGATAAGAAGAAAAGAAGCAGGAGCGAACCGACACGAAGGTTCGGTCGTTTGGTTGCTATCCAAGATAAACTGGCAAGCATGTTAAAACAAGTAACTATCATCACATCATGAAAAGCATCACATCATCTAGCTTAGTTAGAAACATGTTCAAGAGCACCAGATAAGTCAGCTCATAATGAAGCACGTGTCTAGATGTTTCCTTTAATAGGATAGTCAGCCCAAAAAGGGGCACTTCCCTAAATCCCTCAAGGTTAGCCCACAAGGGGTACCTTTGGAGCCATCATTTTCATAATAGGGTAGTCAGCCCAAAAAGGAGCACTTCCCTAGATCTCGCAAGGTTAGCCCATAGGGGGCATCTGTTGAGCCATCATTTTCATTTAGGTTAGTCAGCTCTTGGGGCACTTTCCTAAAAATCAATCCAAGGGTTAGTCAGCCCAATATGGGCACTTTCCCGAAAAAGCCTGTTCTCAAGGGTCAGCTCATAAGGGCACCTTTTGAGACAGTTCTAGTTTAGGTTAGTCAGCTCTTGGAGCACTTTCCTAAAAATCAATCCAAGGGTTAGTCAGCCCAATATGGGCACTTTCCCGAAAAAGCCTGTTCTCAAGGGTCAGCTCATAAGGGCACCTTTTGAGACAATTCTAGTTTAGGTTAGTCAGCTCTTGGGGCACTTTCCTAAAAATTAATCCAAGGGTTAGTCAGCCTAATATGGGCACTTTCCCGAAAAAGCCTGTTCTCAGTGTCAGCTCAAAAGGGCACCTTTTGAGACAGTTCTAGCTTAGGTTAGTCAGCTCTTGGGGCACTTTCCTAAAAATCAATCCAAGGGTTAGTCAGCCCAATATGGGCACTTTCCCGAAAAAGCCTGTTCTCAGGGTCAGCTCATAAGGGCACCTTTTGAGACAGTTCTATGTTAGGTTAGTCAGCTCTTGGAGCACTTTCCTAAAAATCAATCTAAGGGTTAGTCAGCCCAATATGGGCACTTTCCCGAAAAAGCCTGTTCTCAGGGTCAGCTCATAAGGGCACCTTTTGAGATAGTTCTAGTTTAGGTTAGTCAGCTCTTGGGGCACTTTCCTAAAAATTAATCAAAGGGTTAGTCAGCCCAATATGGGCACTTTCCCGAAAAAGCCTGTCCTCAGGGTCAGCTCATAAGGGGCACCTTTTGAGACAGTTCTAGTTTAGGTTAGTCAGCTCTTGGGGCACTTTCCTTAAAATCAATCCAAGGGTTAGTCAGCCCAATATGGGCACTTTCCCGAAAAAGCCTATTCTCAGGGTCAACTCATAAGGGCACCTTTTGAGATAGTTCTATCTAAGGTTAGTCAGCCCAAGATGGGCACTTTCCTAAGAATTTTATCAAAGGTTAGTTAGCCCAATATGGGCACTTTCCTAAAAATCCGTTCTCAGGGTCAGCTCATAAGGGCACCTTTTGAGACACTACCACTGGTTAGTCAGCCCAAGATGGGCACTTTCCTAAAATCTATTTAAGGTTAGTCAGCCCAATATGGGCACTTTCCTAGATTCTCCCGATTAGTCAGCTCTTGGGGCACTTTTCGGAAACATCCTTCCCAAACAGTTGCTAGTCTAACAAGACGCTTCTGTCGACAGGTAGCCAGCTCATAAGGGCGCTTCTTAAATAAATTTTCTTTCCAAGGTTGCAAGTCTGATAAGACGCTTCCTATCATCATTTCTCATACATTCCTACTCGATGCTTGAAATGTGTCCTGTCACCAATTAGTTAGCCCATAAAGCACTTTTTGGAGAGGGAACATTACCTTGAATTGTTAGGAACATCTTCAACCGTAGGATTATCAGCTCTTGGGGCATTTTCCTACTAAAACCTAATTCAAGAGGTCAAAAATGGCGTCTTTTGTTTGTCTTTGTAGTTAAGTTTTTCAAACTTTACCACAAAGAGGGGTAGCTGTAAACACCCCATTTTTGCCCTAGGAGTCAATAATTTTCAGTAATAATTAATTTTTCAATTTTTCCTAATTTTTCCCAATTTTTCCTAATTTAGCATAAAATAATAAAAATGTTCAAAAAATAAAAATAAATAGGAAAACACTTCAATTTTGAAAAATGATTTCAGAAATAGCAATAATGAACAATAAACAATTTTTACAAATTTTTGAAATTTCAAAAAATAACAAAAAAAAAAAAAAAATTGCATCGCATATGTACAATTTGCGATGTAAATAAAATCGGGAAATTGGGCCAGCTCAGTTGGTTCGTGCGTGCGCTGGGAACGTGCGGGAGACTTGGAGGTCGCGAGTTCGAATCTTCCCCCGAGCACTCGATGCAATTTTTTCTTTCTTTTCTCTGGAGCTGCCACGTGGCAGCATGTGATTGGCCAAGAGGAAACGCGTGCATGGCGCGTGATTGTCTTCTTCGCCCAGGAAAATCGGAGGAGGAGTCGGAGCCGGTCCGACGAAGACGAAATCGGCCGTTTTCTTTTTAATCTTCTAGATTAAAGTCAAGATAAAGCGAAATCCATCAGAAAAATCAAAGAAAAACAAGAGATTTGCATCAAATCGCCGGGATAAAACTGAATCCAAAAACGGAAAAATATGGGTTTATCTAAATCGTCCAATTCGAGCTTATCCAAGAGGAGTTCGAGGTTCCTATAAATAGAGGAGAACAGGAGGAAGCTGAAACACGAAGAAAAAGTGAGAGAAAGGAGCGAATCGGAGTACGCCGGAGGAACTTGAAGCCGAGACCGCCGATGGGAGTTGAGCCGCCGCAAGGAGACGTTCTGGGAGTACATCGCCACCACCATCGGATTCAGCACCCTCGAGAAGCTAGGATTCAACACTTAACCCGCCGCAAACGACCGCCGGAACGCCGTGAACGAGCCAACCCCGCCGCCGTGTCCGACCGACCCGACCCGCGCACCGATTCGGATCCAGGTAAGTCGGATTTTCCAGATTTTTTTATTATTTATTTTATTTATTTTGTTTATTTGATTATTCTGAATTTATTTATAATTATTATTGTTTTGTTAGCCATTTATTTGTTTATATTTTCAATAAATAGGAAAATGTAGAAATTATATTTTTCTAGAATTTAATAATGTAGAAAATAGAAAATAGGAAATAAGGAAAAATAAAATAAAAATAGTAATAATAAAAAAAACAATAAAAATATTAGGAAAATAATAATAAAGTTTTAGATTTCAAAATAGGATAGAAAGTAAACTTAGGATGAAATTTTCAACAAAAATAAAAAATTATAAAACTTATAAAAATTATAAAAATCATAAAAAAACTCATAAAAATCATGAAAATCACAAAAATCGTAAAAAATCATAAAAAATTCAAAGAATGACAAAAAAATAAGTTTTAACACTTAGAAAAGTCATTTTCTTCAAATAAACTCAAAATTGATGTTTTCCGTCAAAATCATTTTCAAAAAAATCAAATTCAGAGTTTAGGCTTAGAAATTTTTAGAAAAATCCCAAAGATGTCAAGAACATAAATCAAAAGAGTTTTCAAAATTAAAATTCATCAACAAATCTAAAGGTTTTCAGAAAAGCGAACTACGGCTTGTTTGATCCTGAGTAGTAGGTACGTAGGCACCCATTCGGGTCAACCCCCTAAAATGAATGAAAAATCCTTTTTCTTGAAATAATTCAAAAACATAATAAAAGGTAACAAAAACGCAATGAAACACATTTCTAAAGATGAACAATTTTAGGAGATTAGGTGGTAACCGCATAGGTTTTAATAGGTTAGCCTCCGGACTTAGAAACTCTGGTTTTCCCTTTTTTCTCTTCTCACAAAAACGAGAAAAGGAAATAACGACGACTAGTAGTCTAAATTAAGACTAATCCGCTCCTTTAGTCTTAATTCACTTTTTCCCAACAACAGTTGGGTGGCGACTCCAAAAATCAAACGAAATTCCTAACTCAAGTCGAGGATCTAGATTAGATGGGCATAGGGTTTAGTTTAGATCGGATTAGGAATGGGAATTAAAAAATTAGACTCGACAAAGGGTAATTGCAATATAAATCAAGGATAGAACAAACAAAGTAACAATTCCCCACCAATTGGCGTAAAACCTAATTTATATGAATCCTAAATTGTGTGAACAAGAGAGAGAAAAGAAGAGCTAATTCCTTACCAGATTTTATGCACTAGTTGGAATTATGATTGATTTGTTATTGTTGATATTATGTACAACAAAAAATCAAATCCAACTCACCACAATTCTAGAAGAATTGATAAGAGTTTATGCATGAAAGGAGAGCCTCCTCACGGCAATAGCATGTGAATTATTTCTTAAAACAAAAGTCCCTTTACAAAACCTAAATAACAAATATTTATACCCTATTACAATTATGGAAAAATAACCTAAGTAACTAGTACACATGGCCGGTCACTTCAAGCTTCAATCATGGTCACAAGAAGGAACAAAAGACCGGTTCTCCTTTAGTTCAATTTGGTTCATTATGGATCGTGACCCATTCACAAACCAATTGCTATTGTACTTAGTCGTTTTCTTGTAAAAACCGACAAAATGTACCTAATAAAATGAAAAAAAATTATTATAAAATAAATAAAGACAATATGTGAATGTCTTTGTTCCATTTGTTTCAAGTAGGCTTTCCAATGTTGGATCCAAAAGTTTAATTCCCATCACTCAGGCTGCAAGGGTCATTACCCTAATTTTTGAGAAAGAGCTTACATCCATATTTATCAATACACTAGAGAAACCTTATTTCACCTACCTAATTGGGTAAACATCTTCAAGTTTTGTAGAAGTGGTAGCTACAAAATGCAGGGTTGAAAATGCCATCACCTTTGGAAAATTGCCAATCAATGAAACTCCCAAAACAACATCAGCCAATCCACTAAGTAATATCAAAAGAAAAGAAGCCACAATCAGCATGGTTAATTCCAACAGAAACAACAAGCCGACTCCTCACCTTTCTTTCCAAACACCAAACTTAACCATAAACATCCAGACACAACCAAACAACCAACCCTAGATCAATAGACCTCCCAGATAGTTCACCCGAATCCTAATCCCTCTCAGCCAAGTCTTTGCTAGCCTTAAGGTTAATAATCTAATCAGTTTTGAAATTCCCAATGAGAAATACAGGCCAAGAATCTATGACCCCAATCTCAAATGTGAATACATTATAGGGCAAGTAGGACATTATACAAATAGATGCTAAAGACTTAAGAATAAAATCCAGGATCTAATTGATGGAAGGGTAGTGCAGCTAGACTTCATTGAGCCACCTACTTCCCAATCATGGTCCTGCCATTAACATGATCACTTCGAAAGCACTTGAACCAAAAATTGATTTAGACAGGTTACTAATAGAGCAAATAGCATGGAACTTGTAACAAATTGGTTTCTTACTATCGGCCAACCCAAATAATAGAGCACAAGCTAAGTCAGCCATCTATCAATTATTGAATCCAATCATCTTACATTTAAGAAATGTTGACTCCCAAGCCTTATAAGCCAACAACTCAAAAGGAGTTAGGAAAAAGATGGCATGCAAGTGATCCCACAATTAGTTTATTAGGATGATATTCAGGAAAATTCAATTATTTTGTTGACTATTCCATCTAACTACCAATTCATGAAGAACTTACCCCATGTGGTTAACGTTCTGATTTTGAAGAAGAAGACAATCCCTAGAATGAGAAGGATAATGATCAAATGGTTAACATGATAGGATTCGACTTCAAACCAGTGATCTTAAAATGTTACAAAAAACCTGAACAAGAGCAAAAAATCCCAAAAGCTAAGAAATATACTTTCCATGTTCCCTTAGCACCGGAAAACTATAAAAGCTGCCCCATTTAATTATGCGACGGCTAATCAAGAGAAACCCTCAAGTTCTATTATTGGAGGAATCACCTGGTCGGGAAGGATTTATAACCCTAAAGAAGAGGTTATGAAAAAACCTAAAACCAATGAATCAAGCGAGAAAAAGCCAATAGCAAAAGAAGAAAAAGGGCTATCAATTTTTCAAAGATGATCAAGTCTAGTGATTATAAAATCATGAACTAATTATCAAAAACTCTAATATCTCCCTTATAGGTCTTTTACTCTCTTCCGAGCCTCACAAAGAAGCCTTATTTAGAACTTTGAGGGAGGTTAAAATGCCATAGGGAATATCTACTAAAAAATTGGGACACATTGTTAATTCCATTTTTGCTATTGGTCAGATATCCTTTTCAATGGAAGAATTAAGAGAAGAAGGTAATCAACACACCAAACCACTATTCATAGTGGTGAAATGCAACAACATGATTGTTTCCAAAGTCCTCATTGATAATGGGTTCTCCCTCAACATATGCCCTCTAGCTACTCTTAACTTGCTAGGTGTTGATAAATTTAATATCAAATTAGGTTCTACCATGGTAAGGGCTTTTGATGGGTTACGGAGGGAAATTGAATTGATGGTAGAAATTGTTCCGTAGTTATTTGAAATCCCTTTCCAAATCCTATACATACCAAAGTCTTTCAATTTACTTCTTGGGAAGCCTTGGATCCATGCAGTGCAGGCTATTCCTTCTAGCCTCCACCAGAAGGTCAAATTCATTTCTAATGGTTAAATCCTCACTGTCTTAGGCGAACAAGATTACGCCATTTATAAAGAAACGACCATACCCTACATAGGAGAAGAAAGCCTAGATGACTTGGGACTCCGGATATTTGATAAGGTGTGTATGATTATTAGTTCCGAGAAACAGGGATATAGAAAGGTGCAATTTAAAGAAGGCCATACAAGGACATTTGGTTTTGGATATGTCCCTACTCTGGAAGAAAGGTTTTAGATGAAGTTCAGGTAAGGAAAAAAGGAAGATAGACTGTACAGTACCCTAATGAATTTTCCACCAATCTAAACTACATTCACCCATCTGGCAAGTGTTAAGACATAAGTATCTACAAGAGAAGACAACTCCGATGATCTCATAGTCAAGTAGCAACAAGAATCAATGGGCATATCCCATAGCTCTCAATCACTCTAAAATTGGTTCTCTTATCCTCTAAATAGCAATAGGCTTGCTTTAGAATCCAGTGATGAAAATCAAGGATATCTCGCACACGTAGAAGGTAAAAATATCACCTTCGAACCTATCGGGTTAGTCATTAGGGATGATGTTGATGACCATAAAGTAATTCAACAGAACTGGAAAAGATATGAACAAGGTAGGATTTTCATTAATGAGTTAATTGAAACAATCAACCTAGGAAATGAGAACAACCTTAGGAATCTCAAGATTGGGGGCAATCTTAATGATGGTAAAAAAGGAAGGTTAACAGAGCTATTATCTTAATACCTTGATATATTCGCATGGTCTTATGAAGATATGCCAAGACTTAACCCATCAATTGTGGTTCATAAGTTGCCTACACAAGAAAACATCAAACCTAAAAAGCAAAAATTAAGGTAATTTTGACCTAATATTTTACTGAAAATCAAGAAATTATTGGAGGTTGTGTTTATTGAGGTATTAGATTATCCTAAATGGGTAGCTAACATAGTCCTAGTAATAAAGAAAAATGGGAAAGTTCGTGTATGTGTTGATTTTCAAGACTTGAATCAAGCAACACTAAAAGATAACTTCATTTTACCTCACATAGATGTCTTGGTACATAATACAACTAGAAACCATTTTTTCCCATTCATGGATGGTTTATCAAGGTATAACCAGATTAAGATGTTAGAAGAAGATGAGACCAAGACAACCTTCATCACAGCTTGAGGCACCTTTTGTTACAAGATTACGCCCTTTGGTCTTAAAAATGCTAAGGCAACATATCATAGAACAATGGTTGCATTATTTCATGATATAATACAACAAATTGAGGTATATGTTGACGACTTGATCACTAAATCCAAAGAAGGGGAATTGCATGTAGACATTTTGAAAAAGCTATTTGAACAATTAAGGAAGTACTAATCGAAACTTAACCTAGAAAAATGCACTTTTGGAGTTACCTTTAGGAAATTACTAGGTTTCATGGTCAGTTAAAAGGGCATTGAGGTGGACCTAGATAAGGTCAAAGAAATACTAGAAATGCCATCTCCATATACACTTAAAGAAGTTAGAGGACTACTTGGGCGTCTGAATTACATTACTCGGTTTATCTCACAGCTCACAAATAAATGTTGCCCTTTATTTAAGCTATTAAAGAAAAATGTTGTCATATAATAGAATGAAGAATGTGAAGAAGCTTTCATGGAAATCAAACAATATCTCATGAAATCTCTTGTATTGGTGACCCCTAAACTTGGCAAGCCCTTATTCTTGTACTTGACAATATTACTTGAATCCATGGGGTGTATGCTTAACTAGAAGGATGAAAAGGGAAGGGAACAAGCTATTTACTACCTGAGCAAGAAATTTACTGAAGGGAAAAAAAAGTACTTTAAAATAGAAATGACATGTTTTGCATTAGTTTGGGTTATGCATTAACTCAAACAATACATAATTTACTATTTAGTTGAGTTATTAACAAGACATAATTCCCTGAAGTATTTAGCAAACAAACTAGCTCTAATTGGTAGGATTTCTAAATAGCAAATGTTATTATTGAAATTTGACATCACCTACATGAATTGTAGTTCAATTAAAGGTCAAGCTGTAGCTGATCAATTGACTAAGCATCCACTTGAAGGAACTTCCCAAGAACCACAAGCACAATTTTCAAATGAAGATATATTAGTGACTGAAAATGATCCTAATTCTGAAAAAGAAAAGATTCTCAAATAGGAATTGTAATTTGATGGAGCAGCCAATGTATTTGGCTATGGAATAGGAGCAATGCTAGTCTCACCTAAAGGTAACCAATTCCCTATAGCAATGAGGCTTATGTTTCCATATACTAACAATATTGCAGAATATGAAGCATGCATTTTGGGTCTCAAAATGGCTTTGGATATGGGAATTCATGAATTAGAAGTATATGGAGACTCCTCACTCATCATTTTCCAAACCCGAGGAGAGTATAAGATGAAAGATCTAAAATTGGTACCTTATCACCAACACTTATCACGGTTAATAGGGAAGTTTAGAGAGATCACATTCACATGTGTACCAAGGGTGCAATATCAATTTGCTGATGCCTTAGCTAAATTAGAATCTTTGACTCAAATAACAAAAGGGATAGAAATCCAGCCTCTCAGGATTGAGATTGAAGATAAACCTGCTTTTTGTTTAGCTGTTGAAGGAATGCAAGATGATAAGCCTTGGTATTATGACATCAAGATTCTACTTCAGGAAGGAAGATATCCAGAAAAAGTTGACAAGAAAGACAAAAAAATGCTCAGAAGATTAGCAATTCACTTTTTGTTAAGTGGATCTACATTATATAAGCGATCATTTGACAGCACATTATTAAGATGTGTGGATGAGAAAGAAGCAGACACCCTTATGAAAGAGGTACATGAAGGAATATGTGGTCCTCACATGAATGGCTACATGCTAGTCAAGAAAATCGTGAGATTGGGTTATTAGTGGTTAACTATGGAAATATGGAATCTGACTGCATAAAAAATGTAAGACCTTGTCATCTATGTCAAATTTATGCCAACAAAATAAATGCCCCTCTTCAAGAGCTTCATACACTTTCTTCACCATAGCCATTCTCTATGTGGGGCTTAGATGTAATTGGGCCAATTAATCCAAAAGCATCCAATGGTCATCAATTCATATTGGTAGCAATCGATTATTTTACCAAATGGGTTAAAGCTTCCTCATATACTAATGTTACCAAAGGAGTAATGGTCAAATTCATCCAAAGGGACATTATTGCTCGATATGGATTTCCTGAGTCAATTATCACAGACAATGGCACGAACCTCAACAACAAGCTCATGATGGAATTATGCCAACATTTTGGAATTAATCATAACAATTCCACTCCATATCGACCACAAATGAATGGAGCTGTAGAAGCGACCAATAAAAATATCAAACAAATTATTGAGAAGATGGTCATTATTTATAAAGACTGGCATGAGATGTTACCATTTACACTCATGGCCTATTGGACCTCCATCAGAACATCAATAGAAGCTACCCCTTACTCTTTGGTATATGGTACTGAAGTTGCATTGCCAGTTGAAGTTAAGATTCCATCACTTAGGGTATTGTCAAAAACTTAACTAGATGAAACTGATTGGGTGAAAAAGTGAGTTAGCCAATTGAGTCTAATTGATGAAAAGAGGGTAGTAGCATTATGCCATGGCCAATGTTACCAACAAAGAATGGCTAAAGCCTTTAATAAAAAAGTGCAACCTCAAAGTTTCCAAAAGGATGACTTAGTTTTAAGGAAGATCCTCCCAAATGTACAAGATTCTAGAGGGATGTTTACTCCTAATTATGAGGGGCCATATTATGTGAAGAGAGTATTGTTTGGAGGGGGATTAATTTTGTCACATATGGACGGTCTAGATTTGAAGGACCCTGTAAATTCTAATGCAGTCAAAATGTATTATCCTTGATGAATCAGTGGAATCTTACCTGAGTTTATTGAAAACAACATTGGTCTCTTTGTGGTTTAACTATCAGAATGCCTATCAATTGGACAAGAATGGTGTGGTGTTATGACTCTTCATCAAATTAATCGAGAATTAAGCTAGATTGAATTATAAAATATGGTCAATTAATATTTTTATTTGGTTTGTAGTTTGGTTTGGTGATAGTTCAAATAGTTTGTAATTCAATTGAAGTAGTTATACAGATTGAATTGCTTTAACCCAAACAAAATCACTTCTTATTAAAAAATTAAAAAATTATATATTTTTTAGTTTTAAACCTTGTTGAGATTTCAATTTAACCCCATGTTTAGCTTTCATTTTTATTGTATCTTATCTCACTTTCCGCATCCACAATTCACTCATTTTCATTCATCGTCATCTCCCATTTAGCAAGTAAACTTGCAAGCCTTCACTATCACTTTAGATACAATGTAATCATGATATAATACTATATGCCTTTAATTTTTGTGTAAAGTTCCTCAACTTGAACATCAATGTTTTGGTTGAAAATTCTAATGACTATTTATATTATTGACTAAAATAAGATGTTTTTAAAAATGATTCAAACCAAATTGAACTGCATTTAAAGCAGTTAAATCAAATCCCAAATTGTTAAAAGTGAGTCAGTTAATCAAAATTTTGAATTGAATCATTTCAAATGTGGTTCAATTTGGTCAACCCTTAAACCAAATCAAATGAACCATAAACAACCTTATGAGGTGTGGTGTGGTAATGAGATAATATTCATTACATGTGGCATGTATTACTGATCATGTTTTGGTATGTGGTAGTTTTATTTTAAAAACTATCCATCACCACTACTATATGCACAAGCATGTTTGGGTAGTTTTTAGAAAAAAAATTGCTACATATTCAAACATAATTGATATTTACACACTATGTCTATATATGCATGGCATGTATCATTTAATGAATCCTTTCTTAGTATGATGTGGTGTGGTGATTATAGAGTTTGCCGTACAATAGAAGTTATTTAAAAAGTGTACCAAGGATTGAATTTTTTTGGCATGTGATTGAGAACATCTTTATGCTACAAACATGGTACATACAGCACTTGTTAAATATTGAAATTTGATGGGTTTTATAAAACATGAATTGCCGTTTTAAAAAAATTACCTACATCATTGCTTTATATTAAAATATTATTGATATTTGTCATTAGTACACTTGGTGCATTAGTGCCAACCATTTTTTTTTTCGTGTGAGCTATTACCAAATTGGTCGGATAGAAAGAGGCACAGTTGGAAGAGGAAAGTAAGGTTTCAATAGCTGTTTACATGGAGAGCTTCTTGGGAAGCGACACATCAAGAATAGGAAAACGTGGATTACAAGATTCGATTTGAAGACAAAATTAACATTTTTTCTTTATAGGAACGGGAAGATAATAGAAAGTTTGCACCAAAGTACGAGACATTCATGAAGATAATCAAGATCAACAACAGCTATAAGATCAATTTCACAACATAAGGAACTGGAAGAAAACAGAAAGTTTGCACCAAAGTACGAGACATTCATGAAGATAATCAAGATCAACAACAGCTATAAGATCAATTTCACAACATATTTTAGCAAGAAAAAATAAATTAAAATTCATATTTTAGATTTTAAAAGCTGCTCCATATCTTACTTTTAGCTTTAGGAAAATTCATCAGCGATTCTCTTAAATTTTAGGAACCATAATACTCAAAGAAGTAGGGTTAATTCTCAGCTCAGTTTTAGTTCATATTTCATTTTCAAAGTCTTAGTGTGAAACTTTAGGTTCCTAGCAGGGTCTTATATTCACCACTTCCAACCGTATGATTTGTATTTATTTTTCATATGGCAATAGAACGAAATTCTATTAGGAAAATAGTTTTACATGCTTGGGATATCAACAGATGGTTTCAAGGAAATCATGAAAAGATGGAACACAATACGGGATTTATATTTCTATACGTTAAATCAAGCTTAAAAGTTTGATAAATATTACTATAAATCCATTGAGACCAAACTCACAAATGTTATCACAATTGTGCGACAAACATCTCAATAGATATCTCCCACTATTCGAAAATCAAGAACAAGATATGAAAGAAATAGAATATATATATTGTCTCGATAAGAGATAAATATTCATTCATATTAGTAGTTTATCACCTACATTGATGCGGACATTGTAGCTAACACGGGTTGATTGGGCGTGTCATTTACAAGGTACAGCCGTGTAATGTGTCTGGAAGCTCTCAGAAACATACACGGCCGTATACTCGGCAAAAAGGCACGACCGTGTATTGTGTCAAGATAATTCACAGAAACATACACGGCTAGAAGGCACGGCCGTGTATTGTGTTAGGATGATTCACAGAAACATACACGGCCTTATACATGGCAAGAAAGCACGGCCATTTGTTGTGTCTAGAAGACCCACAAAAACATACACGGTCTAAATACACGGCCGTATATCAGCCAGATGACGAACGTGTATACATATATTTATTCCCATGTGTACATATATATTTCCTTTTTAATTGTTTTCCAGAGGACTATAAATAATTTCCTAAGTCATTTTTAAGGTTAGCTTTTAATCTCATATCAAATTATAGACACTTAGAGAAGGATTTTCTCTGTTTCCTCAATTGTGCGCAATTGAGAATTTCAAGGAATAAACTCAGATTTTCCTTTGTTTATTCGTGAGGTCCAATCCGAGAATTGGTCTTGTGCTTTACGCTTTCTACGTTGTCACGGCAGAAAGGCATAGCCGTGTATTGTGTCAGGATAATTCACAGAAACATACACGGTCTTGTACACGGTTAGAAAGCATAATCGTGTGTTGTGTCAGGATAATTCACAGAAACATACACAGCCTTATACATGGCAAGAAAGCATGGTCGTGTGTTGTGTCTGAAAGACTTACAGAAACATACACGGTCTAAATACACGGCCGTGTATCAGCCAGATGACGGACGTGTATACATATATTTATTCCCACGTGTACATATATATTTCCTTTTTAATTGTTTTCCAGAGGACTATAGTTTCCTAGGTCATTTTTAGGGTTAGCTTTTAATCTCATATCAAATTACAAACACTTAGAGAAGGATTTTCTCTGTTTTCTCAATTGTGTGCAATTGAGAATTTCAAGGAATAAACTCAGATTTTCCTTTATTTATTCATGAGGTCCAATCCGAGAATTGGTCTCGTGCTTTACGCTTTCTATGCTGCGTCATACATAAAGTAGGGGACTTAAAATTTACATTTTGGGATTGTTGTCTTAAAAGATCGTAATTCTCTCACTTTAATATGTTTAACTAACTTAATTATAAAAATTATCATCTTTCCAGGATGTTTGAAGAACAGGAATAAAAATATTAATTTAAATGGCCAAAAGGAAAATCAGTAATTTAAAAATAAGTTTACTCAAAAAGTAAATATTACATAGAGACCACCAAGGTTAATATTAGGTTACTAAGAGCATAGAATGATTCTTAGGAGAAAATTTACAATGACTCAAAATAGGAGTGATTCTTAGGATAAAATTTATAAGATTACATCCTTAACCTCATTATTAAGTTGTAAACACAACATTTGATCTTATTGGAATCAAGTGGAAGTTTAATATGGGTATTGAATTTATTATTATTACAAATTTTTTTACTTCCAAAGAAATTCCTATTTATTTTCTATTCTTGAACCCTTCTGTTATCTAAACCAGATGGAAGGATATAATCTTGTTTTTTATTTTCATTTTTCTCTCTTTCGTGCTCTTTCATATCATTTTCACGGGTTATATATTTAAAAAAAATGCATAAATATTATACTCATAAAACATTTTCTTAAAATAGGTTGCGAAGGCGTGGATCACGTATGTAACTTTAGTTATATTGAAAAATTCCAAGCTGAAAGTGCGGACATGGTTTACACCTTCAGCACAACCCACTTTCGCATCTCACCATCCAATTTTTTATTCCATTTACACTCACCATTGATTTATAAACACATGATAACGGTACAAAAACTAAAAAATATAAATACATTAACAGTAGGAAACATACAGAAACACACAACACACACAAAATACCCACTAACCCAAATCTCATTTCTCTCTCGTTCGCACACAGGAAAGAGATAGAAGAAGGAGTGATTTTGCACAGGAAAAAAAGATTTGCTTAGATCTAAGTGTTTCTAGATGGCTAATCTCAATTGTGGTATGTTTTTTTTTTTTTTTTAGAAAAGTTGAAGTTTTTTTTTATCTATATTGAAGTTTTTTATTTATGTTTGTATTTGATGTAAGATTTTAGAAAAATATTAGTATAATTGTATATTTTATAGAAAAGATTACTCGGTATTATTATATTATAATTTATTAAATATGATTTATATTGATGTTGCATGTATAACATGTACAATTAATTTTTGTATTAGAATAAGGATTGGCTATACTATAAATAATGTAAAATATGTAGAATGTGGAATAATTGTTGTAGTATTATACGAAAATTTTGAAATATTTAGTGGAAAAAATATAATTAAAAAATAATTTCGAACAAATATTTGGAAAAAAAATTGTTTGGAAATAATAGGAGGAAAATTGAAATTGAAATTAAAATTAAAATAAAAATGAGAAATGAAAGGTAATTTTTTTTTGTATAAATATTATTCTGATTTTTTTTTGTATAAATAGTTTTGAAAAATTTAAAAAACATTATTGTAATGAAAATTTGTAATATCTAGAATGTGAAATATTTTTTATAGTGTTGTAAAATAGTACAGAAATGGTTGGAACTTTTAGTAGTGAAAATGTTATTAAAAAATAACATCTGATAAATTTTTAGAAAAAAAATCATTTGCTAATAATGGGAAAAATTTAATATTTGAAATGTTATGGAAATTTAATTTTTTCTTGAAATTTTTAGAATGTTTTGATTGGAAATTGTCATATTTATTAAAAAGTTTATAATTTATATATACTATGGATATGAAAAAAATGGTTGATTACGTAAAGTTGATGATCTATGCATTTAGGAATACTGTGGCTGGTAATTGGGGGCCGGATTATAACAGGGATCTGATAAAAAAGTTAAAAATGAAGAAAAACATCAGGTACAACGAATTTTTATACAGAATATGTCGTAATATTAGAGCTGATCCAATTGAAGTAGGAGTTGAGATAATTCACAAGCATACTATGTTTCATGGGGCAATACATGTTATGCGTTGATAGCAATTAGAAACGATGAAGATATTGAAAAGGCTGAATCATATAAAAATCGTAGCATACAACAATTATTCATCAGAATTTCTGACAATTCGCGTAAGGGGGGGGGGGGGGGGGGGGGCTTCAATAAAGCAGACATTCAATATAAGCAATTAGCTATAGTCGTCACATCACATTGCAAAAATGCAGCTAACCCCAATGGAAGTTAACAATGAGGATGAAATAGATAGAGCAATTACTCTATTGTTACAGCGACCAGAGGCACGAGATCCGTACATGGCTCATATAGGAGTAAAGGCTGCAATTGACACTGATGGTGGAATGGATCTTGAGTAGGAGAGTAGTAATAACAAAGAGAGTTTTGATGAAGAAAATAAGGAGAGTGAGAATGAGGGAGATGGAGTAGTAGAAGAAGAGTCTCCAACCATACATACCTACTCTAGATAAGCAATATATCGAGCCGAGTAGGCTGAACCACTAGCCATGCCAATTAGAGATCATGTTCAGCATTACAATTATGGGGGCAATAGTGGTTACATTTATTTCGAGTAGGAGCAAACCGATATTTATAGTGGTTCAAGTAGTAGTGACAATTTTTTTAGGGGTATGAGATTTAGGATGAAAGTAGATGTCATTCAAGCAGTGAAGTCTTATCATACGAAGAACCATTGCAACTTCACTATTGTAGAGTCCAACTCACTGTTGTGGTTTGTTTATTGTTTAAGAAGGGATGATAATTGTAAATGGACGCTTTAGGTTCGAAAGAAGAAGTTGGAGGGCATGTTCGTGGTGACGAGATTTGAGGGTCCACACACATGCAATAACCCATTGATTAGTTAAGATCACCCACAACTAGATTGCAATCTCCTTACTAGCTGATTTGTAAATCTTCTTAGGGAGAATCCTGATATGAAGGTGGTCGAGCTGACTTTTGTTGTCAAACAGGAATTTAGCTACGGGATCAATAGGAGACGGGTTTAGGAGGAAAAGAAATGAGCTATTGAGCTCATGTACGGGAACTGGAAGAAGTCTTACGATGAATCGCCAAAACTTCTCAATATAATAAAAAATACAAATCCTAGAACAAGAATAGATTTGGGGGGGGGGAGCAAATCGAGTACCCTCGATGTGTCTACTTTGAAGTAAGTATTTTGGGCCTTTGGGCCATGCATTGTAGTGTGAAGATTCCTTAGACATGTTGTTACCATTAATACCACTTTTTTGTATGGGAAGTACACTCACAAGTTACTAGTTGCTTATGGTGTTGATGGCAACAACCATATACTTCTGCTGGCATTCGCTTTGGTTGATTAGGAGATAATTGAGACGTGGGGTTGGTTTTGTGGAAACTGAAGGAATATGTCGTCGGCGACCATGAAGGTCGTGAAACCATTTGCCTCATATCGGATAGACATGTAGGCATTAGATCAGCAGTCCGAGAAGAAACGAATGGATGGCGACCTCCATTTGTGATGTAGAGATTCTGCCTTTGACACATTGCGAGCAACTTCAACTCGACACATAAAAATACCCAGTGTAAGAAGTTGGTCATATATGCCGAGTTGTAAGCACAATCTCGCAAGTTGAATTATGTGATAAAGAAGGTGGGGATGATTTTGCTGGATACGTTAGAGTAGTTTGATGACGTGCCATTTGATATGTGAACGCTAGCTCATAACGGCTGCTATTGATTTGGGTATATGACCCCCAATATTGTTGAAAGCTATAATTCTGTATTAAAGGGAGCTTGGGGGTTACCTATGACTGCTTTGGTGAAAAAAATGTTTTACAATTGCATTGGGTACTTTGTGTAGAACCGAACGAAGGCATTAAAGAATATAGCAAAGAGTAGAATTTTCACTAAATATGCAGCCAAAATGGTTGACCTATGGAGTTTACGAGCTAGCAACCACAGGGTCATCGATTATAGCAGGCACAATAAAGTTTTTGAAGTCCTTACTAGTAGTCGTTGCGTCTCCAACCTGGTTCAAGGGAGGGGGGTCGAAGGCACATTGTTAACTTTGGCCGTAGCAAATGCAGCTACCAAAAGTGGCAAATATACAGAATTCTAAGCTCCTACACATATGCAATGGTTGCCTCGCTTAGGCTTGATATGACGTATTCTATACCTGATTGGTATAGATGGATACATTAGGACTAAACATATACGATGCACTTTATGCCTATAGGGGATGAGTTAGATTGGGAGCCACTGCACTTCTCGAGACTCCGCCCAAGGGGAGACCTCATACGGAAGAAGGGAAAGTCGAGGTAGAAAAGATACCACATAGAGATGGACATTAGGAAGCGTCTAGATCAAATCGCATGTGGAATTTGCAAAGGGGGCGGGGGCGCATAATAGTAGAATTTGCCCACGTCAACACGATAATGATAACTAATGAATACTACTGCATATTTTATTACATTCGACCTTCCATTTTGTGATGCTAACATTTGCTCTTTCTCTTTTGCAGCTTAGGTGAATCCTTAACTACTTCATCCAGTTTGTTTAAAGACATGGCGGAAAGGGGATACTTCATACAAATAA
The DNA here is from genome assembly GCA_037954665.1 of Laguncularia racemosa. NCBI lineage: Eukaryota > Viridiplantae > Streptophyta > Magnoliopsida > Myrtales > Combretaceae > Laguncularia > Laguncularia racemosa. The sequence continues at coordinate 1,672,390 of JBBMOL010000108.1, forward strand.
TCCCACCTTGCAACAAATACAAAATATTTTACTAATTACTTTTACAACAAATAATTAACCACATATTAACAACTAATTACATTTAATTAATGGATAATTACTAACTATTTACTCTTATGACTAATTCTACTAAACCATACAAATATTTTACATTTCCACCCAATACAATTTTTTTCACTAATTAATTAACAACCAATCCTCTTTGGTTAATGGATAATTAATAACTAATTAATTTTATAGCTCATTTTACAAAACTGTACAAATATTTTCACTTTGCAACAAATATAGGAATTTTTCACTAATTAATTTTATAACAATTAATCTATGACATATTAACGAGTAATCATCTTCAATTAATGGATAATTACCAACTACTTACTTTTATGACTAATTCTACTAAACCATAAAAATATTTTACATTTCCACTCAATACAAAATTTTTCACTAATTAATTTCTTAGCAATTAATTAACGATATTTTAACGACTGATTACTACTAATTAACAGTTAATTAATAATAACTTAATTTATGGCTACGTTTACAAAAATAAATTATAATAACATATATACATAATTCATTTACTAATGTTAATTAATCATATATTAATAACTAATTAATAGTTAATTAACAATAACTATTGTTTTAATAAAATTTATGCAGCATATATATTTACATGTCTTTTTGTCGCATTTATCTAAATATAATAGCAATAAAAATAATTTTTTTCTTAAGAAAGCATACCAAGATCTTGATGAAGAAATTTCCACACATATTTGAGTAGACTAAAACCTACATAAAACATAAATTATGAAAACAAAAATTTGTAAAGTGAAGCTTACAGAGGAAATTCAAAGATCGAAATGTGAACATATGAATTAAACTGAGGATTCATATTTATATTTGAAAGTGTCGGTGCAATTGTTTTTCTATGTATTACTGTATAAATTTACTATATCACTTTTATGTTTGTAGACATACTTTTACAATAATTTTATAGGTTTGCAAACATACTTTTATAATAATTTTATAGGTTTGCAGGTTTGTAGTGTTATAAGCTTTATAAGTTTGCAGTAATAGATCCCTAGGGTTAAGAAAAAAACAATTGTACTAAAGGCGCAGACCATCCTAAAATGTTTCGATATTACTAAACTCGCATATGTGATCCGCGCCTTCGAAACTTATTTTAGTAATATGTTTTACGGGTATAATATTTATGTAATTTAAAAAAAAAACAATATTTAAGTCACTCCTTCCATCAAAAATTTGGGGTTCTTTTTTATGAAAATGCACATCCGGCTCAAAGGAATAATGTTTAAGCACACCACTAATGATATAGCAATTTGCATTTATGGTCTTTTGGAAGATCAATTTACAAAGATATTGGTTTAAGGTTTTTTTTCCTTAGATGTTCTTGCTTTGTGGATAGCAAAGGAATAAAAGCTCACGTTCCACGTTCTCAAGAAGGGTCGATATGCACAAAATGCTGTGCATTACTTCGAATACATGTATGCTTTGCTTTTCCCCCAAATTTGAACGAGTTCCCGTGATGGGATATTGGTTTTAGGTTTTTATTTACCCTTGTTTGGAATAAGAAAATGAATGCTTTAAATAAGGAAAGTAATCAATATCAAGTTTAGCATGTATAAATAATTTAGAATGGAATGATTCTAAATAGAATAAAATGGTTTAAAATAGAATCATAATTTTCCCCTTTTAAGTTGAAGAATTGAAATCCTATATAAAAATGAAATTACCAATTTTGGGAATTGTGATTTCAATTTTTAAAAACGTATTTAGACACTTAAATAGAAGTAGAACTTGGAATCGTAATTCAATTTCAAGTTTGTTCTTACATACAAAATATGACATAAAGTTATTTAATATTTTTTCAATTGTTTAGAAAAAGAGGAAATCGGCACATGAAAAAGAGAGAGAGAGAGAGAGAGAATCAAATACCCTAGGTCCACAACTCTTTTTTATCACTAAATTGAAGTATTAAGAAAAAAAGGCGTTGAAATTTCCATAGTAGCCTTTCTTTTTGAATTCTTATTACTTTTTTTAAGGACAATATAATCATGGAAGACTCAAATTCATACCCAAAAAATAAAAAATAAATGAAAGACTCAATGCAATGTAATTCCAAACCTAGGCTACCCCAATCAAACCTACTTGTTAGTTATTTGAACTCAACTTGATGTTTACTTGAGCTTAACCTACTTAAATAGTTTATCGAGTTGGGTTTGGACTATTTGTATTTGGTTCAAAAAGCTCGCAATGCTAATCAAGTTTCAATTGAGTTTAAACATTAGTCAAACTTGAGTCAATTTTACATATCAATATTATTTATAGAAAAATTGAGTCTAAAAGAATTTAATGGAATAAAACTTGAACTTGTTTAAGGTTATTTAAAGTTGAGCTCAACGTCAAAATTTTGAGCTCAATCAATTTTGAGTTAAGGTCGAGTTTTAAAATTTCAAATCAAACTTAAGCTCAAGCTAAACATTATATTATCTTGACGCAATTTGTCTACAGCTCTATTTTTATGTTTCTTCATTTTCCTTTCTCTCTATTTAAATAAGAAAGTTGCTTTTTTTTTTCTTTCTTATTTTTTTCTTTCTAATCCTTTCCTGCTACTTTTTTTTTTTTTTTTTTAAATCCTAATCCTTCCCTTCAATTCATACACCATGTTAAAGAAAATTTTTATTTTCTAACTCTAGAATTGTTGTGTGTCAACTTCAATTCACGAACCAGCCAACTGGTTGTTTGAGTTTTAGACTTAGCGGCCAGTTTTGGGTAAGGAATTAACTTGTGCTAAGCTTAAGCTATTCAAGAAGCACTTCAAAGAACTTTCAAATGAAAATGTTTTAACTTTGTAACTCGATCAATTTGAGACCCAATCAAAATGGAAAGAGCCTATTTTTGGGAAATAAGATTAACATAGAATAATGGATAATATGATTGAAAGTTGCTTATATTTTCATGCGATTTGCAAGTAATTACGATATCCCTTTTATAGTCACTTAGATAATATCAATTGTCATATATAATTCATTAATCCATATTTACATCCATTGTTATCTTTTGTCATTATACAAATATCAATGTAATTACTCAAAATATTATATATATATATCTGTTAAGGACAAGAAGGTAAATAGTTTAAAGTAGTGGGGGTAGGATGGTAATTTTATGACCTAAGTATATAAGTGAATCTAACCTAAGGTTAACATGATGTTGCCTCATTTGCACACTTCAAAAAACCTTAGAGCCTTTTAGTGTACATCTACAAGAGGAGAGGACAACTATATCACAACGAGTGTATCAAATCAAGGTAAGTACCCAGATCAACGATTATGAATCATGATTTACGCATGTATATGGTAGTGTAGAGAGTAATGAATTAAGATTCATTTACAAATCTAGATCAATATGTGATATGCAAGGGACGGAACAAGCGATTCATCCATCACGATAACAATTCGGGTCAAGTAAATGTACCTACTAGCATGTTGAATTTAAAGAGTGAACAGAGAGATACATGGCCTCTTAACATAACTATGTTGAAACCGTATTGATGAATGGTGGATAGAGAGATACATGACCATGTTGAGACCGTGTTGATGAACAATGGATAAAGAGATATATGATCTCTCAACATGACTATGTTGAAACCGTGTTGATGAGTAATGAACAAAGAGATACATGACCATGTTGAGACGGTGTTGATGAGTAGTGAACAGAGAGATACATGACCTCTCAACATGATCATGTTGAGACTGTGCTGGTGAATAGTAGATAGAGAGATACATGACTATGTAGAGGCCTTGTTGGAAAAAAAAATGAATAGAGAGATACATGGCCCCTTAACATGACTATGTCTCGCCCATGTTAAGGAAAAAAAAAAGGAGAGAGAAACGTACAAGGCCTTTGGCACGGTCATGTACTACCTCGTATTCACCTACACGACCTCCAACGTGACTGTATTAAGTTGAAATGTGTCTATTTTCCTTTTGATATTTATAGGAATATAATTCTAAAAGCAAATAATTTGAATCATGTATAGGTTTGGGAAACTTGTGAAGCTAGAAAAATATAAAAAAAAAACTAAGTTTTGCAAAGTCAGGTACGTGTATACCATGTTTATTGCTTGTATTTGATAAATTAGATTTTTATGTGTTGATTTAATAATATTGTAAATAAACCCGATTCAGTGTGCATGTGATTGTGAATTGTTGGGTTCAAGAAACCGAGTGTGGATTGATGTTCTTTGGATGGCACCCTGATGATCGGTATGTGACATTGTTCCTAATAGAGTCGTGTATCGAAATGATCTGAGTCGTATGTGAAAGATTGTGATGTATAATGTGGAAGGTTGATTTGTGAAAACTCATGGACTCACAGATAATGAGGAGTATCCACTATCATATATATATTATTATTATGTATGGTTGTGGAAGGTCAATGTGTGAAGACTCATGGACTCATGGATAGTGGAGAGTACCCATAGTCATATATATATATATATATATATGATAATAAAGTCATGAACAAAGAGGAATACCATTATCATATGTATATATATATATATATTTGGAAGGATTGTGAAAGAATGTTTGTGAATGTTATATATGAAAATGTTTATGATGTGATTGTGTATTAGCTAAAGATTGTGAAAGATAAATAAAATTGTGTATGAATATTATCTTGCATTTTGCATATGTTATTACTTTTGGCATGGCACACATGTGTATGTGTAAGTATGCATTATACAAGGCATTAGCTCACCTATCGTGGGAATTTGTTTTTTAGTTGCAAATGCTATATAAAATATTGTAGGGTATAATGAAACCCTAGTTGAAACGAATCAGGATACAGAGGAGAATGTGGAGTACATGTATTATGATAAGTAGGATCGCGATGAGGAGAAAAGAGAATATAGAATAATTTGTAATTGTGATTTAAATTATCATGTTATTTAAATTGTTAAAAGCTTTCGTTATATTTAAATTGAGGAAATTGAATAAGAATTATGTTTAGGAGGATATCATTTCTTTCAAAAATTGTAATATTATTGGAGTTTATAAATGTTTCCACTGTAATAATTTAAGAGACTCATTTATTATGTTAAATAATTGAAAGATAATCATAGCAATTGAGCATTTACTTGTCTTTTAGTATTGAGGGCATGTGGCTAGCCGTAACGTATTCGGGTTTTGAGACGTTACAATTAGCGAACATTTCACTTGTGTTATGAGTGCTAAAAGATAGTAAATAATTAAGTAAATAACTCACTTATGAAATTATTTAAATAATTATTATTTTTATGTGATAGTTATTATTTATCAAATAAAATAGATATATATTTCTATAAAACCACTTATTCTCTCCTCACATAACTTTTCCATACCCACTTCTCCAAAATAATCCCATCTTCTTGAACTTCCCCAAATAACCTATCGGATTATAATTACCATATATATATATATAGCTTTGAACACAGCAAAGCTATCACGTTTCTTTTAATATTATTAATAATTATCACCATTTCATTTGCGTGCATTAAAGTGCATTATGGAGTGATTGGTGTCGTTTTATGTTTTTCTTCATCTCCCACTACCACATAAACGGATCTTCAATTGTATGCTATATGCTTGCCATACTTTGCTTAAGGCAGCATAGCATGCAGTAAAAGAAGTATTTTTCTTGTTGTAATATAGAATATGGATGGTTTTGTAATTTCAATTCTATTAACAATCTATTACATATTGTATTTATTTATTTTTCCCAATTGAATAAAGTAATAACTAGGCAATTACTTTTCTATTATGTAAGAATGGAAATTCTATTATTGCGACATTTGAGGAAGTCAACATGAAGTTACTGCACGCTATTTACAATACATAGGTATATGAAAAATGCATACCACCATTGTATATATAAATAATAATTATTTACTTTTCAAATCTGCCAAAAAGTGCACGGATACTCGCAAGTCGCAACAATTACGGACATTTTCTTTATAATAAGGTTGCAGAGATTGAATACCTAGTAAAAATTTTACATCCTAAGTCTATCTCACCCTTTTTCCCATTATGACTCACAACAATTCTAGAATCTTTTGACTCCGTAGGGAAAAGGAAAAAAATATTATATTTTTTAAAAATAATCTTAAAATTGTATCAATTTAAAAACTAATTAAAAATTTATTTAAAATTGATACTTAAATTATCGATTTTAAATTAATTTAAAAATAACATTTCAAGTGCTCATTTCATGTATTAATATTGAATGATATGAAAGATTTCTTTTATATTCTTATTCTGGTTCATAAATTAGATTATATGAAAAACAAAGAAAAGAACATATTTAGTTTTTAATATTTATCTATTTTTTTGTTTTTTGTGTAATATTTTATATTATTGTCATTATATTATTTTAAATATATTTTATATTATTATTTTACTAAATTAATTAGTATTGACTAATAAAAGTTAATATTATTAAGAATGGATGAAAAATATTGTCGTAAAAATCTATTCTTGTAAAAGTTTAAAAATATTAAAAAATAAATAAATATTAAGAATTTAAATAAGAAAGTGAGTAGCACAGAAAAAATAGAGGTATCTTTTTCCTAGAAAAATAAATTAGAGCACACCCACTTGCCGATGATGTTTCCAAATTTGCAAAGAATCTAGATGATAAAATATGTATGTTTTCAGTTATCATATTAGTATTTAAAAATCTTTCTTTATTAAAAATTTTCCTATTTCAAGCTTAGATTCTCGATAAGAATTTTTTTGAAGACACTTATTAAAAAAAGGTTGCAATAATAATAAATTTAAATTATCTTTTAAAGAGCCTTACAATCTACGAGGATTTTTTTTTTTAATCTAAATTCTTAATTTTGAATTTATATCCACGAGCGATGCTCTTAGGAGTTTTGTCCGCGTGATACTACCAACCTCCAATCACAGATGCCATTTCCAACTAACCGCACCACATACTAGGAAGAAGAAACAGCATCCAAACTAGTACAGTCCACAAACACATACGATCGGAGAAACCGAAATAAGATAGGCTGATAAGCTCTAGTGTTTCTCCGATCGAAGTTTCTTCACTCAACAACACAAGGACTCGATCGAGCAACAAGATCAACATGGCAACGATCAGATCGGCAATATCGGACTCACTCATCACCTCCATGTGGGTTTTTAGCGTCTCTTCTCTCGGATTCCTCACTTACTTATTGTCCTCTTACTTGTCCATCCAACCCCGCTCTCTCCCCGGACTCTTCATCACAACCCTAATCCTCACCGTCCTTATCCTCTCCTTCTCCATGCTCTCCGGTCTCCTCGGTGGAGCTAGTTTCAACCCTACCTCCACAGTAGCCTCCTCCGCTGCCGGCCTCCGCCCAACCTCTCTCTTCTCCTTTGCTGTGAGCTTCCCGGCGCAAGCCTTCGGAGGGATCCTAGGAGCCAAGGGTATGCCAAGTTACTAACATTATTATTACTATTACTAGTCCAAAGTTGTGATCTTGATTGATTTGGGTTTGGGATGAGATTTTCAGTATGAGAATTGATTCGATTTTTATTGTGACAGTGATTTCACACGTCATGCCTTCCGAGTACAAGTTTTTGCTAAGAGGTCCTTCCCTCAAAGTGGATTTGCAAACCGGGGCATTAGCCGAAGGGCTGCTCACCTTTGTGATCAGTTTTGCGATTTTGGTGATACTAACCAAGGGTCCGAGGAGCATGTTTTTGAGAGTTTACATGGTGGCTATGGTGACTCTTGGATTGGTTGTTCTTGGGTCGGGTTATACCGGTCCCGCCATGAACCCGGCCAATGCCTATGGGTGGGCTTATATGAATGATAAGCATAACAGTTGGGAGCAGCTTTGTGTATATTGGATCTGTCCATTTATCGGGTCCGGCTTGGCAGGTTGGATTTATAAGTTTGTTTTTCCATTGCAAAAGCCTAAACAGAAGAAAGCTTGATGTAGACATGTATGATATATATCTTTATTTTGAGTTTAGGGTATTTACATATTGATTTTGCTGTTTATTGGGAACATAGGACTCTGAAATGTCAAGAATTCATATACCATAGAATTGGCACATACTTTTAGATTAATGGCTCTTGATCATGGTGTACGGTGTTTAGTAGCGAAGAGCATGCTGTTCTGAGTAGAGCCGAACACAGGTCCCAGTCCGACTGGATCAGCCAGGTCCTGTGTCTCCAAAAGGAGGAACGGGGACGGTCTGCCTCCGGTCGGTATAACTTTTAAGAGGTTAAATAATGCTAGTTAATTATAATATTTTAGTGAGTGAAGTTGAGTTTTATTAGTTATTCTAAAAAAAAGCTTAAGAAAATGCAAAATGGTAACGAAAATTGCAGAGAGACAAATCGGGGTATGAATCACTCCTTGTTTAGCATTAACTTCACTCTTTAGGTAATATAAAAATAAATATAACTTAAAAAAAATAAAATCATTTTAATGAAAATTGAACTTCTCATCTCATTTTTTTTTTGTTTTTTTTTGTTATAGCTTATGTAAGCTCTTCTAATATGGGTGGATATAATAATCCAAGTAAAAAGATAATATCATTTTTAATATGTAGAAATGGTTTGAAATTGAATAGATTGGAATTGAATGATATGAGATTAGAAAATAAAATGATAAATCTATTCATTTATTGGAAATGTTTATAGAATCATTGATTCCATTTATATATTATAGTGTTATTTGTAAAAAATGCAATTAATTGGTGGATAAAACCTACTTTTTAAATTTGCATTAGTGATGATAGAATGAAATCAATTCCACTCTCTTAAACGGTGAACTTGAATTCCCTCTTAAAGTTGAAATTGTCTTATTGTGATTTTAGCTTTTTAAAATGCTTCCAAACATGGAAATAGAATAAAATCAATCTCACTTTTTTAAAAGTGGAATTACATTCTCTCTCAAAACTTGAGTCACTTTGCTGCGATTTTGACTTTTTAAAACGCTTCCAAACATGGAAATAGAATGGAATCAATTCTACTTCTTTAAAGGTGGAATCAAATTCTCTCTTAAATCTAGAATTATATTTTTATGGTTTTGACTTCTTAAAATGCCTCCAAATATGGAAAAAGCACATGAAATCACTATCCCATTTTAAGTTCATTTCCATGTACTAGATATGGGATAAATACTCTTTTCCAAACTTGACGAAAATGTTGAGAAATTAATATTTGGATTTAGTCTCAATTAAATAAATTCAATCACATTACATGTGCTATTTTATGAAATCCTAATAGAAAACTAGTTATCTAACCTTGGCAGGTTCCAGAACTCTTGATTGACTCCAAATTCTGGAATTGCGGGTACTTTCACCTACAGCAAAACTTGTCCCAAAGGTTCTTAATTAAGTATGAAAAAAAGAAGCATAAAAGAAAAAGAAAATTAAATGGGAACCGTGACCAACAACCTTTAGAGAATCGAAATCAGACTATTGGTCCTTTTTTTTTTTTTAATATGCATATATATTTCCACTTAAAATCATGTAAATAAACGAGATTTATATTAGAAACACAATTGCAAAGGCATATGACTTTTCCATACATGCTAAATGTGTTACAAACTCTTCAATTTATACGACCAATATAAAGAAATGGATCCTACAGACATTGGTGGTTCACATCTAGCAGAGGAAACAGGCCGGGTGGGCCTTCCCGACCCGACACGTTGTAGGATCCAGTTTAAAGTGGTCAACTCATCAAACCCATTTCATAAAAATGGGCCAAAAATTTTTAGCCAGCCCCACAAGGCACATAATTGTTGCCTTAAACGGACCCACCTTTCAACCCAGTCTTTCAAAGGATTTAGTTAGGCAAATTCATCAACTTGTTATAAAATGAGGATTTTTTTTATAGTTTTTTTTTTTCTCATATAACTTAACAAAATGAGTAATTAATTACTTACCTTCTAGACAATAATCATCTATGTAATTATCTTTTATGATTTTTTTAATGATTTACAACAATATTAATCAGTGGATTAAGTAGGTATAATTAGTTTAGTGGGTTAAATAAATCGATTATGGACCTTTAGAGCTTGATCCGGCAGTAAATATGCAGAAAAAAAAAGAAATAAGTAAAATTAATGGGATCGTATCCTAGAACTAGCTTAAAATCTGGAGTTATGTAACCCAATTGAAATAAGTATTGTTCTTCCTTAAAATGAAAATAGGCTCGCATCTTCCCTTTCTACTAGTAATGCGTAATCGAAAAAAAATAAATTAAAAAGACTTCTGTGTCAATTTAAAAAAAAAAAAATTAAAACAAGAAATAATCGCTTGTGTATTTTCTATTTAGAAGCACGCAAACCACGAGGTTTTATTATAAACGCAATTGCAAAATCATCCAATACACAAAACGTGTACGCAATATTACAACAACATTGAATATAGGTTACAAATGAGACCGACTAAATTCAAAAGTAGCCAAACAAACAAACTTTGGTAAGTGAAAAAAAATGTGTTCGCACTTTTTTATTTCTGGGCTAAAGTTTTAATTACATTTTTATATTTTACGCGAGATATATAAATTGAAATTTTAGTTAAATCCTTGAAGTAGGTATTAGGTGATTTGAGTTATATATACATATCGTCACATTTTAATAGTCTTGTATAATTACAGATAAATTATGTGAGAATCTACAGGACCAACTTGGTATAAAAACATAAAAAAGTTTAAATTATTCATTTGAAACATATAAATGGCCCCCCCAACTCGAGACTCCTTAGATCTACTGTAAAACCTATATCTAATAATATTTATAGGCTCCAATATGTGGACTCTGTGAGTTTTTTTTCTTTTCCATATTTAAAGTTCAAATATTAGTTGTCATTATGCTTGATATTGTAATATTCAAATTGCAATTGCTTTCAAGTATAAGTAAGCTATAATGAATAGAATACAACAAATATACAAAATCATAACAAGCTACAACAAATATAAATCATGATACAAATTTAAATGGCTAATTTGAGATAAATTTTATTAAATTAAATCTTGTGATAGGTTAGGTCCACATGGTTGAATTTTTATGCTACATTATATAAGTCATGTTTCGGACCTTACTTATATTGAGGAATTATGAGATACTCTAAAACTTAAGACCTATAATATATGGAGTATTGGTTTTGATGAGATTTCATGAGGATACAAGATCATATGTGTTATCCTACCTTGTGATCATGGATTTTAAATATTTTCAACTAGAACTTATTTTAACATTTAATATCCATATTCGAATCTGTCGATCCATGTTAACTATAGGGGAGAGAGTGACTCCATAAAAACCTTAAACTTGATCTATTTTACATACGGTTAAATTCATAATGGCTATTGAAAATTATAAGTAGGTATTATACAATATGGAAAGCACCCTACAGTGAATCTTTACAACTTGAATCAATACTAAAAAGATTGACCTATAAAATATTTGAGAAACTAATTTAATAAATTTTCAGTTTCTTATATTATTTACATTGATCATATATATGGTTAAAAAGTTTGAAAGTCTTCCCTTTTAACCTAAATCCAATGGAATCTTTATAACTTTAGTCCTTTGGGGATGGTTTTCCAATCAATTGCACTACTGGCAAGAAAGAAAAGTTCCACCTAACCACATCGAACGTCACTCAAGAAAAGGATAGAATAGACGACAAAGCACCAGAACACATCCAACATCCAGTACAGTCCTCTCCTCACTAAGCAAAGACCACCATTTTCTCTCTCCACCACATATACTACAACAACATGGGAATCATCAAATCAGCAGTCTCAGACTCCCTCCTAACTTCCATGTGGGTCTTTAGCTTGTCCACGAATCGGCTCCTCAATTACCTAATCTCCTCTTACTTATCCATGCAAGCCCCATCCTCTCTTCCCGGACTTGTCCTCAAAACCGTCCTCGCCTCCGCCTCCGTCCTCCTATTCTCCTTCCTCTCCCCTCTCCTCGGTGGCGCCAGCTTCAACCCCGCCACCAGTGTCGCCTTCACCACAGCTGGCCTCCGCTCCTCCCCGCTTCTCTCCTTCGCCGTGCGCTTCCCAGCTCAAGCTTTTGGAGGGGTCCTAGGAGCCAAGGGTAAAAATTTAATATATGAGATCTTATAAATTTTTATTTTACTATGACTTGTTTCGAATATGTAATCACGACATTCGTTTGATTCAAAATAGGTAGATACTTATACAAATGCTTAATTATATATGTATATATCCAAAATTTCGCATTTTGTCTGTAATGTATTATTATTGTTATTTTTTTTTTTGGTTACACATGACCTGTACTATTATTCTTTCCAATTTTATAAAGCTAATTAAAAAAAAAACAACAACATTGTTTTGTTTTCTTTTCTTTTCTTTTTTTTTTTTTAATTTCAGGCGAAAAATGATAACTTTGTTAGATGTACCATGTTTTAAATTTTCTGTTGGGCTCTTCTATTTTAATGGTGAGATAACTAAGTGAAAAACTGCAAAAAATCAGGCTATATACGATTGAAAGCTGAAAAGTGACAAAACTAAAGTATATATATACATATATATAATTTAATCTCTTTCATAAAATCTGAGTATAATATATATATTAATAGCTAAATGAACAATCATTTCTATTTCCTACTATTTTCTAATTTTCTCTTTAATTTTTTATTTGAGTGTGGTTACTGAGAACTCAAGACACTTGTTATGTTTACTTAATTAAAAAAAAAAATATCAAATCTTTAAATTCGATATACATTTGGCAATAAGAAGGTATAAAGAACTGCTTATTTTATTTATACATCTGACATGAAGCCTTGCTTATTTTAACAGGCATTTCCCACGTGATGCCCTTAAAATACAAGTTTTTGCTAAGAGGTCCCTCCCTGAAAGTGGATTTGCAGACAGGGGCTTTGATTGAGGGAGTGTTGACTTTTCTCTTCACTTTTGCACTTCTAATGGTCCTTACAAAGGGTCCGAGGAACATGGTGTTGAAGGTGTACATGTTCGCTTGGGTGACCGTTGGGTTGTTTATCGCCGGGTCGGGTTATACCGGACCCGCTATGAACCCGGCTAATGCTTTCGGATGGGCTTATGTAAATGATAAGCATAATAGCTGGGAGCAGTTTTGTGTTTATTGGGTCGGTCCACTAATCGGGTCAAGTTTAGCTGGTTGGTTCTATAAGTTTTTGTTTCCCTTGCAGAAGGTCAAGCAAAAGGAAGCTTGAAATACTGAGTTCATCATTAATAAATACAAATAAGTTGTTACAATGCAAGCAATCCATTACACGAAAATAAGAATAAACAGTACAATGATTTACGTAACACAGCAGCGACTTTACTATGTTGAAAATATTTACTTCTGTAGTACAACGAGGGCTTTCGCTTGCATCTAAACGCTATTATATGCCCATATGTAAGTCTCGTATAAACTTAGAATACAATACATCTCACTATAGGAAACAAAAGGAAGCAAGATGGACTGGTCAGACCATCATAAGGCTAGCAATGGACCATCGCCCATCCATCAAGGCTGGCAACGGATTGCTGGCCTATTTTCCATTGGACCAATCATTTGGACTTTAAGATGTAGACTATACTCTAATAGAATTAATTAGATATAATCTTTGCCCCCTCAATTTTGTTGTATATATTGTTTTATATATTTATAATATATAAAATTAGTCTTTTAGGTTGGGCTCTTCCTTAAACAACCGGGTTTGTAGCCTTGTACTTTGGTTATTCTAGAAAGAAGCTGCAAATGATTCACACTAGAGGAGTGAGAACTATTATGGACAATTAGAATAGATTAGTTGCTTGGTAATTGATACTAGTTGTGAAACCAATATGAGGCGATTTGTGTCGACATTGGATCAATCAATCCCATGTATATTTATATATGCTTATTGGTGGATTAAAATAAGATAATTAATTGGATTTATGATGTTTATTTATTGATGTTAGTATATTGTACATGTATGCATATGGTATGTGAATGTTTTTGTATGGAGCATTGCTACTCATCTATGTTAGGAAGTTCCATTTAAAGTGAAAGTTGATAATTATGATTATGAATTTGGCATGGAACTGGAAATGACGCTAGTGCACAAGACGATCATTGGTTATAGGTTGATTCAATTTAGAGTTAGGTTGATTGGTAATCTCTAGGTAATCAATGCATTTAGAGATTTTGAGAGTTATTATGAACAAAAGAATTTATTATAATCTTTAGATATTCCATATGTTTGAAGTCTGTAATAGTTACTGTAAACAAAAAGGATTTGTTGTGGATTCAAGTTTTCTACATTATTGAAAAAAAATTGAATTAGAGAGATTGGAAGAAATATCTATATTTAAATATTTTGTGGATTGTAATGGTCATTTTGGGCATATGCTCCTACCATGTATGCCAATTTACACAACTTGTGTCACACAATGATGTAGTTATGATAGCCTTTAGCTTATTGCAACGATTACATGTGTCACATAGCATGCAATCACTATATTATCTTATAAATAAAAAATAATAATAATAATAATAATTTCAATATCTAAGCTAGAAATGAAATTACATGAGAAAATTTTCTTAGAGTTGTAATAAAACTAAACATATATTAACTTGACTTTTCACAAGGAGATTGTAATGCTCTAAAACCTAAGTACGCTACAGTCCGCTATGTGTCTTTAGTATTAGAAGACATACATAGGTTCAATTGCTATAATTTTCCAAACATTAACCTTCCAATATTCAATAAAATAAATAAACCTTTTAAATTACTATAGCGAAAGCATTTATAAACTCCAACAATATAATAATTTTTAAAAGAAATATATATCCTCAAAACATAATTCCTATTCAATCCTCTCAATTTAAATATAACAAAAGCTTTCAAAAACTTAAATAACATGATAATTGAAATCGCAATTACAAACTATTCCATATTCTCCTTTCTCTTTATTAGGATACTACTTGTCATAAAATACGTATTTCACATTCTTTTTTGTATCTTGATTCTTTTCTATTAGGGTTTTATTATATCCTACAATCTCTCCTGTGGCACCTGCAACTAAAAAAGGTTCTCATGATAGGTGAGCTAATGTTTAGCACTATATATACCAATAAATACATATGCATGCCATGACAGGAATAACAACACCTGCACAATGCAACACAATATTCATACATAATATTATTCATCTTTTACAACCTTTAGCCAATGCACAATCACATCATAAACACTATCACACATAACTTTCACAATCCTTCCACAAACAATATATATATATGACAAAAGATACTCCTCTTTGCCTATGAGTCTATACCATATATATATATATGATAGTGGGTACTCCCTAATATCTATGAGTCATTTCACAACATCCTTCCATAACTAGAGTGCTTTTGCAATTTCCTTCCACAACCAAAGTCCTTTCACAACATCCTTCTACATACTACCTGTATCATTTTGGTACACAACTCCACTAGGGACAACGTCACATACCTATCATTAGGGTGTCACCCCGAAAACACTGACCCATGCTTGATTTCTTAGACCCAGCAATTCATAAACACATGCGCACACAATCAAGTTCACTTATGATAATACTAAATCCACACACAATATCTAACTTAACAAACACAAACAACATAAATGGTATACATGTACTTGACTTTGCCAATACTTGCTTTCTTTCCACTTCCACAACCTCACAAATCCTCCAAACTATACACAATCCTAATTACATGCTTTTAGAATTGTATTTCAATAAACTAAAATGGAAAAAGAAGCTTTTTAGCTTAACATGGCTATGTCAAAAGTCATGTCAATGAACACAGGGTAATACACGACCATGCCAAAGGTTGTATATATTTCTTTTTTTGTTTTTTATTTTTTTAACATGGTCGAGATACGATCATGTTGAGAGATTATGTACATTTCTAAGTAATTTGGGTTTGACATGGGCTTCGACATGGTCATGTTGAAAAGTCGTATATCTTTTTATATGAACTGGGTTTCGATACGAAACATGACCTGATCATGTTGATAGGTCGTGTATCTTTCTATACGTTTTGAGTTTTAACATGAGGTTCGACATAGCTGTGTTGGGAGGTTGTATACTTTTTTTTTTCACTACGAATCCTATATTTCTAATTTGAAATTCTTTGTTCTTTCTAACTCTAACTTAATTCTAACAATTCTAATTCTCATTATGCATTATGTTTCCACAAAAATTACTAATTAAGCTTAAATTAACGACTTACCAGATCGAGTCGTCTTAGAACTTGAATCCTTGTCCCAAATCTTGCATAGCACAATTTGATATGTAGAAATCTTAATACATTAGTCCTCACGCTATCATATACATATGTAAGCATCGATTCACAATCGTTAATTTATGTACTTACCTTGGTTTGATAAACTCATGGCAGCACAATTGTCTTCTCCACTCTTAGATTTACACAAGAAGGTTTAGGGTTTTGCAAGTGCCTTTAGGTGTGCATTGTGGAAAAAGGTTAACCCTAAGTAAAAAAAAAAAAAGGCTTATATACCTTTATCATGTAATGACCACAATAACCCTATTTTTATTATCTTAATTACCATCTTAATCCTGATTGAATTTTTATCCATATATATATATATATCGTGTACGTACAGATATATTAACTAAACACTCATTCCCTACAATATCTTAAGGTCGAATTTATATTGTAGTGAATGTAACATTAAAAAGTGTTCTTTCTATGTTGTATTATGTTGTATTCCTTTGTATTGTCTTGGGAATCAAACGTCACAGCTAATGGGGGTTTTGAGGCTTTATGAGATTTTGGCAGGTAGATTTAGGCTCCGATGCATTTTGCCGAGATTTACAATTTGCTTAGTAGCTTCCTTTCCTTAAACTTGCAGAAGACATTAGAATTTTGATATTCTTGACAACATTAACAAGAAAAAAAAGGTTAAAATATCCAATCATAGTTGAAGCAGGAGCAGGAGAGTATGAACAAAACTTTAAGCAAATTTTGAGATATTGATGAATGCTCCATTGAGGTCAGTATATAAGGGGGAAACCCTGCTTTCTGCAACAGAAACCAAATTTGAACAGTAATATTCTAGACATGAGGACAATTATCGTCAAGGATGTCGATTAACGAAGAGGATTATCCAAATTACATTGAAAAAAATTAAAAAAAAAAAAAAAAAAACAAAAAGAAGAACTTACAGGGCAAATTGCACAATGTTTTTCACTCAATAGAGAGAAGTGCCTAGTCACTCCTATCTGGGTTTAACTGTAACAGCTCTATTTAGCAATCAGTTCAACCATTATTCCAAGGTAAAACACACACACACATATATATAAAATCTTTACTATAACTTGAAACCTTTGAACAAGACATCTATGACCTCGAGGAAATTGAAGTTTGGAAGGGGAACTCTTGAAGCAGCCCAAGTGCAACAAAACAGGCAGCCATTTTTAATCAAGACCTGATCACCTTTTCAAGTAGACTGAGTACTACTGAACAGAATTACGCGAATTAACGGACAGATAAATGTGCTTCTCTTCCAAATGCATTCGATCGATGCAAGGAATGTCCTAATAAAATTTTGTAATTGGAATCTCAAAAGTTGCTGCTTTGCTAAATCAAATCTTAGGCGATACCCGCCTGCGTGCCAGGGACATTTTAGCTTCATCCCTTGAAGACCAGGGACTTTCGCGGATTGATCTGCTTGCAAATAGGCCAGTGAAGAACAATTAGACCAACAATACATGAAAAAGACATTAATTAAGATATAAAATCTAAATTACCCGGAAGAATTGTTCCCTGAGGCATCCGATGCAGCAACCTCTGCTTCAGGTTATCATTGATCTGAGTAGAAAAGAAGTTTCTATTACCATCCTGCTAGAAAATCAAATGTAACTACAAATACTAGGAATGTTTACAATCTTTTCTTAATTACTTCAACTCCATTCAGGTAGTTATGTAGCTGTTGCAGTTGCATCATCCAGGCAGACGTTACTCCAGCCCAGAAATATTGCAAATTGTCAATAGCCATCCATGGATCGTCTGATTTGTGCCTTGTTCAAACTAGCAAACCACTGTTTATAATGAATGCCAAAGAATTTCCTCCCAAGAGACAGCTTCATCTCCAGAGAAATATTAACTAGAAGACACGACCAGTGAATCCATGTTCTAAAGCAAAATCATAGATTAACATGGATTAGATATCAACTTAATTATTCGATATTTCAACTAAAAGTACAAATCTACTTCCATTATTGAGCTTTTCTCCTCTAATTCTCTAAGCTTTCATATAAAGCAAAGTAGGGACATTGCCGCAAAGGCAGACATTAGTGGACGATTAATATAATGCCCTATTTAACCTTTATTGAAAGGAAACATTAGGTGTCAGCACACAAGATTCACTGGACACAATATCTAAGCCGTGACTATTGATGGTAGGGGGACAAAAAAGACAACATAAAATAGACTAATAATCTACAAATTATTGATTCTTTGTCTTCAAACACAGACGAGTAATTTATTTATTGAACAAGAAAATTCAGTAATATTTCCTTAATTCCATAAATTACCTTCACAAATAATTAGTTGATAATTGCATTGGAAATTCAAATAAATTTTGTATAGAGAAAATGGTAATAGAGAGACTTCTTCAGTGTAGGGACACAAACATAAACAACACAAAACGATTTACTTAGCATATAAATTATAAGTTTGAATTATATAAGAATCCTAGCACCAAACCAAAAATTATGTTAAGATTAAATTAAGATACTTTTGTAAGTAGTTAAAATTCAAATGCATCTCACTGCATAATAACGATAATAGTAATAACACAAAAACAAACCAATAAATAATCCTTTTATCATTATCATGGCTTTACATAGTGCTGTCATCAATCATTGTAATAGCATACAAACTTACCGTAATGGTAATATGGATTTGATGTTGACCCTCAGGGCTTCAGCGAAAATTGTTAACAACTAATAAAATAAGTTTTATTTGTCTATTTTATAAAATATTTTAAAAAGTTTCTTGTAATAAATGGTTATATTATTAGAGTGTACGTAGAAAAATAAATAAACCCATAAGCCCTTCTTTCATATGGGAAAAAAGTTACGGTAATATAAACATGCTGGTAAGTCTGTTGTCTCCAAGTACATTAACAAACCAATGAATACATAGATCATTCGAGGATGATGTTGCCTTTTCTCCCGAGAAAGAAGCATGAAGTTGAACCATTTCTTGAAAAAGAAAGAAAGAAAGAAAGAAAGAAAATATTTAGTTATACAATTTAGCTAAATCCCAATTAATTATACTCATAAAATGGTTTATAAAAGTTTAACCTAGCAGAGATGACTAATAATGATTGCTACTAGCAAAATCATCTCCTCTCAAATCATGAGCATGCATTGCTTAGACTAGTTTCCATTTTAAAATAAAATAGATCACAATATGCGAAAAAAAGGGAATTAAATCTAATTCATTCGGTTAAATACTTGTGCTCTCTAAAGATGAAAAACAATGGAGAAAACTATTGATTAATCACATACCTGTAAGGGTCACTGAAAAGATTGAAATCAAATGGCTGCTTTAGGAAGGATCTTGTTAAAAGTGAGGTGGAAGAGAAAAAGGGAAAGGAAGTGGCTAGAAAAAGCATTGAACCGGCAGTATTTGGCAAAGAGAAGCAGCAAAGCCAAAGCTCTAAACAGTAACTTTTGCCACTTCCTAGCAGCAGCAAGCAACCACACTTTGCACTTCAAAATCCTAGTAAAAGTTCACCTTAAAAAGGACGTCCTCCACGAGATTCATTGAACTTCGACCAAGACCATTGTTCGTGTTTTGCAACTTTTCACACTTTACAGTGTCCTTGTGATGATTACATGTTGTTTTACCCTCCTTAAGTTGTGTTTTTTTCTTGTCGTAATGGAATAATGAATAATCCATTCGTAGTCGTAGACACCCATTTCATATCATATCATATATACTGAGTTGCTTCTTCCTTGCACTTTTCCTTTTTTTTTTTTTTTTTTTGGTAACACTATGATTGAATTGAAGGATGAAATAAAAAGGGGAGGAATTTAAAGGAAAAAAATTATTTTTTCTAAGGAAGGTAAAGAGGAAGAAATGGATTTAGCAGGGATCCCTTGTCCACAAAAACCATTTTTTTTTCTCCCAAAAAATGGAGAAAATAGGAGGTATTTAAAAAAAAAAAATTCTATCTTAATCTTAAAATGGAAAACCATTTCCAAATTATAGGGATTTTTTAGGAGTAAGTAAATAGCTTTGTTATATAGGATACTACAAATACCTTGCTCATTGAATAGGTTTTGAATGAGTTCTAAGAGTTATAAATGATATATAGATACTAAATACATATTTTCAAAACTTATTCTCACATGATGGCTTATGAATACGAGATTTTTCTTACTTTGTATCCACTCTAAGACTTGTATTCTAATATATAAAGCATAGGTTTTAAGATGTTCTACCCTTTTTCTATAAAAAATATTATATAACATTTATAAATAAATAATAAATGATAATATCATATTTTTTGCCAATAAATATTTAAATAAAAATAAAAAATGGAACTAAGCCCATCAATTATTATTCCTAAGAAGTTAAACCTAATATCACATCTTTCCTTCCTTGTTTTTCACCATTCTTCTCTCCAATTACTTTTTTTATTTTTCTTCCTTTTATTTTTCCCCATTTGCTAAGTACTAAGATTATATTAATAGAAAAAAATATTATTTTTTATTTTTTTAATTTTTTATAAATTTCATTAATTTTTTATAAAAAAACTTATAATATTAAAAATAAATTAATTTTTTAATATCATATAAATTTAATTTTTTTTACTTATTTTAATAAATTAAAATATAATATTATTAACTTTCATTTTTGTTTTCTTTCCTCTATATCCAAACAAATGAATCTATTATTGTTCATCTCATTATATATATATATATATATTAACATTTAATGATCATATATTATTATACAGTATACAATCAAGTAAAAAGTATTAATTTGATAATTTCAAGGACTTTCTAGTATGCATCCCTTCACGGGGAAACATCCACCTAACATTTATCAAGTTGGCAGAGGGACATATGTCCTTTTTCTGGGTGAGTGGGACCAAAGACTAGAATGGCGTATGACGTTTTGCTTTTGCCTGCTTTTCATTTGTGCTCTACCTGTTATTGGAAGGGATTGACGCATTTCCATTTGATTTGATTTTTTCTTCAGATTAAATTATATTATAAAATTATAATTTAGTTTTTTATTATTTTAAATCTAACTATATAGTTATCTTTTAGAATTTTTTAAAATCATAAAATTTTAATTTAATTTAATTTGATTGATGAATTAAATTATATTATATTTTTTAAGAAAGCATATTTACTTAATATATAATCCCATATAAATAAATTGAAATTTATTTAATAATAAATATATTGATATCATATAAAAAATTGATAAAATTAATATTTAAGTAATTAAAAAATTTTAAATATATAATATAATTAATTTATTCCTCAAGCAAGTATATGATATAAATTTTGAATCAACCAACATACATATTTGCTAAATTATGATAATAAAATTTAAATATACATACTTTTTAATAAATGTAATTTAATTTTTTTTAAATATTATACTATAAAAAAAGAATTTTTTATTTACAATAAAATATCATGATATTTTTTTCAAGAAAGTTTGGTTTAAATTATCTCTCCAGGCTAATCATAAATTTTTTATTTAGTTTGAATTAGATAATTTTCAAACCAAATTGTAAACGAAAAAACCCTATTTTCAACTTGGTTTGGTTTGATTCGGATTGATTATTTTTTTGCCCATCCCTAATCATAGCACACTTTATTAATATTATAAGATATAAGAAATCGATTACATATAATGGTCCCTTTTATATATATATATATTTAGACCACTTTTTCCTATGTTTTATTGTTACATTCCCAATGAAAGATCGTTATCAACACAGCAGATGTATTCACTTTCCACATTATAGCACTTTATAATTAGGTTATAACTTTTTACCTCAAATTTTGTTATTCAATTTTGATGTTAAATTTTCTCCAATTATTATTGATAATTATTTTTTTTTTAATATGAAACAGGAAATATAGATTACTTAGCAAAACCTAGAAGTATACACATTAAATCAGATAGTAAATATCCGGACGATACACAATTGCCGCAAAGTCAAAAGATGGAAGAACTAGAAATCCCATAGGGGGCAAGCCAAAAACGTATAGCTAACCATAGTTGGTCATGTGAAGTTGGTGAGATTTAAAGAGGTAAGTAATTCATAAGCCACAAAAGACTAGGCTTGAATTTGAAGAATTAAGGAGGACAGCGACTATTATAGTTGGTGACGTGATGGAGAACGCTTCACAAATGTGCTTATCAATGAGGATTGGCAGACAAAATAATGTCCTAATAGGAAAAGAAAAGTAAAAAATTTTTGGAGAGGAATTCATTAATATAATACTTTTTTATAAAAATAATTATAAAATATAGTATTAAAAATATTATAAAAATAAATAATAAAGACGTGGATTCTATCAATATAATGTACTTATTAGTATAATATATTAAAAGCATATTTTAGATATGTGCTTTTATAATTTTTTCTCCACTTATACTATTTAAAAAAAATATTATTTTAATGAATTCTTTGATTTGAGAGCATGTATTATTGAGATAGATCCATATCCGATCCACTACATCATCCCACCTATTTAAATAATCCTTAGGATTTGCCATCATCACTGACAAATGTAATTATATTTCACAAATATATATATGTATGAAAAAAAAAATACAACTAAGTTGGTTTTATTTTTTTTATAACCTACTATTTTAGATCTATATATAACTAATATTATATATATATATATATATATTTGTTCATTTATATATATATTGTTATCATTTCGTTTTCTTATTAAAGTTCATTATATTTTTATTGTTTATAATTTATGTTTAAAAGCAATACTGACTTTAATTTAGAAATCATAATGTTAGATATAAATGCTTATATCGTTTAAATGAAAAATGTAATAATTTTTTCTTTTTTTGTAGATTTCATAATAGAACCTGAAACCTTAGCCTCTTTAATTTGGCAATTCTAACATTGGATGGCTATTCGACATTTCATGTTGCATAAATTAGATAAAGACCTACCATCTAGGAGGAACCTGTAACTAAATTTTGCCCCAAAAAGGTATTTTATAATCAGAAGTCCTAAATTTTTTTTGGGTTTCAAACAGTTAAGTTCTCAAACTCTGTAGAAACATGCAATCAAATTATAACTTTTCATCTGGCTTAATACTGACATATTTCAATTCTCTTGATCCATGCTAGTGCATGCTAACGTAGCATAAATTAAAAAAAAAAAATTACGAGATAATATTATATAATAAAACACTAAAAATAATTCAAAATTGAAAAGAAAAAAAATTACTACACAATGTAGCCGATGCCTTTACGGCCACAAGGTTGGCCATGTTATCATTTTATAGAAATTAGCCTTGTTTCTATTATCATTACTTTAACAATCACTACGATTAATATGTAAAACAAACTTGCTAATTAATAAAAAAAAGAAGAAGAAAATTTTCACCTTTCCATGTTTCATTATACATTTTGCCAAAAATCATATATATCAAATAATGAGCAGCTTGTTGAGTTGCAGGGATGAGCATCCCATTCTCCCATCGTTTTGTTCTCACTATAGAATATTTAATAAAATGGACACCTATCTAGATCAATTGGGAACTACCTTTATCGTATGGCCTCGTGTTATGGACCCTCCTCTCAGGCCTTTTTACCTGTTCCTTTTGTATACGTAATTCTTCATACGGTAGGCTAAGACCCGACTCATTTCCTATTAGCCATTAGACCGAGTTGATTCGTAACATCCGACTATAAATGTCTCATGTATATAAAAGGATTCTCTCCTTATTTGTAAATTATCTAGATTTTCAAGTTCATTCTTACTCTTGCAAAGCTTCTCTCTAATCCCTCTATCTCTAATTGTTGTGTTCTTGAGTGTTCATAAAGAAAATGATGCTCGATGGTGGTGGTTAGGGATAGTATAAGTTTCCTATATGATGGCAACCAAAGTATTATATGTATATGACAAGTGGCATTAAAGTGAACTTTTAATCTAAAATGGAAGAAAAGAATGTTTTGGATATTGATCTTGAGTAAAGGGTCTCTTATGACTCCTTTTGTAGCTAATGCATCAATGACTTAAGGAAGATATTGCAAAAGTAGAGCACCTATGGAGGCTAGGGTGGTTATACTGGAAATGGCTATGGTTAATTTCATTAACCATGTTTAAGTAGTGGAGGATAACATACATAGGCTTAAGGGAAAGCTACTAAGGGAGATGTTGTTGACCTTGAACATGTTAGTGACAAGAGTAGATGAGCCATGGACCAAGAACCTTGGAAAATCCAAGAATGTTGAGAGATTGAAAATTTCCTCTGCAGCATGGAGCAATAGTTTAGTTGCAATGGATGTGCTAAACGATATACTAAGGTTGAGAGTGCCCTTATGTTCTTGGATGATGAGATACGTTGTAGTGGCATAAATAGTTTGAGGAGCAACGTAAGGAGCTAATGCAAATAGAATGTAGGGTAAATTCAAAGCTAAGCTAAAGGCTTAGTTCTGCATAAGCAATACTCTAACATGGAGACTAAATTAAGCTAAGGTAGTTAAAGCATAAGGGGTATTCTTCACATGAATGATAGGGATGCTTTCTTTGCATTTTGCAATGGCTATAATAGTAAGCCTAGATTGAGTTAAGATCAACTAAGAGTCCAAATCTTAGCCAAGTAATGACTATATAGAAGTCATGATATAATTTAACTTAACTAAACATTTTAACAATCTAGTTAACAAAAGAGGTTATAATGAAGTTGGGTAACTCAAGGCATGTTGGATTTAAGTGTAAAGTAACATGGAGGGCCCATGCTTGGAAGTTAAGGCATCAATGATTGATAGGGACCTACCAAAAAAGAAGCTCTTGTGCTTCCTTTAAGCTAAGGGGTATAAGATTAGAGACAATCTATCATAGAAGCAACTAGCAATTTTTTTGGCAATGGAAGAGAGGAGGCTTAAGAAAAAGCCAAACTTGGAGTTTTCAAACTATTAGACTTTATACAGGGTAAACCAATTGAGAAATCTGGAGGCCTTATATACAAAGAAACAATTGTATTAGATAAAGGACAAAGGCTCTACTAAATATTGGAGCATTAGTTTATTCATCTCTAAAGAGTTGATTGAGAAGTTGGATCTTAAAGTTGAGAGAGCTAAGGGTAAGCTCTTGAAGATAAACTTAGAGAGGAAGCTCATGTCAAGTTTAAGGAAAGCCAATGGCTTGGACAAGAGAAATTTGAGGCAATCCCCTTAGATGAATATTGGCTAATTATTAAAATGAGCCTCCTCAATAAGGTAAAAGTCTAGATTGTCCCATCCTTAAATTGTTTGATGATCATAGATGAAGCATTGTGAGGTCTCGACCACCCATAAACTCAATCGAGATCCCAAAGTTTTATTCTCAATATAGGTTTCCACTAGGAAAAGGGCTAAGAAACCTATTGTGTAAATGATAAAGGGAGAGGACTGTAAGGCATGGGAAGTGCCAAAGAGAAGGTGAAGAAGATCTATGCAAGCAACTTCCCAAGCCTAAGCCATAGGGAGAAAAGATGGCTAAGATTTTGAAGATGCTAGATTTAAAGTAAGTACTTCGGGTCAAGATGTAAGAGGCCAAAATCTTAAAGAGTTATTGATGGGAAAATTTCTGGCATCGTCGACATTTTCAGAACTCGATTTGGATGATGATCCAAATCACTCTTATTTTACTTTATGTCTATTATTCTAATAAGTATTTGAGAAATAATCTTATAGGTACAATAATATTTCTCCATGGGATGCCAATATGTCCAACAACAGTTGATGGACACAGAACATTTTCATATTGACAATCAAAGACCCGCTGCGATTGTTTTCCATTTTGAGGCATTGGTTTATAAAGACTTATGATATTTTATACTTTGTAATTGTTTTATGAACTATCTTAGGTTGTATTTTCTTTTGGGACACTTTTATTTCTTTGTAATTTTCATTTAGGACTAGCCACCTTAAAAGTGGCAAACTTGTAATTTTGACTATTTTCTAACCCTAAGAGTAGCAAGTATAAATACTTGCTTATAGTAGGGTTTGAGAAGGCCATTTTCCATATTAAACAATAGCACTTCGCGTGTGAGAATTAGGGTTCATCCTAGTTCTAATCCTCTTATCAAGTTCAACCTAAGAATTGGAATTGTAGTGAGTGTAACAAGGGGAAATTGTGAATCATATCGATTTCTTTCTTTGTTGTTTTTCATTTCTTCTCTAGTGAGTAATATCTAGGGTGGATTTGAAGTTTCTTGGACTTATTTGTGAATGTAATCTGTGAACAATTGTCTTGTTAAGATTGATTGTTCTTTTAGTACTTGAATTTACTATCATTTTAGTGTTGGCGTGAATTGGAATTGGAGGAAGAGTGGAAATCACGGTTTTGATGCCATCCATTTTGGTTTGATTCATGTGGAATTCAATTATTTTTGTTATCATATGGTGAAGATTACAAATAGGGATTGCAATTACA
Organism: Laguncularia racemosa; assembly: GCA_037954665.1. Taxonomy (NCBI): domain Eukaryota; kingdom Viridiplantae; phylum Streptophyta; class Magnoliopsida; order Myrtales; family Combretaceae; genus Laguncularia; species Laguncularia racemosa. The sequence goes on from JBBMOL010000108.1 coordinate 1,699,122, forward strand.
TCATTTGATCTTTGGTTTTCCATAAAATCTCTAAAGGTGTTCACGTGAATTATCATCTAAGTGGACCGGTTTGTATGTGATTTGTGAATTGTTTTTCTTGAATCATTTGATTGTGCTTGAACTTGATTTTGAGTACATCAGTTATTATAATAGACTAAATTTCACCTAACTAGATCCTTAAGCTAAGCTAATGATGGAGTAGGGATGCTACAATAAGAAATATTGGTATGAGGATAGGCTATTATATTGGAAGAAATAATAGTCTACATTTTATATCATGAGAATCTTTCAACAAAGATTCTAGAGCTATATCATGATTTTAGGGAAACATATTACCTTAGAGTGGTACACTAGGTCTTAACTAAGGTGTTAGGATGGTTTCATTGGATGAAGAGGTAGGAAGACATAAAAGCCTATATTGAGACTTGTTTAATTTGCTAGATTGAGAGACAAACCCTAGCAACCATCAAAAGAATGATATTTTATAAAATGTGTTGGAAGAAGGTCGAGAAGATCATTTAGGGGCTAGTTGTTATAGAATACTTCTATTTAGGTTCATATATATATAAATGTAACACCTCATAAGCTAGGATGTCACAACCCTCTATGTGTCATTACTAAGTAATGACATGCTAAGGCTCTTAACCTATTTAAAACTACAATGTTTGTACATTTCCATAGTATAAAATAAATTATCAAATTCTCAATAAATACATATCTCCTCTTTATTTATCAATACACATATAAAATCTTTTAGATAATCTAAAATCAAATTTAACTTACTCAAAAGTATTATATAACAACCTAATTTATTATATGTTTCAATACTCTAGTGTTGAATTTGCTCTCAAAATATGATATACTTGAAAAAAACAATACCCCAATTGGGGTGAACTAATGCCTAGTACGTAAGTATTACATAGACATGCACATGCCACACAACAACAATATCACATACATATATGCAATAGTAATATTCAATACATCAAATCATTAAATTACTTATAATCACTTAATCTACAATCTACACAGTAGTACTCATGACCCTGATACATACACACACACACACACACACATAATCCTAATAGAAACTACCACTACGGGCTACGTTTAATCCTAACCTGCCTCATATCATTTCGATACACGACTTCACTAGAGACAACATGACATATTGATCATCGAGATGCCCTCTAGAGATCTGCCACTATAGGCTGCCAAGCCGAGCTAAACATAAGCAACTTATGCATTTAACTTAAACATTCAATTAAATTCATTATGTAACTATGCTAACAATAAAAAACAGTAGAACGGGGTAAACACGTACTTGGAAGAGTGTTCTCACTATCATATATTACGTATCTAAGAAAAGGATGTAGACTTGTTCAAGTATAAAGAACTAAACTTAGTTCTATTCTATAATTAATCTAGGTTTACTAATTGATTAGGTATATTTTAGTTGTATAATTCCCTTCCCCGAGGTCTTACCGTACATCTATCTTAGTTTAGAATCATGGAAATTCAAAATAGAATTAAAGTATGAATGTTTTAAGGTAACATGGTCGTGTGAGAGAATGTGCAAAGGAACATGGGTTAGAGCATGGTTATGCTAGTGGCCGTGTATATTTTGTGTAAAATTGCCATTTTAGCACGCTTAAGCGCATAGTCGTGTATCTAGCCATGTACCTTTCTATGGATTTTTGTAATTTGATACTCCTAAGTACACAAGTGTGTCCTTTGTCTGTGTAACTTTTTGTACACACTTGTATTTCTACATGGGTAGCTATGCAAGCATGTATCTTATTATATATGACATTGTTCATTACGAACGCTTATTCCCTTTTTACGATTTGTTCTTAAGCCTAATTTCTATGATTCTAAGCCTAATTGTTTAATTAATCTATCAATGCTAATGCATTATTTGGGTCTTGAGCACTTACTTATTTTGGATTGTGATTGGACCTCCAATTTGTTTGATTCCATGTCTTCTCTATCTCATGTAATGCCTTGAAACTCAAGCACACTATGGCTTGCCATGTATCCTTATTATATAAGGACATGTTAAGGCTCTAAAACTACTTTGACACCACATAATTCTATAAAACTTGTAAACCACAATTTAATATATCTAATGCTTCTAACATGATATAAAAACAAACTATTCTAACATCCAAACTTTGAATAAATTTTAATATTTCATCCATGATCAATATTTAATGTAGTGAAATGTCTATAAAACTCTAGTCTAATACTCTCCAGAGAAAATATTATTTATTACATACAAATAAAGTTAATTCCTTCTAAACTTTAGTCACCATAATAATAATGGACGTTTTCTTCTTCCCTTTCTTTTACATTCACCTCTCAGTTATCTTCTTGATTATCATTCTCTTCAGTACCTACATCTAAAAATGTATTCCCGTAGGGTGAGTTAATGCCAATACATATAACACGACATACGCATGAACAAGCATGAATATTTTTCTCATACATTATGCGTCACTTAAATAACAAATCACCATTTCATGATATACTTTTAAGTTCACAAGCAACAACGAGATACTCATGACCCTCTTAACACGTTTCAAACATTTGGCCATTTAATTGGTGATGTAAACTAACACTATGGGCTCCATACCCATGAACACTTAACGACTTAATCTTAGTGATGGAAATTACCATTATGAGCCTCATAACTATGATCACTTAAATTTCTTAAACTTGGTGATGAGAACTGTCACTATGAGCTCTACACTTATGATCACTTAAACCTTAAACCAGCCTAAATCATTTCCAAGTGTGACTCCATTAAGGATAATTTCACATAAAGATCATTGGGGTGCTCTTTAGGGATCTGCTATTATGGGCTCCTAAGCTGAGTCAAGCACATACAACAACAATTTAAATACTTAAGCCAATTCATTCAACTTAATCAGATTCAATAATTATACTAACTTCAACAAGCATAGAACAACAAAGAGTTACACATACCTTGAAGCCTAATCTTAAGCACTTCTAATCCTAGACTTAAAGCTAATTTGAAATCTATAAATGCAACAACCAGTACTTCTTAGTACAAATCTAAGAATAGGCTAATCTCTTAATTCTTTTAGTCTATTAGAGTTTTTAAGGTTTTACTAACTATCTAGTTGTGTGGGAATTCGTTAATTGAAAATTAAATCAAGAAACAAGTTTTTCTTGAAGTACATGATTATGTTTAGAACTGTATACTTTAGCATGTCGAGGTATACGGTTGTGTTGATGGCTATGTGCCTTTTTGTGAGTTCTAACATTTGACATGCCCAGGTACATGGTCATGTACCTTTCTTTGAAATTTCTCCTTCGACATGCCTTAGAGCACGAGCGTGTAACTGATCGTGTATCTCTATTTCTATTCCTCTACATATTCTACTTATCTTTCCTCTAACTCTTAAAGTAGTACTAATAGCTAGACTATCACTCATTTGTTCAACATCTAATGCACATGTGCATATAAAATTTTCAAATACATAAGATATAGATATACCGATATCAAATAGTATATAAGCATTATAGGAGTATATTGGAAGCATACTTGCAATGATATCTATATTAAGGATGTCCTAATGCTATTGCTGTTGGATAACAAACACCTTGTTAGGCACTCGTTGTTTAGGATACCCTGCTTGTGGTATACCACCCTATCTCTTCACTAGAGGTTTGGTTGCTTGATGAGTAGAAGCTTGTTGATTCTTTACTTGTCCTTTAGTGTAATTAACTTCTTTGTTTCCCTTTACTTATACACATGACAGAAGATTAGGGGAATTGGCTAAATAGTGTAGTGTCTGCTAATGTGTCATGTCTTCTCATAGGAAAACCATGCACCATCTGGCCATTTGCACTCTCTCAGCTCATGTGGCCCATAACACCTAGTACATTTGACATTTGAGCCACCTACAGGAAGTGCCAAAGGTACCGTTTTGATTTGTAGAGGAGGGGTTGCAGCACTCTATGTTTTGTTCTGATACACATGATGTCTCTTTCCTTTATCTTGCTTTATTCCACTCGAAGTAAGTCTCTTTCCCAGAGCCACTGCTACTCTATGACTCCTATGCTTTTCTATACACTTATTGCTCTACTTAAGTTACTTAACCTTATCAACCATTTTAGCATAAGTATTTAGTTAAAATACCTTAACCTCATGTCTAAGACCTAAATCCAAGCCTCTTAGGAATCTTTAAGCCCGAGATCTATCATCATTACAGAAATTTTTAGGTAAGAATCGGATTAGGTGGTTCGATTTCGCCTCATATTCCTCTATTGTTTGGTTCCCTTGTTCACAATTATAATACTCATTTTCCATCCTACCGCTAGAGCTATTGGGGAAGTATTTTTGATAGAATAACTCCTTGAATACTGCCTAATTTATGCATTCCCCTGCCAATCTAAGAACAGAGGCCCACCATTTTGTTGTAGTTCCCTTTAGCATGAATGTGACATAGTTAACTTTTTTGTCTTTAGGTAATTGAAAGACATCAAATGTTTTCTCCACTTCTTATATCCAATCATCAACCTTGATTGGGTTATCCACTCTTGGGTCAAGTTCCTTGGTGACCATGATGAATTTATCAAAGTTGACCGGGTTCATTAGCATTTTTACACTGTGAAACATTGGGGGATTGATGTTGTTACATCAATAGCCTTACTGAGTAATTCATGGTCTACAACAACTAAATTGTCTCTTCAACCATTTGAACTCTTCCCCCTTGTAGCTACTGATCTTAATTATTCCCTTCATTAGGTTTGCCACACATCCATCATCCTTTCCAACTCCTGATCTAGTGATTCTTTTTGGAAGCATTCTATTTAAGAAGAGACAACCGAATGTACTTAGGTTAGTATCGGTTAATGTTATTGTCATGGTATGTAGGTATATACACATAAACCTCTACACATAATGTATACTCATATATACATATAACTTAGTAGTTGAATTAAGTGAAAATAAAATAGTAATACAATAAAATAAATTACCGAATAAAATAAACGTCCTATATTTTCCCGCTTTCTTCACATCTTGCTATCTTATAGATCAAATACTAAATTTTTTAGGGATCAACAAACCTAAGATCTTCATAATTATCAACTTATTCTCTATAGATCAAAATCTAATCCCTAAGAATCATTGACCTATTCTCTATAGATCAAAACTTAAGTCCCTAAAGATCATAAACCTTGGCTCCGATACCATTTAAGCTATAACATCCCGAAAATTGGAAGTGCTACAGCTCACTACGTATCCTTATCGTAAGGACACGTTAAGGTTTTGAAACTATTATGATACCACATAATTCTATCAAACCTGTAAACCACAATTTAATATATCCAATACTTCTAACATGATATAAAAATAGCCCATTCTAACATCTAAACTTTGAACAAGTTTTAATATTTCATTCATTATCAACATTTAATGTAGCTGAATGTTTATAAAACTCTAGTATAATACTCTCCAGAGAAAATATTATTTATTACATACAAATAAACTCAATTCCTTCTAAGCTCTAGTCACCATAATAATAATGGAAGTCTTCTTCTTCCCTTCCTTATACATTCACCCTGAGGTGATCTTCTTGATTATCATTCCCCTTAGTACCTACATCTAAAAATGTATTTCGGGAGGGTGAGCTAATGCCTAGTATATATAACACAACCACACACACATGAATAAACATAATACTTTTCACATACATTATGCTTCACTCAAACAACAAATCACCATTTCATGATATACTTTTAAGTTCACAAGCAACAATAAGGTACTCATGACCTCCTTAACACATTTCAAACACTTGGTTGTTTAATTGTTGAAGGGAAATACCACTATGGGCCCTACACCTATGAATACTTAACCACTTAATCTTGATGATGAAATTGTTACTATAGGCCTTACACCCATGATTACTTAAACCTCTTAAACTTGATGAGAACTATTACTATAGGCTTCACACCTATGATCACTTAAACCTTAAAATAACCTAGGTCATTTTAAGCATGACTCCACTAAGGACAATGCTATACAAGAATCATTGGGGTGCTCCTTAGGAATTTACCACTATGGGCCCCTAAGTTGAGTTAAGCACATGTAACAACAATTCAACCACTTAAGCTAATTCATTCAACTTAATCAGATTTAGTAATTATGCTAACTTAAACAAGAATAGAATAACAAACAATTACACGTACCTTAAGTCCTAATCTTAAGCATTTCTGGTATTGGACTTAAAGCTAATATGAAGTTTGTAAATGCAATAACGATTACTTCTAAGTACTAATATAAGAACAAGCTAATCTTTTAATTCTCTTAGTCTATTAGAGTTTCTAAGGTCTTGCTAACTATCTAAGTTATGTAGGAATTCATTTAATTGAAAATTATATCAAGAAACAAGTTTTTCTCTAAGTACACGATCGCGTTTGGAATCGTATACTTCAACACACCCAGGTAGACAGTCATGTTGATGGTCGTATACTTTTCTTTTTCTTTTTCTTTTTTGAAATTTCCCCTTTGATACGCCTTAGAGCATGGGTATGTAACCAGTCGTGTTCGAACTCTCCTCAACATACCCTATAGCACAAGTGTGTATCCTAGCTATGTACCCTTTGTACCACATGCATTCTAGCACGATTAAGTACATGGGTGTATACTTAATCGTGTTCCCCAATTTTCTTCACGAACCTTAAGTTCTCCTCTCTTAATTTGTCCTAATTCCAATTTCTTTAATCTTATGCTTAATTGAATCCTAAAATACGTAGTTTCTAATTGAATTATATAGTTTGGATTACTTATGTCTTGATTTCCGTCTCTTGATTCCTTAATCTATTGGTTTCCATGCTTGTCCCTTTCCTTCCTCAATCCAATTTTTGTTGAAATTACATGGTAACAATCGTTTAACCTCAATTTTCATACTCATGTTCATTATTTCTATTGTAGATAGCCTTACCTCATGTACTTGGTTTGAACTTTGATGGATTCCCTTTACTGCCTTGGTCTCCTCTAAAGAGCATTTTCCTTTCTTTACGTTGTTATTGTGTAAAATGGCCAAAAGGAGGCGCTCTAGGTCAACATAGAGTATTTACACTCTAACCATAAAAAGATAGAATTGCCCCCATTTCTTATGATATTTATGTTTTCGACCTTAGCTCTCTTTTATAAATTATAATGAATAAAATTAAATTTTAGGTATTTACATCTCATCTTGTACCCCAACAACGTGTCAACAAATTGGTTTATAAATTCACTAATCTATCATTAGAATGCATAATCTGGATTATTATAACTTTTACTTGATAAATTTAGATTGGTCTTGCTATTCTCCTTTAGGTCGCCGGTGTCTTTAGAGGTATTTCTTATGTTGTAATTTAGCAAATGAGGGATAATGAGAGAGATACTAGGTTAAATAGGTTTATATATCCTGATTAGGAAAAGACCGAATTGCCCGGATAAATTTTAGGTATTTACTTTTCTTAACCTTAGTCTTATTCCATATTAATTATTTAATAACATATATATATATATAACATGTATTTACATTATCCTCCCTTTACAAAAATTTCACCTTGGAAAGTTATGCAATTCCTAAATTAACCTTAAATACTTGATCTTCATCTCTTTTCATAACTCTTTATATGTTTCTTCTCATCATGTGGTTGCCTCCATTGAGCTTTAACATAGTTGATTACTTTTTCTCCTTAAAATTTTCTCTTTTGTATTCTATTGTCTATCCCATCATTAATTCATTCCTAATTAATTCTAAATCTCTCCAAAACATTCCTTTTGTTGTCTACTAATTTCTCCTATTATTTATGTAAATCTTCAATTACTTATCACTTTTCTTTTATGTTGTCTTCTGCTACATTACTTGGATTATAATAAATAATTAGATTATAACTATTCTCTAATCACATCAATATTTATTCCACGTTAATCCTTTTGTCTAATATCGATTTGCATGTCTCAGACTTGGATTAGTTTCCTAATATCACTAAATTAAACTAAGATCTCCTAGAAATAATTATATAATTATGTGTTTTCATCTAATTTTTATCCACAAAATTTTTCTTCATTCTTTTCATTCCATTTATTTCATAAATTTTCTATTTGAAATTCGAGTCTCCAAGATTCCTTCACCACTCAGATTTTAAATTTTTATTTAATTAAGATTCTTAGATTTCCAAAGACCATTCTTCAATCATACTATTACTCATGTCACTTTTATCCTTTGATTCACTCAATTGAAAAAGCCCAAGTTTATTTGAATCATTTTCTTAATACTACTATGTTATAACTATTATCTCTCAAAATAAAATTTATAATGTAATTCCATCCAACTCTTACTCATTATTATCAATTTTTTTTTTTACACATTAGAAATTTTAGATTATGATTAAATCCTAAAGATTATTTTCCTCAATTATGCTTTAACTCTCTATGTCCCCAATCAAAATTTGTATTCTACTCTCTAATAACTTACAAATTGTCTTTTCATATGTTTTGCAATTCATAATAAAAAATTCAATCCTATAGCATCCCTTCTCCAATCACACTTCTAATTACTCTTCTATGCATTTCAATTCTCCTTAAGATTATTTCTAAATTCTTCTCATATTAACATACTTAAGGCTTTGACAACTTTACTCATTTTCTAGTGTCCCTATTATCTTTTCCTTTTATATGTGTGTGTGTTTGGGAAACTTTATCTAGGACCTCCTTTAAATCTCAAGATTGGTGAAACTAGTATTATTGCAACTTATATTTTTAATGCGTTGTACTGGGTAACTTGAGAAGTCATTATTATTAGCATTGTCTTTACTTTAAGTATATATTTGTTTTGTTTCATTAATTGCTTGGTATAAATATTTATACAAAAATATGTAATTTCTTTTTATATATACATACTATTATTAAATTTATTATTGTTGTTGTTGTCGTCGTCGTCATCATTATTGTTGTTACTATTATAACTTTTAGTGTATGAATATTTTATTTAGTTAACTAATAATCATAAATGTGTTTACTTTTTTTTTTTCAAATATTATCCTTATATTTATTGCTATTGGAGTTATTATAGCTTTCACTATATTTTTTTACTTTTTCACCATTTTTAGGAATATTACGTACGTGTATGTATATATTATCATTTATGTACTCATCTTCTAATGGTCTTTGTGGTTTAATTATTATTTTTGTAGATAGTTATATTTTTCCATTAAATTGTTACTCACCTTAATATAGTAGTTGTCATTATCTCTTAGTAATTTTAATATG